>OY856412.1:564764293-565106793 GCA_963693085.1 Alisma plantago-aquatica
AAATATTGGACACTTGGTTAAATTTTCACAATTTTTGGATGATATTTAGGTTCTATAGAGTGTGGTGTCAGTCAAATTTCTTATCAGTAACAAGTCAGCTGACCAACCTGTCTGAATAAATAAAAAACAACATTGAATATGAATTTGTACTTATTTGTAAATGTTCCAAGCACCTAAAATAATCTAATCATCAAACTAACACCCTATTGTCTCCCATAAACCATGGATCCTATCTAAGATACGAAATTCTAGAGAGAAAGAGAGGAAGATTAGGGTTTTGAAGGAGAAAATCACCAGAAGTGCCGAATCAGGGTTTTGGCTTCCTACATCTTGAAAATTGATGTAAATTCATCAACTATAGATATGATTTCATGGTGAGTCTTCTTTCTGGTATCTAGATTCCGTCCTACCTCTAATTTGAACAAAAAAAGAAAAAAGTCACCATTTTACGTCTTTCTTTTTCTCCTATTGGGTTTCGAGTTGAGATGAGTAAGAAGTGGATTCAATCTTTGTGAGTTGGTTGGATTTCTTGAAATTTCAGTTTATATGGGACGTTTTGTTAGGTTATTCACACCCTAGTTGAGTGTTTGTCTCCGTATTAAACTCTATAATCATGTTGAGAGACTAATTCTATCCGGTTAAAATAGTCAATATCATTGTTAGTATTTGTACGAAATTGGGCAATCAATTGGGATAATTTTGGGGAAATAAATGCTACTGATTTAAAACTTTCCTCATTGATTTTTATTTGTATAACTTATGATCTATTTATTCAACTTGCATGAATAATCGCATGGATATAAAACGATGTTGTTTTACATACATACATACATACATACACATACATATATATACATACATATATATATAGCTTAAAAATGGCGTAATGAATGTTATGGTTTGAAATTTGAGCTCAAAAGTATGGAATCATGTTTGCACTTGATATACACGAGTTCCTACATTGTATTTTTATATCTTGGATATAATTACATACAACATGTACATGAAGTCTAGTTGAGGGTTTGAATTGTGGATCTTTCCTATTTAGGACTAGGGTTGACAGATTGACTCAAATGAGCCAATGAATTGATGTATACCTCTAATTGATAGATGAATTGTGTGGAAATGGAAATTAGGGTTTCCATGTATTGTGAATAACATTAATGAACCTGTGTTCACTCTGATGAGATTATTGTATAATAAGGTTCTTTTGATATATTGAACTTAGACAAGTTATGAAACCCTAGAAAATCAATATGAAGTCGAGTATGAGTGATAAAGCCTAAATCTTTATATAATCTTGTAAATATGATGAAATGCTCAATTATAGGTATTATCACTTCAATTGAAGATGATAAGTCTTAATAAAATGATTTAAGACTAGCACATTAGTTTATTACAATTTATGGAATAATGAGTAAACCCCGTATGAATATAACTCTTTTATACAAGTTAAATAAGTACAAATTGAGATGATGACCAATGCATAAGGAGTAAGAAAACTAACCTTACTCTATTTAACTTATTAAATTAAGTGTTTTATAAGAAAGAAGAGGACTGCTTTTAGTTACCAATTTGCCACTGGGAATTCAATAAATGGTGTGTAGATACAAAGATAGGGAATGGAAAAGGGTTAATTGAATTGGGATGATGAGTAATGGATAATGATATTGAAATGCGTGGGAGCAAATTTTAGTTGGTTTTCATTAAATATATTCAAATTAACCTAAAAAAAAGGAAATGTGCTTAGACTAGATGAAGAAGGAATTAATGATTAATATATATATATATATATATATATATATATATATAAAGTGAATAGAGAGTGATGAATTTTAAGAATAGTAGTGAATGAAGAAATGAAGCGTAATGAATCTATATTTAAAGTAAAAACCAAGGTGTTAATTGGTTGAGCTAAGAACCTAGATCTACCCTAAAATGATGACTTAGGTGATGCTAATGAATAATGAACTCAAATGAGGGATTAAGGAGTGCATATAAGTATATTTGAATTTAATTACAAGACAAGGTTCAAGAATGAGAATTGATTTATAAGAATGTGTTCTTGAATTGTAAATATTTGTTAGTATACTTGTACTCTAAAAATGATTTATTCAGATGGATTTCCAATGAGAATTAAACATGTGTTGATTAGTAACCCCAACTGAAAACTACTAAATAATAGAAGAGGAGTAAGTGTATTATGCATGTTTAGCCTTGAAATTAGTTGCATGTATTGAATTCAGATAGAATAAGTATATGTTGTACGATAAATCGATTATGAATGTGATGGATGCCATAAGATGGTCTATATGCCTATATTGTTCCTAGTTCTAGTGTCTCTATGCATATTTGTGAGAACTATGATATGGAATGAATTGATAAGGAATATGTTGAGATTAAATTAAGACATATTGATTACATTTGAGGAATGTTTAGGGTAAGTGTTTCATATTGAGATGATATCTTAGGCTAATAGCCCACTGATGATAAATCATATGAAATGATTGTAAATGGAAAATAAACATGAATGTTGCGAATCATAGATTGTTTTACTTTTTGATATAGTTCTTGTCTTTCTTGTTAACCCTAATCCACTTCATGTCATTCTAGTTGCGTAAGAATATACAAATTTAATAAATGATGATCTAAAATTTCTTCAAAATAAGTAGAAAGGGATTAACAACAAGTGAAATGATGACACATCTAGTTAGGTGCCCTTAACACTGTGAGTTTCCCCTAAGTGCCACACTAGGGAAATGAAACATATTTCCTTATAGTAATGAAAGTATTATGAGAAGGATTTCTACATTGTGGATCTAGACCTTGAAGGTTAGTCCACTATGATTTAGTGATGAGTCATCTAGTGTGATTCTAACCCTAAATCCTCTGCTGTTAAAGTTGATGTCTATGAGGAATAGATTAGGATTAAATCAAAATGATAAAACATGTCAAATATGATGATATGTGATATTACAATATTCCATTATGTTGTTCCTATCTTGTGTACTCAAGATGTGGACCTGAGCTCTCTTTACCCAACTCTATGGTGGATAAGATCTGTTGTTGATGTTTTTGGGTGGATGGCTAAACCCTAAGATAGTGACGGTGAGTCATTGACACGAGAATCAGACGTGTGGACTTATACTTAGTGGGATACAAGCTAAGTAATTTTATGACAAAGGAATAAATAGATGACAAGACATGTAGAATGTGAGTTGAATATTTTTTACATTCCTTTTACTACTACCATAAAAATTTAGTTTTGTTGAATATGTTTCTTGTTGCAGAAATTGGTTATTAGTTTTATAAATATGATCTATTTCCTCATTCTTATCTATCTAGTATGAAATGTGATCTTAAATGTTGATAAGTAGTTGATGATAGAATTTAATATCCACTCTAAATATGATTTGGATTTACTTGTAATTTGAATAATCATGTTTTGTGGAGATGTCTTATGTGTACTACAACTTCAAGTCTACAAGATGTGTTCCTAGTCTGGCTGGTGGGATGTCACAAAGATGATGTTATTGTTATGTATTGATTCTATATGTATAGATCTTTACTTATTGCTCATGCTAAAAGATTGTCAATCTGAATTAAGTTTCATCTACTGATTTATTCATAGACAAGCTTTACAAGATGTTTTAGAGTTGGATTTGGTCTAAGTGGTCACCTTATCTAATTGAGTATATTACTATCAAAAACTGGATTTGAGTAGTTTCTTGAACTATCTACTAGATTTTTTAGTATCTACAACTTTCTTATAAGTTCCCTATACTTATCTGATGTGGATGCGTGTACTTAGCTTCAATGGGTTGCATCCACTCACTGGGGCTCTATATGAGTTTGATGAGGTCGTTTAAAATGTTTTTGGGTATAATGCTAACCAATGAAGGGGCCGTGACAAAGAATTTGTACATAGAATGATCTAGATTAGATTGTACATGTACTCTCTCTTTTCTATGATAGGTTTTAGATCTAGTTTTCTCTTTCATGTACAAGTATGTGATGTAAATTGAACATGTTGCATATGACGTGACATTGGTTTATGAGGGTTTATGAAGAAAAGGAAATATTTACCTGTGTTTTTAGTATACTTTTTTAAACATTTTCTTTGAAAATTTGGTATTTTGTTCCTTAATCTGGGTCTAGGTTTAGGGTTTCTCTCTAATGGTTGGCATTTATGCTGATCAAAAGAGAGATTTTGTCATTTCTATTGTACATGGAAAATCAAGAAACTTAGATTGAATGTAATGAGGAAGATGTGTCCATGCCTCTAGTTCAATATGGATATCAGTGATAAAATGATTATACAACATGGTAACATGGGTCATTGTTGGTTTAGTCTTATCTTGCTAATCCTACTACTTTAGTAGCAATGATTTGTAGTTAGACATTGCTCATTACTGACTGATATTAATATTGATCAGTGAGTCCATTTCCAGTGTAATATGGTGACTATAGGATCTCACACACAGAGATAACTTGAAGAAAGGATAAATTGGACCTTATTATAATTGTTATAATAATTCTAGAGACCTAAAAGTAATTTTGGAGGACCTAAATAAAATATGGACCTAGACTTGAGAAATAATTTTCCATAAGTCAGGGACTCCACAGTCTGGTCAAACTGGAATTAGGAAACCCTATCTCTCTAGTACTCTATATATATGATATGAGAGGAGGCCTTCAGGACACACACTCAAATTATCTCATTGTTGCCTCCAAGGTTTGAGAAACATTGAGAGTGACTTGAAGAGAGAAAGTGGGAGAGTTAGAGACTAGAACATAGTATTGCATCAAGTCACTCTCATGGATACCATGGGGATGAGTTCACATATTGGATTTGTTCCAAATGATAGTCTTCACTGACGACATGTGAATCAAGGTGACAATGAAATGACACAATCTTCGACTGGAACAGATGATGGAACTCTGTGATCTACTGAACATGCAAATTGAGGAATTGTCTCACAAGTGGAATGCTTTGATCCACCATCTAGGGCACAACAATCGAGACAGAGAAACTTTGTGGTAGGATAGTCTCATCCACCACACACATGCACAGTGGAATAGTGCAAACTGTAAGAGGTGACTTTGGAGTCATATTTGGGGTCAACAGAGCCATCTATGTGACCTTGGGATCCATGCAAATCACCAACTGAGTCCCACGATCTTCCACTAACATCATTGGTAGTTTTTCATGATTAGACAATAGAAAATAGTTTTCGACAAACATCCCAAGATGACTCCTAGAGTGCTCGAAACCTCAGAAAGGAATTATGATTGCTGATTTGGTAAGTTTCAAGTGAGGTGTAGATTGGAGGGTCTAGATCCACACTGAACGTTACAAGTTGAATAGTTGGAACCACTTCCAAGATAAGGTATAAACTTGTAAACCCTAATCTGGTTTTGTTCCATTAGATGGCGATGCACTAAGTTTTATCTGCATTTCACAGGCAAAATTTCCATGAATTTCATGCATAATTGCTCATTTGAATATTATTTGTGCATTGTTTATCATCAGTAGCATGTTACATAGTATTGCATCAAATATTATCTATTCTCATAGATCTTTATTGATTTATCATATTTATGTGGACTTGTGTTCTATATTTCTATATTTTAGGCAATTTGAGAAGTTCCAGTCAGCTCAGTGCTACTGATAGTCATTTTGGTGGTACTAACTTTTAGGGAAAAAGCACAGATCTGAGTCGAGGATTTTGGGTGTTATTGACCCCTTGGTCAATGATACCTATTTTTGGGACAAGCCCACACCAAAGTAGCTTTGTACTATTTACTTTTTGTCAGTGGTACCAACCTTTATATGAAGAACTCAATAGAGATGTCAGATATCAACTTAGTGCTATCAACATCTTCATCAGTAGTACCAATATATAAAGAGTCGCAAACCCAAGAGAAGACTCAGTGCCACTGACTTGTTGTTGGTGGTACTTACTTTGCGCATCTAGGATAGATTAAATATCTTAATCAGTTTGACGATCACAACTTACTGATGGTCTGAGACTCTCTTATGACCTAAGAGGAGTTTGGGCAGATCTATTTCATTGCACGGGAGAATGAAGATGGGAGAGGAGAAAGAGGAGGAGACGACCATGTCTCAGATGACTTGGGCACCTTAGGATGAAGATTTACAACCAAAATGCAACATATCACAATGTTTGTCAGAGGGAGTCATCCAAACCATCTTCTGTAGGGGTTTTCACTAGTTCTCTAATATTCCCCCATTTTCTCTTCTTTCATCTATGTCTGCATTGTTAGAAATCATGCATGGCTAATCCTATAGTTCCTTAGGAATTAGGAGTAGCCCAATTTTACATTATAATTGACATTATGATTTAGTATATATGTTTTTCCTAATTTTTGGACATAAATCTATGATTGCCTCATGAATTCACTATTTCTGATCACCATAGCTAATTTCTTAGACCATTAATTACTTTCTTGAGAGGGATTGAGGGTTAGATAAGTCATAGATTTACACAGTCTATACCGTTCCTTAAGAGAGGGCCTACGACTGTGAAGGGTATAGCCTAGAGGATTCCCTAAAGTGCCTAGATAATAGGTAAATTGTTATGAGAGTGGGATTTATATTAAAATTGGTAGTGAATTATGTTGTGAGAGTGGGTAATTCTTGATACATGTCCCTTAGTCTATGGTTAAAATAAATGAATATTAATGAATGATGTTAGTTGCAATGTGAACTATGACAAAACTATAATCCTATAGAATCCATTCCAACTGCGATAACAACCCATTTAATCTAGTTCTTACTTCTTGAAAGTAGTTTAATTAATTAATCAATCATTCTTTCACTAGGTCTATATGATTTGAGTCACAGTTAGTAATAGTCTCTAGAAAAATATTTCCATGAGTTTGACATTCATGCCTCATATTCTCGTACTACTCAATACATGCACCTGTACTTTATACATGTGGTTGACACACATCAAATTTTTGGCATCGTTGTTGGGGAAATGACAACTCCAGCACTACAAGCGTTGTGACTGGCCACTCTAGGTCACACTTCCATTTTTAGTTCATCATTTTTACTTTACAAATTCATATTTCCATCAAAATCACTAGTATAGATTTTATCACACTTTCCTATTATTGGCAGGTGCTAGTGTTTGGTTCAGACTAGAACCACTGATTACGGAGAAGCAACTCCACATGGAATAGGCACATAGGAACTTTGTTGTAGGGAAAAGGAGTACGACAACTCTATAGAAAGATTGTTCCACACTCCACTGCTATATGCAGAGCAAGCTATGGAATGAGTAGAAGACATGAATGTAGAGGATCAAGTTGGAGCTGAACCTGATGAGCAGACTGTATGGGAGAAAATTAATGCTTCATCGGCCACAACACAATTAGGACCCATAAAAAGGTAGGCTGTAAATGTTGGGAGTTACAAAATAGATCCTGGATTGGTGACATTGATCAAATCTCAAGCGTTCCACGATCATAGCATGGAGGACCCGATGGCTCATATCATCAGTTTTGTGGAAATTTGTGATATGCTAAAGATTGACAGGGTCCAGACAATAGTGATACACTTGAAGTTATTTTCTTACTCATTGGCATATAAGGTGAAGGAATGGTTTATAAGCCTCCATCCAGAATCCATAGATACATGGAATGAGATGATTGACGTCTTCGTTGAGTGTTACTTCCCACCTCAAAAGACAAATGAGCTAGTGAGGAAAATTTACAACTACAAGTAGTAGATTGAGGAGTCATATTATGAAGCTTGGGAGAGATTTTAAAACATGCTTCAAAAGGTTCCTCATCAGGGAACTGATCTTTATGGCCAGACAAAGACCTTCTATTATTGCCTTCATAAAGGTGAAAGGACTATGCTTGACAGTACATGAGGAGGATTCTTCTTGAACAACAATCCTACCAGGTGCCATGAGATCCTGAAGAACATGGTCAAAAACCAATCCCAGGGAGAAGAAAGAGCAATAACGACTACAATTAAAAGTTCCATGGGGTTAAAGGAGGTTAATGAGCTGAATGATCAGATTTCCCAACTGATGAAGACACTTAAGCAGAAATCTAACACCTCATCTGGAGGTGAGAAACAAGAACGCATGTAATTGCGGCAACAAAACTATAGGGGCAAAAATGAATATGCATAAAGTAAGGATCCTAAATTCTCAGGGAAGGATCCTAACAATTTTTAGCAGGACCCATCTCAAACACAACAGACCAAGCCATGATAGGGCAATGCACAATGTCAATGTAAGATAGGATAAGGTTCCTAACAAGATAGTCCACATAGAGAACATGCTAGGCAAATTGGTTAGTCATAACGAGACAATTATAGGCCAAACTTAATGGGACCATCAAAATCAAGGGGAACTGATATGCAACATAGAAAACTAGATTTCTTAGATAGTAGAAGCAGCATCTTTGAAAAAGCAAGGTCAACAAAGATTCCTACGAAATACAGACATCTCATCCAATAACCTTTGAAGGCAAAGAAGGTTGACCATCAATTCAAGAAGTTTCTAGACACATTCAAAAAATTTCATGTCCACATACCCTTTGTAAATGCAATTGAGAAAATTCCATCATATGGAAATTTTTTGAAGGACATAATCAACAAGAAAAGATGGATATCTAATTTTGATATAGTGGTATTGAAGGAGGAGGTCAGTGCCCTAATACAGAGGAAACTGCCACAGAAGAGGTAGGATCTGTGCTGCTTTAGTATACCATGTCACATTGGCAACTCATATTTGGTGAAGTTGTATGTGACTCTGGGGTAAGCATAAATCTCATGCCCTTGACAACATTCAAGAAATTAGGGCTGAAGGAATCTAGGAAGAGCAACATGACTATACAATTGGCAACCAATTTAGTACTAAGACCAATAGGCATCTGTGAGGATTAAAGGTTGAAAAATTCATCTTTCTGGCAGTTTTGTAGTCATGGAAATGTAGGATGACTATGGCAATCAGCTACTATTAGGGAGGCCGTTCTAGGATACAACAAATGTAATTTTGAAAATGGGAAGAGGAAGACTGACATTAGGCATCTAGGATGACCACTTTGAAATAAAGCTTCCAAACTGTCAACAAAAGGCTGATGAGAAGGCACAATATCATATGTTGCAACAATTAAGCAACGAGGTATCCTTATTCTTGGGTAAGCTATTTTCAGATATAGCTCATCTCATGACAAAGATGAATAGTGGCACACTGGAAGTGGACATCATGGAGCATACTAAGTAGGTATCTTTGATAGATGTAGTAACGTATCTCAATGATTGTAAAGAGGAGGTATACCAAATGACAATTATAGAGGCAACATCTTCCACTCTCACACAAGCATATCTACAACTACTGTTAGATGCATGCCTAATGAATCTAATGGATGATTGCACACACTATTATTCACTTAAGGAATTCACCCTTTTTCTGAGAGCATTGCCATTCTTGTACTCAAGGCACTATGAAGATTTGGGACCGCCTCCACCACTATTGATCTCATCTTTGCAGTACCCCCTAGAGCTTGAGCTAAAGGCACTTTCAACACATTTGAAGTATATCTTTTTGGCAATAGAGAATAAACTTCCCGTATCATTTTATCCTCTCTAAGAATGTAGGAGGATGAGCAGTTGCTTGTTGTGCTAAAGAACCACCGCACAACATTTGGGTGGTCTAATGTAGACATAAAGGGGATATCCCCTAGGCATCCAAGATGATTTCTTTGAAATAAAGCTTCCAGGCTGTCAACAAAAGAGTGATGAGAAGGCACATTATCATATGTTGCAACAATTAAGCAACAGGGTATTCTTGTTCTTGGGTAAGTCATTTTCAAATATGGCTCATCTCATGACAAAGGTGAACAATGACACACTGGAAGTGGACATCATGGAGCATACTAAGTAGGTATGTAGTAAAGTATGTCGATGATTCTGATGAGGAGGTATACCCAATGACATTTCCGGAGGCAACATCTTCTTCGCTTACACAAGCATATCAATAATTACTGTTAGATGCATGCATAATGATTATGATGGATGATTGCACATGCTATCATTCACTCGTGGAATTCACCCTTTTTTCGAGAGCATTTCTATGCTTGTACTCAAGGCACTATGAAGATTTGGGACCGCCTCCACCACCATTGATCTCGTCGTTGCAGTGCCCCCAACCTTGAGCTAAAGCTGCTTCCTCCAAATTTGAAGTATATCTTTTTATCGATGGAGAACAAAACTCATCATCATCATTTCATCCTCTCTAAGCACGTAGGAGGAGGAGCAGTTGCTTGTTGTGATAAAGAACTATCAATCATCATTTTAGTGGTCTATTGTAGACATAAAGGGGATGTCCCCTAGTTTTTCCCAACACACTATTAGAATCGAGGAAGGATCTAACTGATAGTACAACCTCAATGAGGTCTCAATCCCATCACGAATGAGGTAGTAAAGAAAGAGGTAGTGAAGCTCCTATAGGCATGTATAATTTGTGCTATATCTAATTCTAACTGGGTTATAATTGGGTTAGCCCAACTGTAACACCCATGCCCACTGGCTAAGGCTCTAGTAGAGTTTCAAGAATGACGACTGGCCCCACAGACCACCACCAAACTTAACTATGTGTTTTGTCCTCACTCACACACAAGCCGGAATAAACTTCCTGACTGGTCACCCATCCTAGTACTACTCTATGCTAAGTATGCTTAACCTCTTTAGTGATGGGCTCCCTAAAAAGGAGGTGCACCTTGGTGATATGGGTACTCTAATCATTCCTTTTAAGATCAATATATCTGAGGCTTCAAATATTGGGATGTTACAATCTCCCCCACTTAGACTCTTGACGTCCTCGTCAAGGATCAACTATATGGGCTCAGAATATTACCCCATTTTAGTGTAGACCCACAATGGCCCATGGAAACCCAACTACTAATCACAAAATACAAGTGGAAGGGTGTCTACATGACCATGGACAACCCTTTCCAACATTCCTGGACTGTATGACTCAAGACCGGCTGCCACATGCCCATGTGGGCCCCACCTAATGGAGGGTTATGGCTCTGATATCATTTGTAATGCCCGTGCCCACTGCCTAAGACTCTAGTAGAGTTTTAACAATGTTGACTAGTGTAACAACCCCACCCCTCTACAACCCCCAATTAAGGAAGGCTAAGAAGCTAGAGCCGTCAGCCAAAAATAGGATCATATGGTTTTGTAAATAATAAAAATTAATTAATAAATTCTACCACAACTAAGCTTAAAACAGGATAATTTTTTTCTTTTCACATACCTTTCAAAAAATAGGACTTTGTAACTTTACCCAAGGAACTAACTATAATTCTCCAAACATTATTTTTCCTTGTTCTTTTTCAATGTCACCTTTTATTGATCATTCACTTTTCAAAATGTAACTGCATATTTCCCTAAAATGCTGACAAACAAAATGTTGGTCAGTATAACAAATTATACTGGTATGTGGGGGAAACCAAAAGTTTGCAGATAATTGTAACAACATAACCATAACCTTTATTTGTTACAAAACAAAATTTTCTTTATCTTCGTAACTTCTCAACCATTTTTACCTAACCTCTGGTACACCCTCTCATAGGGTTTTGTCCCTACAATGGACATTAGGCTACCTCTCAATATGGAGCTAGGTACCTCTTTGGTCACCTCTCAATCTAGAGCTAGGTGCCATTAGGTCTTCCCAACTTGGGGCTTGACCACTTACAATTTCCAAACTAGGGGCTTGGTCTGACCTTCCCAAGCTGGGGCTTGGTCCTTTAGTCATCATCATGACTATACTCATCTTTTCATTCATATATCCCAGAGGTGGTATGCGGGTTTGAACAAGTTATAGATATTGTAACATGATAGTCATATTCACTTTATAGATTGCAAGAATTAAAGTTCATCCAAGCATTTAATTTCAAGCAATCGATAAAACCTCAGAAATCTATGTGAAACTAGAAAAATTAGCCATAAGCATAACCACATACCTGATTTGGTAGTCTCAAAATGAATCAAGGTAGCTAATCCAAATAAGAATTCCAATCAACCAAGCCAAGCAATAAATCAAGCAAATCTTGATCTTAAAAAGCATATATAACACCTAATGGTTACAATGCATCCAAACATCTTTTATTGACTTGGGATTCTTTTCTACAGTTTCTAAGCCTTTTTATGGTTTCCTTAGGGTTTCTTGGTTTCCAAGCTTTCATTTTCCAATTTTACCCTGTTTAGGTCCACAAACCTTAAAAACACTTTTTCCACTTAGAAAAACCCTAATTACTCAAATTATCCAAATTAAGGGTCTTTATTCATAAATTAGTTCAAGAACATCATTTTCACATCTTCTTGATTGATTTCCACAATTAAAACCATTAAACCTCACAATTATCAAATTAGGGTTTTTAAGTCCATTAATGCACTTTTATCATTATGGAACCCTAACTAGGCAAATTGTGCACAATTATCATCCAATCCGATCTAATCCATCTTTTTAATCCAAAATACTAAACTTTGCTTAATAACAACCAAGGAACATGATCATTCTTTTTCATGGGTCAAAAGTGTAAACACAATTGCCCAGTCAAAGAAATCAGACTTTAAATTTATACCCGACTAGAAGAGACGTCCGCAACTCATTACGAAAACTTTGCAGCAATGCGGGGTCAAATGCAAGGACAAGGAGAATGTTAGAATAGAAACGTGGAATCTTTGCATAGTCTAGCCTAAACAAAAACAATCTTGTGATGTTTTGATTAAGGAACAAATTTAACCTAATTAATAAGTGAACCTAAATTATGGAAAATCAAAGAAGAAAAATAGATGAATCGAGAAATCAAGATAAATAGGACTTGGATTGGGTTTCACCAATCAATCCAACCTCAACCATGTAAAACCTTCACTCCTATTTTATATACATTATCTACTAGTTTTTCAAACAATCATAAGAAAATATCCGTCCCTTCCTTCTCTCAAGATCCGAGCAGATGTCTATCTGACGAGGTTTCCTCTCTCGAGTTAATAATCGAAAGATCTTTGGAAGATAATACGACTTTTTTATAGCAACTCCTCACTCTTGTGAGTCATTACTATCCTATACTCCAGATCTCAGTGAACTCATTCTCTCAAACAATATCCATATCAAATATCGAAACAAGGTAGCTAATCATCAATCGACACAATTAAACAAGAGTAAAGGAACAAAACTTTAAAGAATATATGCCACAAAATAAAAAAGATGAACAATTATATGGCTGGGAGGGCCGGACGACTACTCTGAACCCAAGTTAGGGTTTTAGCCACATATGTTCGAAGAAACAAAAAGAATACAACTAAGGTAAGTCATGATGGAGAAAAGATAAGAGAAGATCGATGTAAGGGTAGATTGAATGATCAATCTACCAACCACTCGGTTGATATCTCGGCGGTCGACAATGGTGTAGACAGTCTTTCTCCTCATTTCTAATCTTGACTTGAGGCAAGAAGGTCCTTTATTTGCTTGGTGATTATGAAGGAACTAACCGGGAGCAGGTCGACATGACATCCTCTAGATCTAGAACTTGAGAAAGTTTGGTAAAAGCCTCTCGGCACTTCACTCAAAAAGATTCAAGATGTCTGAGATAGCTATGCCGGGGCATATTTATAGGGTTAAGGCTTTCGATCCCCTTCCATCGATGTTGATGGTTTCCTTTCATTGGGTCTATTGACGGCCAAGTCGATAATGGATCTTATTATAATCTTTGTCGATCGACAAACATGTTGATCTCTTCTCGTTGTCGATAGAGTTCTCACTTGCAAATGATCTTTCTATCTTACTATTGATAGGTCTGTCGAGGTGACTCCTCAAAAGTCATCTTTGGGCGTCGATAATGCTGTCGACATAGTCTATCGGTGAAATGATTCGATGGGACTAGGTGTGTCGAGTGCTGGATTGACAGCTTCACACCAACAAGTGTTTGTCAGTGTCGATGGATCAGGTTGTTGATGTTGCATCAACATAGGTGAGTTTTTCCCCTTTTTGCTCGACACTCCCTCGCTTGACAGATGGCTATTGAGGTACTTCAATTCATCCGGATGATGCTCGATAAGTCTGTCATACTTATATCGATAGTCTTTTCTCGATCCTCTTGGTCAGACCTTCTTATCGACTGACTGATCATCAGACTTTCGAGAGGTCTATTGAACAATTAATCAAACTTCATTGATTTCTCTTAATTTGCGTCCAATTCCTTCAAATGTCATCAAAACTGACTTCTTATCATTTAAGTAAACTAAAATAAAATGGGTAAATCTAAACATCTAAACATTATTTCTAGCGACATTTATTATGTAAAAGGCTATTGAAATTTGCACCAAAACTAATGTTATCAACTCCCCCAAACTTAGATTTTAGTTTTTCCTCAAGCTAATGGAATCATTATTTCTTTAAACAAAGAAGAATCTAGAAATGACTGAAAACACAAGTTTATACAATCCTATTAACAAAATTAATCTTTATCAAAGGATGTCACTATGTCAACAACTTCTTTCTTTATTTTGTTTTTTCCTAATGCTTGTCTCCAATATATCTATCACTTTGTCAAAGCAGCTTTCACTCTTGCCTAGGTATTTATGTGGAGAAATTAGATAGGATTATGGATATTCCTTTCTTCCTCTGGGTCATTCAAGTACAAGTCCATTTATATAGGCGAGTGATCCCTGTGTTCCAAACCAGATAGCTTTAGAGCAGTGATTGCACATCCTAAGTATTACTGCCCCAGATTGCAATACCTTTAAATGAACTCCATTAGAGTGAGGTAGGGGTTGTAGAGACTAAATAAAATTGACATACCTACATTCATGAGCGCAACACTACACCATTTAAATATCTCTAGTTCATAGGATGTCTCTCAAATTATTTTTGGGATGAAATATTCAGAGGATAGCATGAGGTAGCTCTTTCTTTATTTTTGCATCAGTATACCTTTGACAAGACAAAGCTTAATTAATTATGTTCTTTTTGTAAGAAATAATTGATGATAACGTAAAAGATAAATGATGTTTTACTAAGAGGAAAACATAAAAACTGTATTAATAACAAAAAGATTTTTGACTTGAAATCTCATGCATAAGGGGATAGTTCAGGGACAAACTAGAATCTTTATAGAGGGAGTTTTTCCATCATCTGCAACTTCATTTCATAAACATATTTAAAATGGGTAAATGGAAATAAAAAAATTATGAAAAAGAAATATTAAAGGAAAAGGAAAAGGAAAAGAAGCAAAGTTTGGGATACAATGGATACCTACTCATGGGATTACACCCCCAAACTTACAACACACACAAAGTGTGAAAAAGAAAGGGAAAGAAAATGTAAACACGTGAGTCTGTCAGCGAAGGTTCGTTATTGCCCATGAGGATGGGGACTCGAGCAACATCAAAGTGTAATTTCCTCCAAGGCAATGATAATTATCATTGTGAGTTTCTTCTACAACAACATGGAGAACTCCAATGGTGTACATCCAGTGGAGAACATAGAAACCACAATCATTGGACAACGGACGTTGTTGAGTACAATGATGCCACAATCTGGTTACCTTCCATCTTCTTAGTTCTTGAGAAGAATAACCACTTCCAAATTTGCGGATCAACGAAATAAGCACCTTAGAACATGCATCAATAATAATTTTGTGGGTACTGTGGATTAGCACTGAATATTTAGGGTCTTCAAGATCAAAATAAGAATCTAAACTATTGTAAAGCACGATCTCCCTTTCATGAGTAGAGACAACAATCAAAGTCCAATGTGCATCGTGAAGAATAAGGATAAAGATATAACAGGGAATGGACTCCTATAGCCATCTAAGTAGAAGATCTTTTTTCACCTGAATCAGAGTCTTGGAAGAGATCATTGACAAGATCATGACTGGTCATATAGACATCATCAACATCCTGGTAGATAAGAGATTGATAAGATACCATGAGGCTATTATTTAAACATCCTCATGGTTGAAGAGTCTCCCAAGAAGTCGTCTTTCATGACCAAAAGGTCATCTCTACTGAAAACAACAAGATTTCCACTAGGCTTGAAGCAGTGCATCAACATCATCAGTTGAGGAAGAGAAAGTTCACAACATGTACAACAATGAAAATCCTCAAAACTTGGCTCTATAGTGGTAATGGAGCCATTTACCGGAAATGGCTCAGCCTCATCAAGGAATTTCAGTATATTCATAGATTCTTTAACTTTTATAGTTTCTATAATAGTAGCAGGAGGTTTAGTGAGAATAGGTAATGATGTGATCTTCCCTTCTTCTGGTTCTTCTTTCTGCAAGACATCTCAGAAGGCCTCCTTCTCCGATCGAGGAATAAGTGGATAATATCCCTTAGGTTTTTTGACAATTCAGGTTCTTGAAAGAAGCGCATGTCATGGATGACTTCCATAGCATAACGCCCACAAAGAGGCGTGAAGCCAATTGGGTCCAGGCTAGAAACATGAGTTTCATGATTGAGGGATTCAAACTTTTTCCTGTAAGGTCAGAACAACTTGAGCCTTCAAACAATTATTAAATAAGAAGCTTGCCAAAGAAGGAGTGGCATTATAATATGGTCAATCCTTATCACTAGGCATAATGTCTTCCATAATAGTTGATGCGAGGATGGTGAACATTTTTGTGGTGACTTTGGAAGGATTGCAAAAAAGATTCAAAAATCATCTCGTGAGAGGGTGATGGAACCATTGTTATAGATAATATGGCTTCCATCACGTTGATCATCCAGGATGTCTTGTAAGACTAGGGTATCATGAACCTGCATACCCTTCAAGAAATCTGGATCAAATACACTCATTTTCAGAGGAAGCTGAGGTGGAAGTGGCAATAGAGGTTTTGGAAAAATAGGTTTCGAAAGACGAGGAGGTGCAGCTGACAAAACAATGGAGAAATCACCATTATCATCATCAGAAGAAACTTCTTCGTTGTCGAGAGGACTTATAAGCATCATCGTCAAGGTCCATATGTGTCGTATAAACCCCAATACATATGTCTTCCTCTATATGTAGAATAAGAAGAGAGCATACTGGGCTCAGATTGAGCAGTGCTTCATCACCTTTTTAAAATTATCTTGGGATGATGGCGGTGATGGAGGAGGAATATTTTCATATGGTCTATCCTCAGAAGGGCCGATGATAGGTGTTGTCTCAAACTAAGGTAGGCCATCTACTAGAGGCTGTGGCAGATGAGGCATACAAAGGCCATTCTTTGACAAAGGTTTAGCAGAGCCAAAAATTGATTTAGACACGTGGGATACAAATTCTCAGAATGACCCAACGACCTAATCATGAGAGTGGCGATGAACATCTTTACTCATAGTATCAGCAACATAAGAATTACCCTTGGCAGACTGGGAAGATCCTGAAGATGATGCTTCAATAGAACTGCATCGATGCACTCATCTTTGTTCTCATCACAGGGCACACTATTCTTCTCAATGTTGCCTGGCCTTTTCTTGATAAGTAATGTTGAATAAGAGGTGGTTTTGGACCTTCAATATTTTATCTAGCTGGCACTGAAGGTTCACCATTTGTACATGAATGGTTCTTAACTCATTGACCTATGCGTCCATTTCTAGAACCCGTTGTTCAAAGTTTGTTACGACCTTTCAAAGTTTAGGAAAGACAATCATGATTGTGCCAGTGACTCTGTGTATAGTGTAAAATTCATGACCAAAGGATCCACCCAAAGTATCTACCTCCAAAGAAGATGAAGAATGATTATTAGACCTAGGGTCCTGATAAGAAGAAAAGGGCTGATAGGAACGTAGTTGACGTCATGGTGGGCTTTCAGGAACATCATGCACCGTCTGTTGGGGGTGGAGAGACAAGTTTGCTAGCAACATCTGTAACTGGGATGGAAGCAGGTCAGACTATGGTGGATGTAGGTTTCTTGCTTGTAACAATAGATGGAGTGACTAGCAGGTGTTCTTCTTTAGAGACAGGGGGAGTCTGGGCCATGCTCGGGTGATACTCACAGTTCTTCGAGTTCATACCTGACAACTCATTTTTTATCACTTCTTCCTATATCTTAGACAATGACCACTTAGGTTTCTTTATAATGATAGTATTTGTCCATACCCAACCTTGGAATATGCTTGGCTATGCTTGGTTCGTCTGCTGAAAGTTCTGAACAAGTGCATTAATTTCCTCCTCAAAAAAGAGTAACTGGTCTTTGTCATAATTCACCAGACTAGGTAAAGGAATAGAAAGCTTGGTTCTCGTGAACCTATAGCTGGTAGAATTGTCATGCCGAACCAAAATACCAGTAGACATGAGGTACCTTATAGTGATAAAGATGTCATCTATTATTTCCTTTAAAGAAACACATGGGGGTGTCCGTATTCCTGAAATATAAGTTTGATGACATGATAACCTCCAATTTTGTGATGTTATCTTAGTAATATTCTTCAGTTTTCCACACTCTTTCCTAGATAAAGTAGAAAAAATCTCTAACTATTTTCTTTTATTGCAGATATATTGTTAGATTAACTTTTCTCATTTTTACTTATAGAAAAAGACATAAAAATCACTAAAGACTTAAACGGTCCCAAGACCGCATGAAGCCAACCGGTCTCAAGACCGCATGAAGCCAACTGGTCTCAAGACCGCATGGAGTCATATGATCTCAAGACCGCATGGAGTTAAACGGTCCCAAGACCGCATGAAACCAACTGATCTCAAGACCGCATGGAGTCAAACGGTCCCAAGACCGCATGAAGCCAACCGGTCTCAAGACTGCATGGAGTCAAACGGTCCCAAGACCGCATGAAGCCAACCGGTCTCAAGACCGCATGGAGTCAAACAACCACAAGACCGCATGGAGTCATACGATCTCAAGACCGCATGAAGTCATACGATCTTAAGACCACATGAGTCCAAACGGTCTCAGACTCCAAACGGTCTCGGAGTCCAAACGGTCTTGGACTCCAAACGGTCTCAGACTCCAAATGGTCTCGGAGTCCAAATGGTCTTGGACTCCAAACGGTCTCAGAGTCCAAAAGGTTTCCAAGACCGTTTGGACCCAAAATTCACCAAACCGTTTGGACTTCACTTGAGGCCTATAAATAAGACCCAAGGGGTCCTCCCAAGGACATCAAGTTTTCAGACGCCCAGAGGCTTCCTCAATCACTGTAGAGCTGTTCCAACTCCCATCCTCCACCCGAAGGCTACCGGTCTGAGATCCACATGCCATCGTGAAGCTGCTTTCTCTCTCTTAGCCAAAGAAGGTGGGAAGAGAAGACCTCGTTATCTAGCAACCTGTGAAGTTTGAAGATCGTCACTCTCTTACTCTCTAAGGGGTTGACTTTCCTCTCTCCTTTGTGGGGATGATGCTCTCTCTCTGTCTTCTCGCCTCCTTCTTTGTCCCAGATATGAGCGAGTAGTCTCTCTCACTGGGGTGTGGGGAGTAGCCCCGCTACCCATGTTTTCATCTCATGTAATGTAATCCATAGTTTTCAATATAGAGATACTATCTTTTCAGTTCAACATCAAACGTTTAATGAATGCTTGTTGCTTGATCACCGACTTGTGTTATCTTTTATCTTTTAGTATGAATTGTCTACGTTTGTACTACTAGATTCAAAACTCGTTTGAATGTTGGTTCTTGGTGCATGTATCCACCATGCATCTGTTTCGGTATCTAGGAGTGTCTCTCAAGAAGTGGAGTAAACTCACTTCCATCGTTGTACTTTCATACTATGAAATGGAATCAGTTGACGTATGAAAGTACAACCTTGATGAGTCGAGGAACACACTTTGTGAAGGGAATGATGCAAAGTAGTTGACCATTCATTCGGGGATGGCTGACTTTGCAACATTCCCACACTTCTCGTAGTTAGTTCTCTGAAAGGAAACTAAGTCTACAAAGATACTAACTGACTAAACTCTTATTACAGGTTATGTTTTATTTTGCATGTCTTGATCCATGTGTAGTGGCGGTGAAAACCGATCACACCCTAGTGACTTCCTATCATTGTTTAACATCCTTAAATTTACTTGATTTACTTTACTTGCTCTTAGTTAAAACAACCAAATCAACCTTTCGGTCTAAGTACCTACTATTAAGAGATTAAGTGAAGTTCTAACGTTTTTCATCTTGTTGCTCACAACAAGACCGTTGTCCCGTGGATTCGACCCTTAACTATACTACGATAAGACTTCCACATATCTTAGCATACGTGGGTGGAGTTCTCAATCTAGTATAAGCAAGGCTAAACTTAAAGACTTACCATCTTTAGGATTTTTAGTGGTGCACGCAATTCCACGTAAGTGGAAGCTCCATAAAAAATTGGCGCCATTGCCGGGGAATATCTGAGCCATCAGACGAGTTAGAGAATGTTCTAACCAACCCAGAAGTTGAATTCTCTGCAAATGAATTGGTTCAACAGTGTCTGCAACACTTAGAGAAGGCCGAAGAAGCACCGACGGCCACCTTTGAGGAACTCAAAGATGTCACTATTTTAGAAGCAATAGAGCCACCTAAGGCTCCTGAGATGAAGACTCTACCCATGGGACTTAAACATGTCTTCTTAGATGAGGAAAAATTATGTCCGGTTATCATCAGTTCCACCCTAACAGAATACCAAGATGAAAGACTTCTGGATGAGCTGAAGAAACACAAGAAGGCCATAGGGTATAAGATAACTGACCTGACGGGCATAAACCCAGCCTTATGCATGCATAGACTGCCCATGGTCGAAGAATTTAAGCCATCACGTGAATATCAGAGGAAGTTGAACCCTAATCTCAAAGAAATGGTTCACCTTGAAGTCCTCAAATTACTGAAAGCCGGCATAATCTACCCGATTTCAGACTCCCAATGGGTTAACCCCATCCAAGTAGTTCCTAAAAAGGGAGGCACCATTGTCGTCCTTAATGACAAAAATGAGTTAGTACCCACTAGGACGGTGACGGGGTGGATGATGTGCATCGACTATAGGAAATTAAACAAATCCACGTGGAAAGATCACTACCCTCTACCCTTTCTCGACGAAGTCCTAGAACGCTTAGCCCATCAGAAATACTTCTGCTATCTAGATGGTTATTTCGGGTTCTACCAAATCCCCATACACCCGGAAGACCAAGAGAAAACTACCTTCACCTGCCCCTTTGGAACCTATGCTTTTAGAAGAATGCCATTCGGGTTGTGTAATGCACCCACTACATTCCAAAGGTGTATGTCCACCATTTTTGCAGGATTAACAGAATCCATAATGGAGGTGTTCATGGATGATTTTTTAGTTTACAGAGATTTTTTTGATAACTGTCTAATCAACCTTGGACAAGTTTTACAATGATGTGAGGAAACGAACCTCATACTGAATTGGGAAAAATGCCATTTCATGGTAACTGAAGGTGTCGTCCTCGGGCATAGAGTGAGTGACAGAGGGATTGAGGTCGATAAGGAAAAAATCGATGTTATCTCGAAGTTGTCGCCACCAAAAGATATAAAAGGAGTACGGGCTTTCTTGGGTCATGCTGGGTTTTACAGAAGATTTATCAAAGATTTCTCAAAAATAGCAAAACCCATGACCCAAATCCTGACCAAAGACACTGAGTTCATTTTTAACCAAGAATGCTTGCAAAGTTTCTCAACTCTAAAAAATTCTTTAATTTCTGCACCTATACTGAGAGCCCCAGATTGGTCGCAACCATTTGAAATCATGTGCGACGCCAGCGATTATGCCATAGGGGCCGTATTAGGACAGCGGATCGACAAGAAACCTTACGTAATTTACTATGCATCTAAAACGCTCGATGAAGCACATAAGAACTACACTACTACAGAGAAGGAGTTCCTGGCTGTCATCTATGCGTTCAAGAAATTCCGCTCCTATTTGATTGGATCCAAGATCATTGTCTACACTGACCACTCTGCCATACGATACCTAGTTCAGAAGCAAGATGCAAACCCCAGACTTATCCACTGGGTGTTGATGCTTCGGGAATTCGATTTAGAAATTAAAGACAAAAGCAGAGTGGAAAACGTCGTAGCCGACCATCTCAGTTGTATTGAAGTGGAAGATGAAGATAAAGTCCCTATCCGAGACTCTCTTCTAGATGACCAACTAATGAAGATTACCCATGGATTCCCTTGGTATGCGGACATTGTCAATTATCTAGCTACAGGAATCATTCACCCCACCGCTTCCTACCATGACAAAAGGAAATTCCTCCACGATATAAAGTAATATTATTGGGATGAACCTTACCTTTTTCACCTATGCGCAGACATACTTTTCCGTCGCTGCTTACCGGAAGAAGAGATTACCCCCGTCCTAGAGCATTGCCATTCAGGCCCCACGGGGGGGCACATGAGTGCAAAGAAAACCGCTATAAAATTTCTACAATCAGGCTTCTTCTGGCCAACCATAGCAAAGGACTCCTATGATTTTGTGAAATCTTGCAACAAATGTCAATTTTCTGGTAGCATATCCAAAAGGAATGAAATGCCCCTCACAATGTGGCAAGAAATTGAACTTTTTGACGTGTGGGGGATAGACTATATGGACCCCTTTCCTTCTTCTTATGGTTTCTCCTACATCCTGGTTGTGGTGGACTATGTCTTGAAATGGGTCGAAGCTATACCTACAGTGTCCAACGATTCCAAACCAGTTATTAAAATGTTTAAAGATATCATTTTCCCCAGATTTGGAGTCCCCAGAACTGTCATATCAGACGGCGGGACCCATTTTCTGGAACGAAGTTTTGAAGCTCTGTTAAAAAAATACGGAGTCAACTATAAAGTAGACACGCCTTACCATCCACAGACTAGTGGTCAGGTTGAGGTATCAAATAGACAACTAAAGGCGATCCTAGAAAAAATAGTCAATAGAAACCGCACTGACTGGTCCACCAAGCTTCCCGATGCCCTTTGGGCTTACCGAACAGCCTATAAAACACCAATTGGGACAACCCCGTTCTGTTTGGTATACAAGAAGTCATGTCATCTTCCAGTGGAACTGGAACACAAAGCTTGGTGGGCCATCAAACAACTAAATTTCGATCTTAAAAGTGTCGGAGAAAGTAGACAACTCCAGCTACAGGAGCTAGAGGAGCTCCAAATGACCGCTTATCAAAGTGCCAAGATTTATAAGGAACAAACCAAGATGTGGAACGACGGTCATCTTAAAAGGAAAGACATCGCCATCAGTGACAAAGTACTCCTTTTCAACTCCAAGCTCAAATTGTTCCCGGGAAAACTCCGCACAAAATGGTCTGGGCCCTTCACCAACAAACATATATACCCGACTGGAGCTGTCATAATTGTCGACGATAACGGAGGAGAAAGAACAGTCAATGGCCATCGTTTGAAAAAATACTACACTCCAACAGATAAAATGCCGAGACAGACCATTGAAATCAGAGACGCCATAACATCAGCATAACAATATCGAAACCTCGTCGAGCCAACGACGTAAAACCCAAGCGCTACTTGGGAGGCAACCCAAGATCTGAGCATATTTTTCTATCTTCCGTTCTTTTAGTTACCTTAGATTTATCTTCTGAAAATATATAAAAATTCATATAAACAAAACAAACATAAAAATATAAAAATCCGTTCGACCTTAACCCTCCCAAACGGTCTTGAAACTGTTTGGAGCCAAACGGTCCTGAAACTGTTTGGATTCCAAACGGTCGCTAAACCATTTGAACTAGGGTTTTTGTAAGGTCAACCCCTGTTTCCTATAAATATAAACCCTTCCCCTCCTTCTTTCTTTCAACTCTCGAGCTTTCTCAAACCCTCGGTGCTATTCCTTCTTTCCTCCCATTCCCGCGCAACCTGCAACGTCGATTCCCTTCACCGACTGTCCTTCCTAGGTTCCGTGCATCCTCACGGCGGTTGCACCCCCATTACCGATGCTCTCGCCATCGTTTTCCCCATCCACAACAATAAGGTAGGCACACCACCGTCACCGACGCCGGCTGCGCCGCCGCGAATCCCTGTTCTATCAAACCGTCACCATCATCTTTACTTTTTCCGCAGTCTACGGCACCGCCGCAATCCCCTTTTCTATCACCACCGTCCTTGTTTTCGCCGCCGGTTCTACCTCTCTTTCGCCGGTCGCTCCCCGACATTTCACCTTCCAAACGGTCTTCAAACTGTTTGAAACCAAACGGTCCTGAAACCGTTTGAGACCAAATGGTCTCCAAACCGTTTGGAACCAAACGATCCTGAAACCGTTTGGTCCCGTTTGGGACCAAACGGTCTCCAAACCATTTGAAACCAAATGATCCTAAAACCGTTTGGGACCAAACGGTCTCCAAACCGTTTGGGACCAAACGGTCTCCAAACCGTTTGGGACCAAACGGTCTCCAAACCATTTGAAACCAAATGATCCTGAAACCGTTTGGGACCAAACGGTCTCCAAACCGTTTGGGACCAAACGGTCTTCAAACCGTTTGGGACCAAACGGTCTTCAAACCGTTTGGAACCAAACGATCCTGAAACCGTTTGGAACCAAACGATCTTCAAACCATTTGGGACCAAACGGTCTTCAAACTTTTTGGCCTTTCCCAATCGCTTAAGTTTTGTTAAAATATAAAACCACATAAAATCCAATTTTTTCTCTTATACTAAGCATGATGTTCTTACTCATGATTTTCCATTTTCAGATATGGCATCACCAGCAAAGCAACCTACAGGAACTGTCGATGCTCCTTTCTGGACTAAGGAGCAACTACGGGAGGAACGTGCCAAACTCTAGAAGGTTCTTGACACTTACGAAGCAACTGGAAAAGTCCCACCAAAGGTCAATATTGTTGCAATCATGTGTGAAATTAGCCGCATCAACAAATGTTTGGCTGAGGAACCAGAAGAAGAAATCGAAGAAATATCTTCCAGCGATGAGGGCTCAGAATATGAGCCGACTCCTGAGGCGGATTCCCCCACCAAAAAGAGCAAAGGGAAACAAATGGCCAAGGAAACCACCACAACTCAGCAACCAAAGAAGCGGGCAAGGAAGCAAGTTCATCCTGTCACTACAAGGGAGCAAACCCTGGCAGGAAACATTCCACCAACCACCACCTCCGCTACCGCTCCCGCTCCCGCAATCATCACCGTTCCTTCTTTCCCTCCCATCACCACCACAACACCACCACCAGAAAACCTCTACATACACACCGTTCCCTCCACCGATAAAATCTTAAAACCTACAAAGTACGTCTGCTCCAGCGTACTGCTTAAGATGGGGATCCACGACCGAATTTTCACCATGCTTGACAAAGCCAATCTTGCAAGGCTGTGTTTGGTACCTGAGATCTCCTACTCTGAACCTACAATTGAATTCTTCACTTTTCTTAACAAAGAACCTGTTGACATTATGGATAGATCACGGGATGGAGGTGACCGTAGGCTGGTCACCAAACTCTTCGACAGCAAGGTTGTCATAACAGAAAATATGATGAATGAAATCTTTATAGACAACCAGGAGTAGCTCAAGAAAGCCAAAGTTGTGGGAGCAGAGAATACTAGTTTCAACAGACATAACTTTTGGAAATCCCTGACAGGGATCCCCACCTACGATGCAAAGACATGCAAGGCCTCAAACATACAATCTGGATTAGTGCACACTTTACATAAAATTCTCGCAGGCGCACTCTTCCCCAGGATAGAAGGAGGGAACGTCATAATATCAGATCTCTTTGTTCTTTGGTCAATTCTAAATGGGATGCCAGTCAACATTGGATGTCACATGATCCAGAAGCTATTCACTTACGCCCTGGGGAAGGAAATTTGCATGGGGGTCATGTCACATCCATCATCAAATACCTCAATATGGACAAACATCTACCAAGATGCACGCAGATAAAGGGCGACATCCTAACAAATGAACAAACTTTGAAAAACTCCTACATCATCAAAGAGAAGGATGCAAAGCTCTTTTACATCTTCTTCCCTACAGTCAAATCCTCCAGAACCTTGCTACCGCTCCCGGAGCTTGCAGATTACGACAAGGAAAAGCTCCTCTTCACTGACGAGGAGCTTACTAAACTCATAGATACGGTCAAAGCACCAACAAAAAAGGTAAAGGCGGGGCAGACATAATTTAGCATAACCTCCCCGACAGCTAGGACAACAAAAATTCCTGTGAAATGACCCTCCATAAGAATTTTGTAGAAACAATAGCTGTCGGGGACACCAACATCCAAACCGCATCCAGAAGAAGAAACCCCCCTCCCCGAAGATCAAATCACCACCTCATCTCTTGACTCATTCATTATGAGTCTCACTGCTGAACTTACACCAACCACCTCACCACCCTCCACCTTTCCACAATCTACCACTCTTCCATCTCTCTCCACAACCATACCACCACCTACATCCTCCACTTCACCCATCTTCTCTTCAGGCATCCCCTTCTCCACCCGTACAACCGACTTCACCACCTTCGAATCCATCCCCACAGTCTTTCCCCCACCACTATCAATCCCACCTTTTTCACCAGCAACATCACCACCTTTCCCATCCACCACCACCCCAACACCGCTGGTGATACCATCTATAGTCACCACGCAGTTCACGGAACCATCAATAGTGTCTTTTCTGCAGGACACTACACCCTTCCCATCCAGACCCCAACCATCCCACCCTTCCATAACTGGGGCCCCTTTCACAAATGTCGGTGAGGAATTCGGACGTCAATTCGACACCATCCGAAACCTTCTCACCGACCCTTCTAATATAATGTATTCCATTTTTTCTTGTGTGCAGGGATTATCTAAACAGGTAGCCAAGATTGACGAACAGAACCGCACCTTGCCAAGCATCCTCCAAGGTCTTCAGCAATGACAAGATGTAGTAGCCAGGCAAGTTGATCACATCGACAACCACTTCAACAACTTGCCTGAGCTGATCCTTGGAGTACAAAGCCAGTAAGAGGTGATGGCCAAGCAAGTCGATGAGATCTCTACGCAGACTCAACCTCTTCCTGAGACCCTCTGCGAGCTCAAGCAACAACAAACAACTCTTAGCACGCGCTTGGATATCATCAACAACACTCTCACACAACTCAACAATCGCCAAGAGGAGTCGACCAATAATGAAATCCAACAATTACGAGCTACAATAACAAATCTCACAGTGCGACTCCTCTCTGCCGAGGGCCGATACAACGATCTCAAAGAAACACACGACGCACTGCTCGAAACACACGAGCATGTGCAAGTGGCATTTGACGAGTTATAAACTATCCATCGACAGTGCAAAAAGACAACACACAAGAAACTCAAAGACAAAGTAGCAACTGACAAAGAAGGCGATGATGAAGATAAAGATGACTCTGACTCCTCCGTAGATTCTAACAATGATACCACCTCCTCAGACGACAAATCTGATGCCCTAGACAACGCTGGGGAAGGCACAAGCCACGGAGAAGAACCTTCTCAGAAAGGATATGTCAAAGACCACTGATGAATCCTCCAGATTCATCTGCACAGTCGCCAATTCTAGGGATTTTGTTCCTCATATTGACTGATTTACCCTCGCTTTGGTTCACCTTGAGTGTTTTACTAATTCCTTGCAAATAATACCTAAATATTTCTAATTACTAGTTTATTCGATGCTATTCTCTCTTATACATTCTCCTTTCCCTCTGCAGATCACCACTAGTCGGTCTTGATCCATTTGGTTTCATCCATGCGGTCTTGAGTGTTATACGGTCCTGACCCCATGCAGTCTCAATACCGTATGAGCCCATGCGGTCTCAAGACCGTTTGAGCTCATGCGGTCTCAAGACCGTATGAGCCCATGCGGTCCCAAGACCGTTTGAGCATGATGGCATGCAACACCGTTTGAGCTATATGTCATCAACAACGTCGGCGCCCACCTACACATGATCTCCGGCGTCGTCGTCTTCATCACCTACACCAACAATCGTGAGCACAGGACGAGTAAGCAGCAAGACCAGTAGTTGTCCACGTGAATGCTCCAAACTATGAAGAACACATGATCATTTGCATGCATGCGCAAGTTTAAGAACTCATGACCATGGAACGCAAGAACGCATGAGGAAATGTGCAGCAAGACCATTTGCTTATTATTGGAATATGAAGACCGTGAACCAATTGCCTTGGATGAGTCAAGACCGTTTCCTAAAAGCACACCAGCAATCTTTTTAACGTTGCAAGCTGCATGAAGATCGCATGGAGTTATTAATCCAAGACCGCATGCAAGACCGTGATGAAAACAAATTAAAATAAGATACTCACATCAGCCACTCACGTGAAGCATGAGCCAAGAAAAACACATGGAGCATGGCATGAGTAAATCGTTGTTGATTGCTGAGATTGTGTGAGTTATTAAAAAGCCAAAACCGAAGGAAAGAAAGAAGCAGTCAAGACCGAATGAGCTGCTGTCACGTGCATGACTTTAGCATAGCAGCAAAACCAAATGGTGGGGATGAGCAAACCGTATGGCCGTTTCTGTCACAGAAACCGTATGGAGCGCGTGGCCAAAGACCGTATGAAGGATCTCGCTTGTCTGTGTGAAATCAAATGGTTGACCGGTCAAACCCGAGTGAAAAGAAGAATGGCAAAGCAAAACTGTATGGCACTGCCACTACTGAGACCGTATGAGGCAAACCGAATGCCGAGACCGTATGAGGCAAACCGAATGCCGATACCATATGAGGCAAACCGAATGCCAAGACCGAATGATGAAGACCGCATAAAGCATCCGTTTGAGCAAACCGAATGGAGGACTGCTTTTCAAGACCGTTTGCTAAATTAGCAAACACAAACCGTATGAGCTGAAGAGATATTTTACCAACCTGATCCAAGACCGTTTAAAAGGCTGCCTTGTTCCTATAAATAGGAACCCAAGGGTCCTCACTTGGGATCCCATCTTACTACGGCCCAAGGCTGCCGGACTGGGACCAGGCCGAAACACTGTCAGATTGCCCGAGCACCGTTTCCGACCAAACTTCACCCACAGCATCAGAATCCCATCCTGAGTCCAGATCCGGTGAGCAGCCAGTCCGAGCGCAGATCTAGTAGGCTGTTCCATCACCATCTCACCATTGCTCACACCATAGCTCCACCTCATCCTACTCTTGCTATTCCGGAGGTTGACCCGAAGATCGAGGCAGAGAAACGGACGACATCGACCACGACGGAGCAGTCCCAGAGACTGCGACGATCTACACTGGGCTGTCACAACTCTTCTGCTCTGACGATGCTTTCTTTCTCTCTCTTCTCTTTCTTTGTTGCTCCCTCTATGAGGAGCGAGTAGTTCCATCCACTGGGGTGCGGGGACTAGCCCCGCTGCCCGTGTTTTGTATCTTGTACTAAAAAGATGTTATCATTCCGTTTCAATACTAAATCGTTTCATACATGCTTGAATGTTGGCCGCGTTCTTGTATGCATCTATTGTCTTTCGTTGTGGTTTGTCTATGACCACTCTTGAGACTCGAATACCGATTTAGTTTTGGTTTCTGGTGTGTGTATCCACCGCACACCCATTTCAGTATCTAGGAATGCTTTCTAAGGAGTGGAGTAAACTCACCTCCGTCGTTGTACTTTTGTACTATGAAATGGAATCAGTTGACGTACAAAAGTGCGACCTTGACAGGTCAAGGAACACACTCTGAGGAGAGAGTGGTGCAAAGTACTTGACCATTCGTTCGGGAATGGCTGACGTTGCAACACTCTCACGTTTCTCGTAGCTATATCCTCGAAAGAGGGATAGTCTATAAGGATACTAATCGATTTGGTAATTATCGCTCACTTGTTAGTTTTCCGATGCACGTTTCACGAGGTTGAGTAAGATTTTCTCTTCAGAGACTACATATCTTCATTGACACATAGATATGTACCGGATGAGAGTTACTCAACCCGTGAAGGATGTATGCATTACTCTTGTCCTATAAGACATCGGTATTGTACAACATCCATGTGTCCTGCTTACAATTCTTGCTACGTTTGGTACAAGTACAATTCATGTGTAGTGGTGGTGAATACCCGCATCACCCCAGTGATCCATCATCATCTGCTAATCTTAGTTTTTAATCCTTAAACTAGTTTTTATTCTTGCCTTTACTTTTGCATGTTTTAGGTTAAATAACTCAAATCAAACTTCTGGTCTTAGATGATTAACTTAGATCGATACAAAACAAGAAAAAGACACTCAGATTCTTAATGTTGTCCTTTGGGTTCGATCCTAAATCTGTACTATGATAAGGCTTCCACACTCTTGTGGGGTTGGAGCATTTATCTAGCACCAGTTGTAGGTAAACCTAGAGAGAACATCAACTGTCTAGGGTTTTTGGTGCATATTAGGACTTCCATTGGAAGAGTAATCTTTTGGTGTAAGTTCTAGCTCCATCAACCACCAAGAAGGTGGAAATCATCCCAAGTCCCCCACCCACAATGAAAATGTAAACATATCATATGGGGACCATTTCCTCGATTACTCTGCCTTGGGATCCATAGGGGAGCCTGTGAAAGATGCGACCTTTGCTGAGTTCCACCAATGCATTTTAGGAACCAGCACAAGCCCACCAGCAATAGCCACTCCCCCCTTTTCTGCACCTGATCAATCAATACCCTTTCCACCAGAACAGGAAGAATCAAAATGAGTCCGTTTAGATACAGATGAAGAACTCGATTCTGCTTCCGATTCAGATGTAGATCTGCAAGGCTATATAGATGATTTGGAACAAACTTCTTCACCCCCTCCGCAGGAGCTTCCCCCACCACCACCTCTACCGCATAAGATGCACGATTTAGATATGGAGGCCATCTCTACACTAGATGCTCAGGACATCTTTATCCTGAACACTATTGTCGACGATGCCAAAGAGGGGGAAGACATCATCTATCACAATACAAAGAGTAAGCGCAAGTTGACACATGAGGATTTCCGTAACATCCTACGACCACGGTCAATGATGTCAATGGCAATCTTCCGCGTCTTGCTTGCCAATTGCATAGAAGTTTACAGAAGCTCTAAGAGGCAGCAGCCAGTTTTTAACGCCTCACCTGCTCTATCTATAGGCTTGTTATACAAGGACATACGAGCAAAGTCAATAGAGAGACTGCGCGCTGGTTTAGCACGGAGGGCACATTATCTTACCGTGCCATTTCAAGTTTTCGATCACTGGTTATTTATGATTGTGGACACCGAGGCTCGAGACGCCAAGGTGTACAATTTTTGCGCCACTGAGCTACCAGCTGGAATAATAAATTTTGTTGGAGATGAAGCAGGAGAGGCAAGATGTATACCTTTCTGGCTTCTTAAACTAATTTGGGCTGCACGCCCGTCCCTACGTCAGGACTGGAGCCAACCTTGGTTCCATATAATAAACCCGCAAGTCCAAGCTACTGAAGGATCTGGGGATTGCGCTTTCTGCACTATCCGTCACATTCAAGCGCTAAACCAAGAAATCCCCTTTACTGATCTGGTCATCGAAGATTTTCACTCCCTACGAGGGTGTTACGCCATGGAGCTTATTTGTGATAGGAGGTTCTTCAAGGACCCGACAATGGCACCAGATGACGTCTCCCGTTACCTCTTTTCAGCAATCCAACGTCCGTAACGGCGACCTTTCAGACAAACTTTAAAAGAACTAGAGAAAAACAAACAGCCTGCCATAGTTCCCGAGCAAAGAAAATGGGACCCTTCCCACTTTGATATGGAGCAGGATAAAGGAAACATAGATATCTTGTCAGGGGCAACCATTAGGAGATCGCCATCACAAATGGTGCCCCTATCGGCCATAGAACCAACTTTCCCGGATTTCGACCTCAGTGCTTGCAAAAGTCTCTCCAACAATGAACTCCGTCTCATCATGTCCCAGCTCTACACCGAGAAAGATGACCTCGTTTTCATGTCCGGTGACATTTTAGTAATGGCAGACACATTACGAGAAACTGTACAGCTCAAAGGGTCTCTATCCATGAGCTTGATGACTGCATATCAATTTCTTATCGGACGGAATCACCCTACAACCTATATGGCATCCGCATATATGAAGGACGACCTCCTAAAGCTAAAAAACTTCAGAATAACTGAAGCGCTAATCTCCTTCCTACAACATACAACACCGAAGTTTATCATGCTACCCTTCCTTTACCATGAGCACTGGATGCTTCCGGCAACAAACCTACCTGAAGGAACAACTACTATCTATAACAGTTCCGACAGCCAGTTCAATCCCCGACAGAAGCAATATGTAGTGACACCAAAGACGCCCACAAAGGTGGTGGCAAAGGAATGTGCAGACAAACTAATCAATCTTCTAAGTCAGCACACAAGGGCATACGACAAAGAACACTTTCATCGCCCGTCCTTCAACCACAAATGTCCCCAACAAATTTGGGAATCAAATGACTACAGCTTCCACGTCCTCTACTGGATGTACACCATCATGGCCCTTCAAAAACCAGTAGAGGATATGACAGACGTATATTACCACACCTTACGTGGAAAGTTTGCTGCTAATCTCCTTCACACACATGGCACAAATAAAGGACTAATGGACACCTGATGCCCTTGTCCTTGTACCTCTCAACCTATTCCCTTTGACACTCTGCGGATAGAGTGAGTGATAAGTTAGGGGGGGAGTACACTGGACAAGGGTGAGGTATCAATTCTAAATCCTTCCCTTTCTATCTTCTTCTTCAATTCCGTATAAATTTTTGTCTTAGTTTTCTTTGCACATATTTAGTCTTTGCTGTTAATAAAACCTACTTGGAACAAATTCATCCCCAACTAACTTTAGAATCCAGTAGCCCTCAAGAGAAATAATAAGAATAGCACATAGACATGTAATGGCGAATTAATAAATCATCTTCACTCAATTTCCATGCTTTTGTTCCAATTCTACATCTGCCCCTCCACAGGACAACATCAGGGCCGCTATAAGCCAAAACAATCTCAAGGACGAGAGGGACATCAGGTGACATCCAAATCATGAAGCCTTGCAAGTGGACTACTAGTAGAAACCAAATAAGTGCATGTCAAACAACTCTAAGAACATTTTTCTTCTCTCCAAATAAAAGAGGCTTGGCTGCCCAAATCAATTTCCCTAAATATCCAAATCCCAAGCCTGTAAGTTTGCGAATAAAAGCTAGAGTGTTGAATAAAACCATGAGAGTTGTGCCATAAATAAGGATCCATATGAAGAACCAACAAAGGTCTCGCCCAGCCGGTACATTCAGCTTCCTTCAAAAAGGCAGATGTGTCACGCCTGGTAGTGAAACCCTAAGGTATCTAAATATGTGAAAGGCTGATAAAGGACTCGCCCGACCGGTACATTCAGCTGCCCTCAAGAAAGCAGATGTATCGTGCCCGGTAGTGAGATCCTAAAAGCATAGACAACCCCTCCCCCACTTGAAGGGGGAGTTACACACTAAGCCTTTAGCCAACCTGCATACCCACTCTAGTTTCCGGTAGGATTCTCAGAGGAGTATAAAACTGATTAGAGTCAACGACATGCACCAAATAAAAAGTGGTCCCAATGCGGGCTAACATATGAAAGAAACCTGAGATCCAAGCAACTCTCAATACCTGAAAGAGTTAAGGCAAAAAGCTCCGATACAACCTTAGGAGATCTCAGATTTAGAATTGAAGCAAGAGTATGGAAATCTTAACTGAATAAAATCACCTCGCCATTACATGCCTCAACTCTATCTAACTCGAGGACAAGCTAGACTCTAAGTTAGGGGGGGTGATAACCTCCAATTTTGTGATGTTATCTTAGTAATATTCTTCAGTTTTCCACACTCTTTCCCAGATAAAGTAGACAAAATCTCTAACTATTTTCTTTTATTGCAGATATACTGTTAGATTAACTTTTCTCCTTTTTAGTTACAGAAAAAGACATAAAAAATCACAAAAGACTTAAACGGTCCCAAGACCGCATGAAGCCAACCAGTTTCAAGACCGCATGAAGCCAACCGGTCTCAAGACCGCATGAAGCCAAACGGTCTCAAGACCGCATGGAGTCATACGATCTCAAGACCGCATGGAGTCAAACGGTCCCAAGACCGCATGAAGCTAACCGGTCTCAAGACTGCATGGAGTCAAACGGTCCCAAGACCGCATGAAGCCAACCGATCTCAAGACCGCATGGAGTCAAACGGTCCCAAGACCGCATGAAGCCAACCGGTCTCAAGACCGCATGGAGTCAAACGACCCCAAGACCGCATGGAGTCATACGATCTCAAGACCACATGAAGTCATACAATCTCAAGACCGCATGAGTCCAAACGGTCTCAGACTCCAAACGGTCTCAGAGTCCAAACGGTCTTGGACTCCAAATGGTCTCAGACTCCAAATGGTCTCAGACTCCAAACGGTCTTGGACTCCAAACGGTCAGAGTCCAAATGGTTTCCAAGACCGTTTGGACCCAAAATTCACCAAATCGTTTGCACTTCACTTGAGGCCTATAAATAAGACCCAAGGGGTCCTCCTAAGGACATCAAGTTTTCAGATGCCCAGAGGCTGCCTCCATAACTGCAGAGCTGTTCCAACTCCCATCCTCCACCTGAAGGCTGCCGGTCTGAGATCCACGTGCCATCGTGAAGCTGCTTTCTCTCTCTTCGCCAAAGAAGGTGGGAAGAGAAGACCTCGCCATCGAGCAACCTGTGAAGTTTGAAGATCGTCACTCTCTTACTCTCTAAGGGGTTGACTTTCCTCTCTCCTTTGTGGGGATGATGCTCTCTCTCTCTTCTCACCTCCTTCTTTGTCCCAGCTATGAGTGAGTAGTCTCTCTCACTGGGGTGCGGGGAGTAGCCCCGCTACCCATGTTTTCATCTCATGTAATGTAATCCATAGTTTGCAATATAGAGATACTATCTTTTCAGTTCAACATCAAACGTTTAATGAATGCTTGTTGCTTGATCACCAACTTGTGTTATCTTTTATCTTTTAGTATGAATTGTCTACATTTGTACTACTAGATTCGAAACTTGTTTGAATGTTGGTTCTTGGTGCATGTATCCACCATGCATCTATTTCGGTATCTAGGAGTGTCTCTCAAGAAGTGGAGTAAACTCACTTCCATCGTTGTACTTTCATACTATGAAATGGAATCAGTTGACGTATGAAAGTACAACCTTGATGAGTCGAGGAGCACACTTTGTGAAGGGAATGATGCAAAGTAGTTGACCATTCATTCGGGGATGGCTGACTTTGAAACATTCCCGCACTTCTCATAGTTAGTTCTCCGAAAGGAAACTAAGTCTACAAAGATACTAACTGTCTAAACTCTTGTTGCAGGTTATGTTTTATTTTGCATGTCTTGATCCATGTGTAGTGGCGGTGAAAACCGATCACACCCTAGTGACTTCCTATCATTGTTTAACATCCTTAAATTTACTTGCTTTACTTTACTTGCTCTTAGTTAAAACAACCAAACCAACCTTTCGATCTAAGTACCTACTATTAAGAGATTAAGTGAAGTTCTAACGTTTTTCATCTTATTGCTCACAACAAGACCGTTGTCCCATGGATTTGACCCTCAACTATACTACGATAAGACTTCCACGTATCTTAGCATACGTGGGTGGAGTTCTCAATCTAGTATAAGCAAGGATAAACTTAAAGACTTACCATCTTTAGGATTTTTAGTGGTGCACGCAATTCCACGTAAGTTGAACCTCCATCATAACACCACCCATATAATATTCTTTTTGTGGAGTGGAGTAGATAAGTAGCCATATATCAATCAGGAGGTGACCAATATTGACAGGGTGGCCATCCATTATCAAAGATAACACATATAATTCCTCAAGGTAGATGCTCCCCATTTCTGCTTTGGTGAAGAGGATGCTGGAAACTATTTTGTGCATAAATCTCTAGAATTAGGAATGCATCGTGGTTTCTTTAGAGTGTCTAGATTGAAAATTCTTTTAGCCTATCAATTTATCCCAATATTTAGAAGCATTAAATTTGAATCCTCTTTCTCCAGGAGGCCAGTAGAAGCCATGGCAGCTTCTTCCTCTAAACCACAAAAAATTTTGTTCAGACTTTGGTCTGTGAGAACGTAGTCAATGTTTTTGATTCTGACTTGTATCTATTTAGAGTGCACTTCCTTGGTAGATGATACCTCTTTGATAGAGGACATGAACTCTGTAGTTTCCTCTACATAGACTCGGGGAGTAGAAAAATAGAGGTGGGTTAAATTATATTTAGCCAACATTCCCTCGACTCGTGCCTGGATGCCTATTTCGTTAAGGGTGGTGAAAGATATGAAGTGTGTGGGTTTTAAAACTGCTCTTTTCTTTGCATTGAATGCCTCTAAATGGTCTTTGTTCTGAGGCCTGAAGGTTCCTTGATAAGGGAGCTCAAACTTTGAACCTTTTAGAGCCTCTAGTGCTGGTGTAGTAGTCCTGGCCCTTTTTTTCTACTTCAGTTAGGGCTGCTCAGGAAGTGGTCTCTTCTCCCTCTTCTTTGACGGGATGGTGATTCCTTGGTGAGCCATTGCTGTAAAAAAAGAGAGGAAGGGTACTGATTAGGTGTGTATTAACCTTTTCGATTATAGGCATCGACATCATGCATAAAAACCAGTGATGTCGATTTGAGAAAAGGAGTACACAGTCAATATGCTGATCGATAGATTATAATGAAAACAAGTCAACAACCTGATTTGTAAATGATCGATAAGGTTATCGATTGACAGGTATGGCTTGGTGTAGGTCGACATGGGTGTCGATCAACGTGTAAATCTACATGTCAATCGGATGGGAACATAGTCAAAAGGAACCAACAGATCAAGGGTGTCAACTGGGCATCGATAGGAGGCTTTTCGAGTGACTATGCTTGGAGGTCGGCAAGTGAGCAGACAGAGAGGCTTGCTATGATTAGAAAGAAGTAAAACTTTCTTAACACTGGGCTCCATATTTATAGCCAAGGTTAAGGTCAGTGAAACTGAAGTCGATTATTCAGATGCAGATCAAGATCTAACAACTCACTGTCGGTCAATAGGGGTGTCAACCAAGAGGGTTGATACATCCTGAATGTGGGTATCGCGAACACCATCGATCATGAAGTTGGTAAGAGTGTTGTCGACCAACCCGTTGATAGGAATTGTTTTGATCCTCTCAACTGCAAGGATGATATTTGTTCCATAAAGAAGATCAGTTTTAGGTGGTCGACAGACTTGTCAACCTAAGCAGATTGACATCATTGTCGATCTACTACAATCGACAAGTTACCAACTTTCTAAATGTAATAAGAGATAAGGCGGATCTGATTTTAGGTTGACATGTCAAAGTAAAATGACTCTCTTCCAATCATCATTTTAAAAGAAAAATGGTTTCCTTGATTTAGATGGACAATCCTTAAGAAGTGTTTGTACGAGATGAAACAAAATCATTGAAAACTAATCTAAATGACAGAAAAAAAAGAAAATTGCTGGGGTTGCCTCCCAAGTAGCATTTTGTTTATAGTCATGTAGCTTGACTTATTAAGCGTCCTTCTCATTCTGCTTCCGGGGCATCTGGAAACTCCAAATCTGCCTTTCTAGTGATGGCTTCGTCTTCGTAGTACCACTTTAATCAGTGACCATTGAATGAGAACGTTCTTGATTTCTCACTATGAATGTCCATCATGCTAGAGGGATAGATGGTGATTACTATGAATGGTCCAGACCAATGAGAACGAAGCTTTCCTGAGAAGAGATGTAGAGCAGAATTGAATAGAAAAACTTTATCTCCTTCTAAAATATCCTTCCGCCTGATATGAGAATCATGACAGATCTTAGTGTGCTCCTTGTAGATTCTTGTATTTTCATATGCATGCAGGAAAATCCCTTCTAGCTCCTATAACTGTAAGAAGCACTTTTATTTAGCAAGTCCATCATCCATGTTTAGGGCCTTGATTTCCCAATAGGTCTCGTGTTCCATCTCCAACAGGAGGTGACAAGATTTCCCATAGATTAACCGATAGGGAGTGGTTCCTATGGGTGTCTTGTAAGTTGTTCGATATGCCCAAAGAGCATCATCAAGTTTAGATGGCCAATCTTTTCTTGATTTTCTCACAGTTTTATCGAGAATTTTCTTGATCTTCCTGTTGGAGACCTCAACCTGACCTGCAATCTGAGGGTGATACGGGGTGGCTATCTTATGCCTCACCCCATATCACTTTAGAAGAGCCTCAAATTGCCTTTCATTGAAGTGAGACCCTCCATCACTGATTACAGTAAGTGTACCTCCAAATCTAGGAAAGATGATTTTTGTGAACAGGCACATGACCATCTTAGAGTCACATGTTGATGATGGTATAACCTCCACCCACTTTAAGATGTAGTCAATGACCACCAATATGTATTTGTTTCTAGAAGAAGGTGGAAATGGTCCCCTAAAGTCTATCCCCCAAACATCAAAGATCTCTACTTCGATCCATTCCACAAGGGGTATCTCATTGCGTTTGCTGATATTTCCAGTGCGCTGACACATGTCACATTATTTAGTGAAGGCTTGCACATCTTTATATATGGTTGGCCAATAAAAACTAGAGTTCAAGATTTTTAAAGCTATTTTCTCAGTGACAAGATGTCCTCCATATGGGGCCACATGATATTTTTCTAAAATGGACTGAGCTTCATTGTGATCCACACAACGCCGAAATACATTATCTATGCACTTTCAGAAGAGTAGGGGATCATCCCAGAAATAGTTCTTGATGTCAGAAAAGAATTTCTTATTTTGATTGTAGGTCATATAGGAGGTAGCTGTTGGCATGCCAGACAGTTGTAGAAACCAACATACCATGGGGTTACTTGATCAATAGAATGAACAAGAAGCAATGATTCATCTTGATAGGATTCATTGATAGGGAGGGGATTGCTTTCTTCCACCTTTATTCTAGAGAGGTGATTAGCGATGACATTTTTTGTCCCCTTTTTGTCAACAATCTCATGGTCAAATTCTTATAAAAGAAGAGCTCACTAGAGGAGACATGGTTTAGTATCTTTTTATGCAAGAGATAATTGATTACTTCATGATCAATATAGATTGTCACTTTTCCCACCTAACATATAGGATCTGAATTTGTCGAAGGCATAGACAATGGCTACCATCTGTTTCTCAATGGTGGTGTAATTAATTTGAGCATCATCAAGAGTTTTACTGGTGTACTAGATGACATGATGTTTCTTGTCCTTATTTTATCCTAGGATAAACCCTACTACATAATCACTAGTGTCGCACATTATTTCAAAGGGGAGATCCCAATTTGGATCTTGTATAATGGGAGCAGTGGTCAAGCCATCTTTTAGGGTGTGGAATGCCTTCTGGTATTCTTCATCAAAGACAAACGAAGTGTCTTTTATCAATAGTTTGGACAAGGGCTTTGCAATCTTTGAAATGTCCTTAATAAATTGACAGTAATATCCTGCATGTCCTAGAAAATTGCAGATAGAAGAGATTGAAGAGGGAGTTGGAAGTTTAGAGATTTCCTCTATCTTACTTTTATCCACCTCTATACTGGCTTCAGACACCTTGTGTCCTAGGACTATTCCTTCTCGTACCAAAAAGTGTCACTTCTCCCAGTTGAGGACTAACTGCTTTTCTTCACATCTTTTGAGGACCACGGATAGGTTCTTCAAACAATCTTTGAAAGATGACCCATACACAGATAAGTCATCCATGAAGACTTCCATGACCTCTTCTATTAGATTAGAAAATATGGCTGACATGCACCTCTGAAAGGTGGCAGGTGTGTTGCACAGACCAAACAACATGCGCATAAAAGCATAGTCCCGTACAAACAAGTGAATGTGGTCTTTTCCGAATCTTCTAGATGAATGGGAATCTAATAAAATTTGGAATACCTGTCTAAATAACAAAAATGTGAATGATGTGCCAGCCCCTCCAGAACTTGATCAATAAAGGGAAGGGGGAAATGAACTTTGCATGTTGTTGCATTCAGTAGTTTGTAATCTATGCACATGTGCCAACCAGTCACTGTGTGTGTGTCTAATTCCTTCCTTCCACTATCCTTTACTACGGTCACCCCACCCTTCTTGGGAACCACATGAATTGGACTTACCCAGTTGCTGTCACTAATAGCATAGATAATACCTTCATATGACTTCCTTGCATACAACCTCTCACATATTGTCATTCAACTTTCTTTGACCTTGAACTTCTGGCTTTACATCATTATTGAGGTTGATTATATGCATGCACACCATTGGACTGAGACCTTTGATATCATCTATAGAGTATTCGAGAGCCTTTTTTTGGTGTTTCAGTTCAGACAAAAGTTGCTCCTGCTGATCGAAGGGTAGTTGTGCATTAATGATCACCAAATTTCTCTTTTCTTTGTCGATAAATTCGTACTTCAGACCCTCCAGAAGTGGCTTGAGTTTTGGTAGTGGTTTTGGAACTGAAATGTCTTTTGGTTCATGCTGAAGAGAGGCATATCATTCCATTTTAGTAGTGCCATAAAACTCTTCTTTCTTCATCTGTTGTTACCAAGTAAGCCAGGATTTCTTCGACCTTTGGATCGTCGAATCCTGAGGTAGGGTTGTTTAATGCGCACATCATAGGATCAACAATAGCATTATGCTCTACTATTTCCATGAACAACTGATTGCAATAATTGACAAAGTAACTTGTTTCTGTAGAAGAGGGGCCCCACATGTGATCAAGTATGTGGAAATTGATAGATTCATTCCCAACTTGTATTGTGATTGACCCATCAACCACATCAATCAATGATCGTGTTAATGAAAGAAAAGGTCATCAGAATATCATTGGACATGTGGGATCTTCAGCTACATCGATGATGACAATGTCACAAGGGATGAAGAAATTCCCTATCCTAATTGGTATGTCCTCCACCACCCCAATTGGTTTAGTATAACAATTATCTACTAATTGAATTCTCATATTTGATTTAATAATATCGGTGAGGCCCAACTTGGCTACTAAGTTGTATGGCATCAGACTGATGCTAGCTCCTAGATCTATAAGACCACATCTTGTCAATGAATCACCAATGAGGAATGACATAGTAAATGCACCCATATCTTTTTGTTTGGTCAGCATATTCAATTGGCAAAAGGCGGATGCCATTTTTGTAAGGCATACCATCTCAAATTCTCTCCTCTTCCTCTTCTTTGTGATGATATCCTTCAAAAACTTGGCATATGTAGGCATCTCATATATGACGTCAAGGAGAGGAATATCAAGATGAATTTTCTTAATGGTGTCAAGGAATTTGGTGTACCTCTTTTTGAGTTGTGCCTTAATAGATAAGGGGCTCCAGTGGGAAATTCAGTCACCTTTAATGACGTAAGAGTGTTTGTGGCTCCTTTTGACTTTTTGCATACTGGGGCCTCTTCTGGGTTATTGATGCTTCCTTCAATGATTGGTACTTTAGGTTGTGCAATAGAAGTAGAACTCCTAGAGCGGATTATTTCCATTCTTGCCATTTCGTTCTTGGGATTTTGTTTGGTGTTAGATGGGAATTGTCCTGATGATCTTCCAATCGATGCAGTAATAGAAGCTAATTATTGATCGATCATCTGACTGTGAGTTGGGAGATCACTTATTTGAGTATTCATGGTGCTCATCTGTGTCTGCATGTATGCTAGTATTTGGTTGTTACTCATGAGACATTCCCCCATCTTTTCTATTAAAGACTCCAGAGTGGTGATAGACTTTTGATGCTGTTGAAAAAGGCTCCCCCTCTACCCATTGAATGTTCCCTACTATTGTGGCTAAGATCTATTTTGTTGAAATTTGGGTGGTGTTCCTTTTCCTACATCTTTCCCTCTTCCTGTTGCTTGGGAAAATTGATTTAGTTGAAATGAGTTTTCTGTTGCCGAGGTGTTACCATAAGAGAGTTCATGATGGTCAAGATGTTTGTAGTTCACATAAGACACATTCTCCGTTTGCGTGTCTTCTACTTCATGGGTGAAGATGCAGAGATCAATACCATGACCTCCACATGTGACACACTTTATGGATGCCTCGGTAAAGCATCTAGAATTGACTTCCTTTAGATTCTGGATGTCAGATGCCATTTTATCTAGTTTGTTTTTCAATTTCTCCAATAGCTTAGAGTCTAGGAAGCTGGCAGAGGACATGCTCACTGAAGAACTCCTATCAAAATCTTGACCCTCTTAGAGAGCTGCCATGTTATTGATTATCTCTTTAGAGGTGTCAACATCGTGTTTCATGAAATCACTGCCAGTTGCAATGCTTAGAGACATTCTCTCAGTCAAAGTAAGGCTTTCATAGAAGGTGGTGATGATAAACCCGTCATCATATCCATGATGAGGATAGTCTCTTAAGTAATCCCGATATCTTTCCCAAGCATCATGCAAGCTTTCAGTAGCCTTCTGTCTAAAACTGGTAATCTTTAGCTTGTATCTTACCCTCTTCTCCACTGGGTAGAATTTGTTCACAAAGGCTTTAGATAGTTTTTGCCATGAAGTGATGCCCTTTTGAGATAGGTACCATTGTAGGGCCTTGTCTTTGAGAGAGAAACGAAAACCTTTCATGTAGATGTCATCTTACGGTACTCTGTTCACCTTAATAGTATGGCAGAGGTTTTTGAAGGAGTCTAATGGTGATAAGGATTTTATTCCATAATGTTTCCCCTAAACATCTGATTTTGGATCATACTAATGAATTTGGGCTTCAATCAAATGTTGTTGCTGGCATGTAAGGGAGAACTATAGGATGTTGATCGTCATTGACACGACCAAGGAACGCAGAGAGGGATTTTCCTCAGGAACATTTGTGTCAGGGGGGCCTCGTGCTACCATTGGATCTATGAGGAGAATATCTACCTCTCGATATTTAGTGAGGAACTCCAAGATTGGTTAGAAATGATAAGAGCTTACCTATAAATGGAAATACTAAAAGAATTAGAGTCTAATACTAGAGACTTAACCAATATTATAATAGATAGGTAGTATAAGAGATCTGCTAATAAACTTTTTTATAGAATTTAGAAGCGATGACTAGTGCTAAGTAAACCCTAGGTTTTTGGAGGTTATCTGATGCCTTGTCCCTGACAATGACACCAAAAGTTGATTACTCTTTTTCATGGGTAGAAAGTGTAAACACAATTGCCCAGTCAAAGAAACCGAACTTCAAATTTATACACGACTAGAAGAGACATCCACAACTCAATAGGGAATCTTTGCAGCAGTGTGGGTCGAATGCAGGGACAAGGAGAATAACAGAATAGAAATGTAGAATCTTTGCATAGTCTAGCATAACCAAAAGCAATCTTGTGGTGTTCCAATTAAGGAACAAATTTAACCTAATTAAGAAGTGAACCTAAATTATTGAAAATCAAAGAAGAAAAATAGACGAATTGAGAAATCAAGATAAATAGGACTTGGATTGGGTTTCACTAATCAATCCAACATCAACCATGTAAAACCTTCACTCCTATTTTATATACATTCTCTACTTGTTTTGCAAACATTCATAAGAAAATATCAGTCCCTTCCTTCTTTCAAGATCCGGACAGATGTCTATCTAACAAGGTTTCCTCTTTTGAGTTAATAACTAAAAGATCTTTGGAAGATAATATGACTTTTGTTACAACAACCCCTCACTCTCATGAATCATTACTATCCTATACTTTGGATCTCAGTGAACTCGTTCTCTCGAATAATATCCATATCAAACATCGAAGCAAGGTAGCTAATAATCAATTGACACGATTAAATAAGATTAAAGGAACAAAAATTTAAAGAATATATGCCATAAAATAGAATGATGAACAATTACGTGGTTGGGAGGGCCTAACGGCTACTCCCAACCCAAGTTATGGTTTTAGCCACACATGGTCGAAGAAACAAAAAGAATACAACTAAAGTAAGTCATGATGTAGAAAAGAGAAAGATAAGATCAATAGAAGGGTAGATTGAATGATCAATCTACCAACCTCTCAATTGAGATCTTGACGATCAACATCAATATCGATAATCTTTCTCCTTATTTCTGATCTTGACTTGAGGCAAGAAGGTACTTTAGTTGCTTGGTGATGATAAAGGAACTGATTGTGAGCAGGTCAACAAGACTAGATCAGGGGATCCAAGTAGGCTGACAAGTCTCATCCTCTAGCTTGAGAAGTTGAGAAAGTTTAGCGGAAGACTCTTGGCTCTCTCACTCAAAAAGTTTCAAGATGCCTGAGATGGCTGCACTGAGGGTGTATTTATAGGGTTAAGTCCATCGACCCCCTTCCATCGATGTCGACAGTTTCCTGTTGTTGGGTCTATTGACAACCATGTCAACAATGATCTTATTAAACTTTTTGTTGATCGACAGACATGTCAATCTCTTCTCATTGTCGACAAAGTTCTCACTTGTAAATGATCTATCGATCATACTATCAATAGGTCTTTCACCGTGACTCCTTGATAGTCATATTTGGGCATCGATAATGCTATCGATGTAGTCTATCAGTCGAATGGTTCGATGGGACTATTAAGGGTCCTCTGTTTGATAGGTGTGTCGAGTGCTGGATTGACAACTTCATACTGACAAGTGTCTGTCGGTGTCGAAGGATCAGGCTATCGATGTTGCATCAACAGAGGTGAGTTTTGCCCCTTTTTAACCAATAGATGGCTGTCGAGGTACTTCAATATGTCAGGATGATGCTCGATAAGTCTGTCAGGCTTATATCGATAGTTTTTTCTCAATCCTCTTGGTCAAACCTTCTTGTTGACCGACTGATCGTTAGACTGTCGAGAGGTCTATTGAACAATTAATCAAACTTCATAAATTTCTCTTAATATGTGTCCAATTCCTTCAAATTTCACCAAAACTGATTTAGTACTTATTATTTAAGTAAACTTAAATAAAATGGGTAAATCTAAACATATAAACATTATTTCTAATGACATTTATTATGTAAAAGGCTATTGAAATTTGCACAAAAACCGATATGATCAGAACACCATTAGATCCTTTAATCTTCAAACTTAGGGTTTTTAAATTAAGTAGAATCATTAAAGATAGCATCTTTACACACTTTTCAAGTTACAAGTAGATTCATGCCTTGAATTCATTTTAGTGGATTATACATATTTTTCTCATCAAAAAGCACTATCTGCTTTTATTTTTTGGCCAAAGGATCGATTTTTAATGAATTAAACAAAATCTAGCTATTTTATAATTTTTTTTATCAGAGAGATGATTTACCTTTTTCTTTTTGGAAAAATGGTGGCCGTCGGAATTCATGTCTTCTTTGGCTGGGCGAGGATCAGGTGGCTCATGTCGATCACACCCACTCAACTGCTTGGACACGCGAGGAAGACCTTGGACCTTTGATCTCTTCATGAGTCAGCATTTGATTTTGATTCTATGACTCCTTCTCCTCCCCCTTTCTTCTTTACTGCAAATGAATCTACAGCGGTGCCATGATGAATAGATTGCCAGAGAGGGTAATAGAGAGGGATAGGGAGAGAACATGGACGAAAACTAACCGTTCGGGTTCATGAGGCTTGGGTAAGGTCAAAGGTGGTCCTATTTATAGGTGTGGGTGGTCAAGATTAGGGTTTCCAACCCTCACCGTCAATGGGGTTCTTGGGGCAAATTGGATTCCTCACCCCTCGAGACCTAGGTTAGGTTGGTTAGGAATCCTCTCCCCAATCCAACCCAGCAAAGATCTCATTTGCTCATGCATCGGGTCCCAAGAAAATCGAGATCAAAGATCTCATTTGCCCTACTCCTTTCCTTCTCGTGTTTGAACTAGGTGACACACATGCGTCGTTGGATCTTGGATCCAATGGCTTCCATTGAGTGCACCATGTCCTAGTCTTTTTAGAAATCAAAATTAAGTGTGACATTTAATGAAATTCCATCACTTTAGGGATTTTTCAAAAATACATATCTCCTAAACCAAACATCCAAATAATCCCAAATTTTAAGGAAAACTCTTTAATGACTTAATTTAGTTGTGTGAAAAGTTTGGAACCAAAACTCAAAAATCAAAGAGACTTTTCTTCATATGAAAGTCATCACTCAAAAGGCATATTTTATGCAAATAAAATTCATTTTTTCTCTTTCTTTCTCCGCTATTTTCTTTCTTTTGATTTCTTTTCTTATTAGGATCTAAAAGGAACCAAAACTTAATCAATATTGGTCATCAATAGCACTTTCTAGGGAATTCTACATAATTGTCTCTTATGCACACAATTATCCCTTTTTCTTTTTCCTTTTCCTTTATTAATTATGGGATTTTTTTTCTCTCTTTTCCCTTTTATCATTATTGGACTTATTCATTCAGTTGAATCACGAAATCATGCATCCAAGGGAAATATTGCACAAGAATCCATTCTTGAAAAACAAATCAAACAATTTTCCATTCAAATCCCTTTTATTTGAAAAAAAATTGCATTTCAATTCATAAAAGTAAAATTGAGGTTATAACATCCTTCCCCACTTATAGGAATTTTGCCCCCAAAATTCACCCACTAAACAAACAATTCAAGGTAAGCCTTTTCCATGTCCGTCTTCAGCTCCCGTGTGGCTTCCTCCTCTCCATGGTGCTTCCAGGGAACCTTTACTATATCTATCTTTTTACTCCTGAGCTCTTTCACCTTGGTATCCAGTACCCTCATAGGTGACTCAGGATACGTCAGCCTCCCTTGGAGTTCAATAGGTTCAATGCTAAGCACATGGCTCAGGTCCTTCACATAGCTCTTAAGATTGGACACATGGAACACATCATGCATCATACTATACTTAGGGGGTAAGGTTAAATGATAAGAAAATTCACCAATCTATTCCAAAATCTCAAATAAACGCACATATTGGGGACTTAGCTTTCCTCTATTCTTAGATATAGCTCGAAGGTGTCAAATTTTCAGAAACACGTGTTGACCCACAATTAAGTGTAAGTCAGTCTGCTTTGCAAACCTGTGCTTGATTAAAGCGACTTTGTCAGCGTAAAACTGTAGTTCCTCTGACCTCAATAAGGTCCTTTCACTGACATCATCCCAGTGAAGTGGTGACCCACACGACCTCCCATAGAGAGCTTCATACAGAGGCATCCCGATACTGGCCTAGTAGCTATTATTGTAGACAAACTCAACTAGGGGAAAGTATTGCTCCCATGATCCACCCAAATCGAGCACGCATGCTCTCAAAAGATCCATTAACGTTTGGATCGTCCTTTCTGACTGTCCATCAGTCTAGGGGTGATAAGCTGTGCTAAATTTAGTCTAGTGCCAAGTTCTTATTGCACTTGCTTTCACAACTTGGAAGTGAACTTTGGGTTATGATAAAAAAATAATTTAACTCGAAACACCATGTAGTCGTACTATCTCTCTGATATAGAGCTCAACTAGATCTATTACTTTGGTAGTAGTCTTTAAGGCAAGGAAATGTGCCAACTTAGTAAGGCGATCTACCACAACCCCTAGTGCATCATGACCTCTCATGGTCTTTGGGAGACCCACCAAAAAGTCCATGGTGATCTGCTCCCATTTCCACTCATGAATTTCAATCTACTATAGCAATCCACTGGGCCGCTAGTGTTCAGACTTCACCATTGGCACGTAAGACAACTGGACACATATGCCACTATGTCTCTCTTCATTACAGGACACCAAAAGTACTGCTACAAGTCCTTAAACATCTTGGTAGTGCTAGGGTGTATTGTGTACATAGAACCATGAACTTCATCCAAGATATGATTCTTCAAGGGCGAATCTTTAGGAACCCAAATATGACTCTTGTAGTGGATTCCACCTCTACTCCCACTGAGAGATGGGTCTGAGGTTTCTCTAACAAACCTTTCATCTTGTCAAGATTTAGGCTAGCTAACTGGACAACTACCAACTCAGTCAATAGGTCTGGTTTTATCTGGATATTAGTCACTTGGATCTGATCTTCTAACGGATGTGGAGTCCACCTAGCAAACTCTTCCGCACTTGCCAGTTAGCTCAATTGGTCAAGCATGTTGCTTGTGAAGCACATGTTACGGGTTCCAATGTCAGCGAATCCCAATAGGGCACTATAGGAAGGGATTAAAAAGGCCCTCAGTGTATGTTGTTAGCTGTTCTCTCTCTCCTGCTACCTTGGATACAGGTGAAATTCCCACTATCCAAAAAAACATAGTAAACTCTTCCAGTCCTCTCCACTGGCTAGACAAGACAGCTACACACCTGAGCTGTTTTTGACTAAGAGCATCTACTACAACATTCGCCTTTCTAGGGTGACAGGCGATGGTGAAATCATAGTCTTTCATATACTCCATCCATCATCTCTTTCTCAAATTTAGGTTCTTATGAGTCAGGAGATACTTCAAGATCTTGTGGTCAGTGAAGGTTTCAAAGGTGTCTCCATATAGATAGTGTCGCCAAATCTTCAGGGCATGTATAATCATAGCCAACTCTAAATCGTATGTTGGATAGTTCACTTCATTGGGCTTGAGCTGTCTGGAGGCATAAGAAACAACATGCCTATTTTTATCTGGCACACATCCAAGCCCCATCTTCGATCTATCGGTGAAGATCATAAAACCTTCATTTCTTGACGATAGAGTCAACACCGGGGCTGTGGTAAATTTTTCTTTTAGATCCTAGAAGCGATCTTCACAGAAGTCTGACCACACAATCTTCTCATCCTTTCAGGTAAGCTTGGTGAGTGGTAAAGAACTCTTTGAGAAATCTTTTATGAAGCACTGATAATATTCAACCAATCCTAGGAAGCTACGAATCTCAAAAAGGTTCTTCAGTACTGGACAATCTTGCATAGACAACACTTTAGCAAGATCCACTGAGATGGTCCCTCCAGATATGATGTGGCCAAGGAACATGACATGGTTTATCAAGAACTCTCACTTCGAGAACTTCCCATAGAACTTTTGGTTTATCAGAATATCAAGGACTCTACCCAGGTGGTCTTGGTATTATTCTAGGTCATCAATGTAAACCAGGATGTCATCTATGAACACTATGAAAAATGGGTCCATGATGGGTTGGAACATAGGGTTCATGAGATTCATAAACATACTCGGGGCATTAGACAACCCAAAAGGCATAACCACAAACTCATAGTGGCCATAATGGGTTCAGAAAGAAGTTTTCAGGATGTCCTCACTCTTGACTCACAATTGATGATACCCAGACCTTAGATCAATCTTTGAAAAGATATGTGCTGACTTAAGCTGGTCAAATAGGTCATCTATACGGGGCAAAGGATACTTGTTCTTAATGGTAGCCTAGTTGATCATTCATTAGTCTATGCATATTCTGAGCGATCCATCCGTCTTCTTCACAAAGAGGACTGGCACTCCCTATGGTGATGTGCTAGGTCAGGTAAAACCTTTGTCTAGCAAATCCTGTAGTTGTTTTTTCAGCTCAAGCAACTCAGCGGGGGCCATCCTGTAAGGTGCCCTAGAAATAGGGTTTGTCCTGAGAGCTAGATCTATCGAAAAGTCTACCTTTCTCTCAAGAGGAATACCAGGAAAATCATCTAAGAACACATCAACATAGTCCCTAACTACCTCCATTTCTTCTAGGGGCTACACCTTAGGCTCCAGCTTGGTAACTATTGCTATGAAAGCTTGACAACCCTTGGTTATCATCGGCTCTACCTTCAAGGCTGATACATACATGATGGTGGTAGCATCCTTGCTACCTCTAATGGTGAACGGTGGATGACCTAGTCTCCTTATTATTATTTTCTTTTCCCTAAAATCGATATTTGCCTTGTAAGTATAGAGCCAATCCATACCAATGATCACATCAAAGTTGTTCATGTCAAGGAGGATAAAATCTATAGGGTACTCATGATCCGTGTATTTAACATGTATCACTGGGGTTTTCAAAAGAGATGTAAAGATTCAACCACTCGGGGTTATGACATCCAAAATATATCCTATATATGTGATGTTCAGATAAATCATAGTTGCTAGATTTCTCGAAATGAAAGTATTAGTAACCTAACTAGAAAAATTACGCACAATTATCATCCAATTTGATCTAAAACATATTTTTAAGCCAAAATGCTAAACTTTTCTTAATAACAACCAAGGAAACCCATTAGATCCTTTAATATTTAAACTTAGGGTTTTTAAATTAAGTAGAATCATTAAAGATAGCATCTTTACACACTTTTCAAGTTACAAGTATACTCAAGCCTTGGATTTATTTTTAATGGATTCTACATATTTTTCTCATCAAAAAGCACTATCTACTTTTATTTTTTGACCAAAGGATTGAATTTTAGTGAACTAAACAATAGCTAGCTATTTTTTGGGTTTTCTGACCAGAGAGACGATTTACCTTTTTGTTTTTGGAAAAATTATGGTCGTCGAATATTGGGTCTCCTTTGACTGAGAGAGGATTGGGTGGCTCCCATTGATCACACCCACTCAGCCGCCTAGACACGCAGGGAAGACCCTGAGCCTTTGATCTCTTCAAGTGTCAGTGTTTGACTTCGATCCTACAACTCTTGCTCCTTCCCCTTTCTTCTTTTCTACAAATGAACATGTGGTGGCACCACAATGCGAAGCTCACTAGAGAGATGGTAATAAATAGAGTGAGAGGGAGAGAATAGGGACAAGAGCTGATAGTTCAAGTTTGTGAGGATTGGGCAAGGTCAGAGGTGGTTCTATTTATAGGTGTGGGGGTCTAGATTAGGGTTTCCAACCCTCCACGTCGATGGGGTTCTTTGGGCAAATTAGGAATTTTCTTTAGAGCCTTACACACCCATCAAAACCTAGGTTAGGTTGTTTCAGAATTATCTCCCGAATCCAACCCAACAAACATCTCATTTTCTCATGCATCAGGTCGTGAGAAAATCGAGATCAAAGATCTCATTTACACTACTCCTTTCCTTCTCCTTTTCAAACTAGGCAACACACACATGCCGTTGGATCTTGGATCCAATGGCTGCCATTACGCGCACCATGTCCTAGTCTTTTTAGAAATCAAAATTAAGTGTGACATTTAATGAAATTCCATCACTTTAGGGATTTTTCAAAAATCCATATCTCCTAAACCACACATCCAAATAATCCCAAATCTTAAGGGAAACTTTTAATGACCTAATTTACTTTGTGTAAAGTTTGGAACCAAAAATTGAAAATAAAGAGACTTTTCTTCATATGCAAGTCATCCACTCAAATGGCATATTTTATGCAATTAAAATTCATATTTTCTCTTTCTTTCTCCTCTATTTCTTTCTTTTGATTTCTTTTCTTATTAGGAGCTAAAAGGAACCAAAACTCAATCAATAGTAGTCATCCATACCACTTTCTAGAGAATTCTACATAATTCTCTCATATGCACACAATTATACCTTAATTTCTTTTTCCTTTATTGATTATGGGATTTCTTTTATCTCTTCCCCCTTTTATCATTATTAGACTTATCCAATCAATATGAATCACGAAATCATGCATCCAAGGGAAATATTGCACAAGAATCCATTCTTTAAAAACAAATCACATGATTTTCCATTCAAATCCCTTTTATTTGAAAAAAAATTGCATTTCAATTCATACAAGAAAAATTGAGGTTATAACAATTGGCCCCACAAGCCACTACTAGCCTTAACTGCGCATTTTGTCCTCACTCACACACAAGCCAGAATAAACTTCCCAACCGGTCACCCATCCTAGTACTACTCTGGGCTAAGCATGCTTAATGAAAAAGTTCTTTAGCGATGGGATCCCTGTAAAGGAAGTGCACCTTGGTGATATGAGTAGTCCAATCATTCCTTTTAAGATCATTTTATCTAGGCCTCAAATCTTGGGACGTTACACCAACCCAAGTAGTTCCTAAGTAAGGGGGGATATAAATCATCACAAATTTAGCAAGTGAGTTAATTTCAACTAGACTAGTGAGTTGTTGGTGTATGTGTATCAATTATCATTGAATGAATGCCACCACACTAAAAGACCATTTCCACTCTCTTTTATTGACCAGATTCTCAAGAGGCTTTCTGGCCACTCTCATTTTTGTTTCCTAGATAGATATTCCGGATACAATCAAATTTCCATTGAACCACATGATTAAGAGAATTCCACCTTCACTTGCACCTATGGATCTTTCACTTACCATCAGATGCCTTTTGGCCTTTGTAATGCACCAACTACGTTTCATAGATGTATGCTTGCTATTTTCTCGGACATGGTAGAGCAATGTCTTGAGGTTTTGATGGATGAATTTTTGGTGTATGGAGAATCATTTGAGGACTACCTTGCCAGTCTTGATAAGGTTTTACAAAGGTATGAGGACACTCACCTCATTTTGAAATGGAAAAAATGCCACATGAAGGTGAATGAAGGGATAGTTTTGGGACACAAGGTGTCCAATAAAGGAATGGAAGTTGATCCAGTTAAGATAGAGGTGATCTCTAAGCTCCCTCCATCACCATCAGTGAAAGGGGTTAGGAGTTTCTGATAAGCCTTAAATGTGGGTCCAAAAATGGAGACATGTCTAGGTCATCAGACTTTAATAATTTATAATACCCAAATGTTTAAGAATCATGCAACCAACATAGGGTCGGAGTAGTTCAGGGTTGAACACAGGGATTAGGAGAATAATGCTTCGGAACCCAAGTTTTACTTTTCTAAGCACGTCGGAGAGTCGAGGGATTAAGGTTTGTTGTAGCGAAAAAGAATCACAAAGAATTAAACTAAAACCTATCTCCAAGGCAGCATAGACCTACATCCAACGTCTTCTTCTCTTAAAGAAAATGCCAAAAAACCATGCACTGGGTTCCTCCTCTCAAAGGTACCAGGCGTGGGCTCGCACGGAAAGATAAATCGGGCACAACTGTTACAACTTGTTCCTAGCTTTGTTGGTAATCCTAGAGTTTTAAGATAATCTTAATGCTTGACATACTTTTATTAGTAATATTCTATATTGTGCTTTATATTAACTTTTATATCCTTAAATACTTGTTTGGGCAACTCATAATCATAACTTAAGCATACTATAAAGATCCGAGTTAGGGTTAAGATAACATTAACCGATACATGTGTGCAAGAAGAGAGTTAATGACATTAGAGGAAATAATTAATAAATGATTTTTAATTTGAGAATATTATTAAAATAATATTATAGATTGTGTAAAATTTAATTATAAATCCAACAAAAAAAGAATGAACCAAATCGGATTTAAAATGAGAGAGTTATGCCCTTTTTAGTAAACATATACAGAACACCGCGACCGACGCTGCGTCGACATCGCGACCGCGCCGCTGCGTCGACTCCGCAAGCATGGCCGACGCCGCTCTAGATAGCAAATCATAAAACGATCATATATCGAGCAATACTTATCTATTTTCAACAATATGAAGTGCATTGAAACCAAGATTCAATCCTCTATCTTCCCAGGCAAATTTCTCTATGAGAGGGCAATCTAGAAGGTGATTTCTGGGGCGATTTTTAAGGAAGAACGTTAAGAACAGTAGAAATAAAAAAGAGTTGTTATAGATTTGACTTGGTACGTAAACTTAACCCTTGATTCTTCCTTCTTTCCATTTCCCCTTGCTTTGAATTCCTGATTCAATGAACTTGAGGTTTGGTTTAACCTTTGGTCTTCTTCTTCTACCTACAACAGATCTCGTTTAGGGTTAAAAGGAAGAAGAAACCACAGATTTTGCTAGGATTTGTATATGGATTCGAGATCTTCAGAGATGGGCTACATTTTTAAGGTATTTTCACACCTTAGGGTGAGTGCGTACTTCCTTTAAATAGTAGATTGCACGAAAATGAGTCAAATCATCAAATATCTTCAATTGCTTAGCATGCGAGTACAAACCCTAAGTTGCCTTTTTGATCTAGCTTTTGAAAGATGATATTAAATGGATTATTTCTCTATTGTGATGAATTTTATATTATGAAATCACATTAGAAATGATTACAATACATCTAAATGAAAAATCTTAAAGTAGTTGTAGAGGTTACATGAATATACTGAAATCTAAGATTTTCGGCTATGACTGAAATTGTTGTATAATTGAATAAAGAAGTTTTTGTAGTTGAATCTCTTTGGTTACGAATGATTGTTTTATTTGTGTGTGTATTACATATATGTTAGATAAGATCTTGTATTTCATCTGATGATATCAATGTTTGCTTGATATATCAGTAAGAGCGTGGAAACCCTAGTTCAGTTCATTACACAGTTTCATATATATATATATTCAATTATGTGTGAACTATAGAGAGCAATTATTATTGAATGATGTTATGATGTATTCAATCCTTATGCGAGTTATGTGATAAGTGAATGAGGTAAATGAAACCCTAATTATAGGGTGTTCAGTGAAACAAGTATTGTGATATCAATGTTTCTCAGTTTGCGATGTGGTGATGCTTAACGGTTCAGTTGTGGTAAATGTTATCAGATGGTTTATGAAATTAAAATTTTACAAAGATGAACAAATATATGTTGATGTGATGATTGAATTGTGAAATTAAAGAGTGAATTAGACATGTAGATGCCCCAAACACTGTAGAATCCTTACAGGATGAGGCCTGCGCTGTGAGGAGGAAACAACTTCCCGACTGGAGGTAGTCCAGATCGAGGTAAGCTGGAGTGCACCAGTAGGGTGTGGGGGTCTTGACCAGTAGGGCAGACTCCTTACAGTTGTGTGATACCCAACACCAACCGGGGATGCCGGTGGTACCTGTGTAACATGTTGAGTGATCAGTGGTCAGTAGGTCCACTGATGCACAATAAGCTTGAGGGCTTTGACTCACCTCCTGAGTACCTAGGTTGAGAGGTGGAGTCCGATATATCTAGATGCTCCCATCAGCCACCAAGAGGTAGACGTGCTGAGGCCCAATGCAGATGGGGTCTTACTCAAGAGATAGTCTTAGGAACTCAAGCATGCTTCTAAACCTTGTACAGTGAGATCGTAGCTTGCTATGATTCTTTCACATGTTGTGGTACACCTCATGTGGGTTTAGGGCATAATAAGATGAATGAGAGGTTAAGCAAGTGTGTGCAGTTATTCAATTATTATTTGTTGTTTTTGATTTATTAGCTCTCTTTGAGATTAATCAAGCAAGTTCATATATTGATTCACTCTTGTAGATATCTAGAGTATCCTGCCATATTTATGATTGTCAATGACTAGACTCTTTAAAGCTTGCTGTTGTTATAATTGATATCAATTGCTTGGCAATATATCTGTAATTATATAAGTGCTTTAAACTATTTCTTTGAAGTACTCATTCACAGAGAGAGTAGGATCACCCCTCTACTCACAATTTTTAGGGAAATTACGTGGACTTGAAGAAGGACAAAGAATCAGAGTAGATCCACCATAGAAGTTAAGTATGAGATTAGTTAAGTTCAGTCAATCCCTGTCACTCTAGGTCCTTGTATAGATGTGAGAGAGTTGTAAATGATGTTTTGCATCTTTGTTTCCTTAATAAGAGAGAATGTATCTGATTATCATCTCGTATGTACCTGGAAGAGTGAGAAACATAATGAATGTATGGATGTGTATCATTAATGTTGAGATCATATTAGAGTAATCAAAGTTTAATTCTCTTGTAAAGTTTGTTTATGTGATTGGATGCGAGAAAATAAAGAGTTTGAAAAAAAGAAAAAAAATGGGAGTGAAATTTGTATTTATTATAATCCTCAAACTCATGCCCACATCTCATGATTAGTGGTAATTTTGGGATGCGGGTGTGACAACAACTCTGGTTCCGGGTACTCTCGTACACCTGAATCAGACCAAGCTCTAGAAGCTACGACATCCCTCTCTCGAAGGAGTCAAAACAAGAAACATGATTCGATAGCTAGTCAAAAGTGTGAATCAGAAAGAAGAAACTAGAACTCAGATGCCAGAAAGAAATCATCTGACGAAATAAAGCCATACATAGAATGATATGAGACAAACTCCACATTTTCCAACAATCATAAAGAAGCATAATGATTTAGTTACACCGCTACAATTAAATGAAAGTAAATGCTATAAAGGGAAGATAAGTATCGGTCTCGTTGATTTAGGAGGTCGAAGTACACAACAACTGACGCCTAAGATGATGCTAACCCGGTACTGGGTAGAGGTCATATCGGGATACGACCATGTCGGGTCATTGACTGTGTCGGGTCATGGACCGTGATAGGTAAGAGTCGTATCAGGAAAGGACCTCCACCTGATACAGTCATGTCAGGTTACTGGCTGTGTCAGGTTACAACCATGATGGGTATAGACCGTATCGGGTTGGGTATTGTATCGGGTTAGGATACATATTGTGTTAACATTATCTTAAGGATCTCAAGTTCTTTGTGTCGAGTATAGGTGGGCAAGCCGTCTTAGGTTGAAGTGCAGATAGGAACTCGACATGCTTGAAGTGGCCTTGAAGATCATATCGTGTTGCTTGCTGCTACCAGAACAGTCTCTAAGTGAACTCCTCCCATCCCTCTTGGGACAGAGGTGTGCTCACCTAGTTATCACCTGACATGCTCCTTGGGACTCGACGCACTAGCTCCTTTACTCTAGGGACTAGCTCTTACAAGGTCTGGCCCATCCCATCATATGCTTGTAGCTGCTATTTATAGGCAGTGAGCTGACGGTAGTTTTAGCTTTTATTGGCCCACATGTCTTTCATATGTTACTTCATTCTCGAGGCTTTAGAAGGGCCGATACAACTATCGCCCGTCATGCATGTCGGGATGGGAGAGTGTCGGGAAGCGAGCGTATCATGTACAACTATAGTGGGTTGGGGCCTCATCGGGCTGCGGTACTCAGGGGTGGCCATGTCGGGTAACGATCTCGTCAGTTTGTGAACCGTGACGAGTTAGGTACCATATCAGGTAAAAGGGCCGCAACGGGCTGAGACTCCTACACAACACGCCCGTGTCGGGTTGCTATCGTAGCAGGTAGCGACCATGATAGGTAAGAGGGGCGTGTCGGCCTAGGATGTTGGTGACCTACTGGGCTGGAATGTGGACTTCATTGCGGATGGGCCTGATGGGCCCATTGATGTTTCTTTTCTTGAGGAAAAATAGGAAAAGCCCTACAAAAGATGGGAAATATTGTCACGGGTGTAGTGGGCATGATTCTTCATAATAAATAGAATAAAATGAAGAGGAAGTTAAGTTTGGAGGCTATTTTGACAATAAAATATAAGCTCTAGCAGCCATAAAGTGGGTGTTATCAACCCTCCCAAACTTAGCAATTTGATTGACCTCAATCAATTTGTACTTATTTTAAAACCTTTGTTTGCGGTACTTTTAAAATCCAGGCGTAGTCTTTGGACAAAGGTTAAGTAGATTTTGGAATGTCCTAAGGAAAATTATGTCTGACTACTAACAAATTGACTTTTCCCTTGCCTTTATTGAACGGAAAATTTCTCCCAGCTTTTGTGAGATTTTTGGTGCATGTCATGTCAAATTAGCTTTCACACCAAACTTTTGAATCATGGAGGTAGGAGGTGGGGTTTTCAGGAAGGCTTAAGGTTTTTGGGTTTTTCTTGCTTCTCATTGGTCCATCCAAGTATGGTTCCGTTAATGGGAAAGTGGTCCCTGCAGCCCAAGCCAGTTGGCTTTAGAGCAACGATTTCACATCCTACATACCACTACCCCAGATCTACCATGCCTAAAGATGGGTACCTTTGAGAAGACTGTGTTTGTGATTTTTGTTTTGTTTTGGGCACAACTCTCATGCTTTTGTTCACTCTCATAAGGCTTTTCTCTCTTTTGGGATTTTGGTGGGTGGGGAAAAGGGAGTTTGCTTTTTGGAAGCCATTTCCTTCTCATGCGCATCTCTTAGCTGGAAGGAGATTATTTTTCAAAATTGGCATAGAAATGTTAAAGTCTTTGTCATTTAAGACTACATTTTCAAGAGAGCATAGTAGAAATGTACACAGCCTTAGGCACGGAGAGAACAAATTGGAAATTGTACCAAGTATTTAAGATAAAGTAATTTTTACAAGTTTGAAAAATAGACAGTGTGTATATATTGCCTACTATCAAACATTTATATACACTGTATACATGGAGTATGATGAAGGAAGGAAAGGAAAGGAAAGGAAAAAGAGGAAAAATTTTATAATACATCCCTCACTGATGCTATGAAGTCCCCCCAAACTTATCCCACACTCTATCCCAGAGTAGTGAGATGAATAGGAAAGAGTAGTCATAGATCAGTGAGGGTTCAACGGATGCGTGTTCCTTTAGTAGATAGGAGCTCCATGACATATTCTCCTCGCTGGTTGTGGTAGTCGAGGTCATGGAGCTTCTCTGGTGCCTTCCTCAATGCTGTTACGCATGATATCCAATGGAGCATGTATACTCCACAGTCATTTGATAGAGGGGCTTGCTATGGACTATGGTGGTAGAAATGAAAATCGTGCCAGGTTGCCGCCAGATCTTCAAGATATGGCTTTATCATGGCCACCAACCCGTGAGATAAACAAGCAATATGTGTAAGATTGCTACAGATGGTCTGACGAGAGGGGCAAAATTGCAGTCATGGTAAAATCTTGGTTTATTTAATTTTCAAGGACTCCCAAGCACACATATTAGCTATATAATATTCGATTTCTATTTTTTTAATTTTGGTTTTTGATTTTGGTTTACTGCTTTAGGTATTAGCACTATGGCTTTCAACCTTCGGTGTAGTATTTTCTTGCTAGTCATTCGAGGGGTGTTTCTAGAGCGATAGCAGACTCCGTCGGCCAATCACTGTTGGCATCCAAGCTATTGTAGAAGATACCAACACAAGCGTTGGTGTATAACATGATAATTGTCTAGTGATTGTCATGCAGCATAGGAGGAACATTATGCACAACAGACACTCCTGGATTTGTTGCTGAAACAGCTGGTGTGCCCCCATTTCATTGGCTAGGCATAGATCATTGAACAACATTAGATGGGCAATGTAGGGCTATCCAATCTTCTCTTGTAAGATAGGGATGTAAGATAATTCCACCGTCATAGCTAGACATCCGCTAGCCTTGACTAGATCCCGTAGGTCATCCAGGGGACCACTACAATATCCTTCTTATAGATAACATCTGTAGTGTTAGAATCAGCATGATGTATGATTTGATTGACCTGTTCTTGAGATAGAGAGTTGCAGGCTAAATGGTCAAAGTTGTTGATGACATAGTCTGAGATGGTAGGTGAATAGAAGTGCCTTCATTGGTGAGAAGGGCTTGTAGGTTCTCTAGCTACTTGCCTGGTCTGGATACATCAGGAGAGTCCCCGACCTCTTTTCTTGGAGGACTGCTGGGTAGAAAGGAGTGAGAATTAGAATCAGTCTCCAACAGATCCTCAGGGAGTTCTAGATCTAATAAATAGTGCTTATCCTTTATCAAAAGCAACACATAGATGCTGCTAAGGTGATAGAAGTTTGTGTCATGGATCTGCAACATACATCTAAAAATATTCAAAAGCTCCATGGTGCATAATACGATGAAAGTTCTATTGCCGCTTCCCAGGTCTTACTGGACTGGGAAGTCATTTATCACATAGAAATTCCAAATGTCACTGTGGTGTTGGATGCCTTGTTTAATGACCTGGTGAAGGCGGAGAGGGAGAAGCTTCAAGTCTCTATCTTCAGGATGAATGAAGGCATGATCTAGGTGGGGGACATCCGCAACACAACAATTGAATAACGTGATGTCATGGGAGCAAAGGTCCGCCACGTAGAGAAAACAGTGCTACCTATGCTTGTACGAGGCCAATACCAGGTCGGGGTTGTGTTCTTCTATATGTTTCAGCATGTCAACCAGTGGTCGCGATTCATCTGCTCTTGCTAACACACGTCTAGACAAGGCAGGAGTGGTGTTGTAGATTGGCTGTCGTCTGTCCTGAGTGTGATATTCTCGATCATTGTGCTTTCTAGGACTCTGAAAAGGATCTTTTCTACAACAACTTTTGAGCAGAATATCCCCTTGACCACTCGACATTGTATGGAGAAGTATTTGTTTCTCTAGAGAATGGTTTCTTCGTCGATCTATAGTTTCAGGACCACATTCAGAAGTTGTTGATCGCGGACCATCAGATAACCGATGACGCGTCTGTCGAAATCGGCCATTGCAAAGACTGGCATCTCATACGACGTAGAGAATTGATCAGCCACTGAGTTCTTCTCTCTAGGGGGCTATGCTACTAGCGAGCTGTATAAGTCGCCCCCTTCTCCTTATGATGAGTCATCCACTAGGTTGTTAGACAGATCTTCTGTTACTTCATTTAGCTCTAGCGGGTGTAGAGGGGCATCTGTATCGATGCCGCGGGTGCTCCCCTACTCTGTAGGATCCCCATCGGCGGGTTTCTTGGTCATCTCATCCTCAGGCATTGTTGAAGGTTTGGAGGGCCCACTAGCATTGGAGGAGGACGATGAGTTTGAGGAAAAGTGTGATGATGAGGACGATGAAGATGAGGATGACGGTGGTGATGGCGACCTCCGATATCGCCGTGAGCGGCGGCACGTGTCCCTCTCATTGAGCCTTTGCTCGACGACGTCCAAGCGCTGGAGTGCGACCTACATCATTTGATTCATTGCTTATAGTTAGCCGGGGAGACCAACTAGACTCAACAACTGGAACTCCTGTTCTCCTAGCCATTGATAGAAGGCCTGAAACTTGTGGGTTAGGGAGGAAAAAGTAGCACTGTGATTGCGTATTACCTCCCGCAAGATATCAAACTCGTAGCCAAAAGTGTGTCCAAGAGAGGGGGGACCATCAATTGACTATGGCTCTTAGTGTGGCTCCTCATCTTGGCAGCACAAATGATGGAATGTGCATCGTCTGTAGGGGTTGAGTCCACCAAGATGGCGCAAGAGGCATCTGGCCACACAGAAGGTGTGGCTATGGCTGCTGCCATTACTGGCAGCGTTGAAGCTGGCAGTGCCGCGACAACTACCTCTGTTGTAGCGACAATTGTGGCTGCCCGGGTTGTGCTGATGGCCTTGATTGTGGGGATGGCGGTCGGCACCGGTTTATAGTTGCGACAGTTGTTGTCGTGGTAGTCGCTTCTGGGGTAACAACTACTAGCTCGATGGTGGTGGTGACTGGAGAGTCGTCAAGAATGACCACCAGTGACTTGTCTCGCCAAGCCGCCGTAGATGTAGGCTCCTTCCCCATGGCCATCTTCTCTTGGATGGCTATTGGGGCGGCGTAGGCTGTGTCGATGGTCATATCTTCGACCTCTACCGTCGTGAATACTAGATTTTCTACATCATAGTTGACACAGCCTGGGAGCGGTAGTAGGATATTGGTTCTTGCAAATGTGTAGAAGAGTAGGTAACCCGTCCTTATTTATGATGTTGGCCTTAGTGAGGAATTTGATGTCAATTTTGTCATTGCCTCATATTATATTCCTTAGTGGCATCCTTGATTGGGTGAAGGAGGTTGAGTAGGAAGCACCCTAGGTTGATTGGTTTTCTAGCCATGATATACCAGATCAGATGAAACTCTTCTGTGTACAAATTTCTTATTTTGTACTTGCTGAAGAGCAGGCTGGCAACAACTTTTTGGATGATCTGCCAGAAGTAAGAGTGAACTGCAACTACCTTGCTCCCAGGCTTGAAGGAAGATTTGCCCACCGATTCCTTCCATAGCTTGACCGAGTCGAAGCCGTCATTATCACTGATGCGGGCTCTGTTGTTGAGCAACTCCTGCTCTGCTGCACTGGTGGAGAAGATTTCATTGAGAAGCCTCTCTATGATTTCGTGCTCCTGGTTGTGGAGGCGCCCTTGCAATCGGTCTGCTCCACTGTACCTCTTTCTCTCCTCTATGGTGTTTGGTACCCGATAGAGGGAAGAGATGAACTCCTTCATTAACTCAGTGTATGAGTTGGAGAAGCTGAATCATAGCTTTCGGAGTCCAGCGGCCTCGAGGATGTTGTCCAGTCTCTCGAAGATGCCGATCTACTGGGTTGCGTCTGCCTCAACGTGGGGTCGCTTTTCGGCCTCAGAGGGCCCAACTGTTGCTGGGTTAGGGCATTTCTGCCCTGCAGCTGCCACTGCTGTGGCTTCGGGGTTGATCCTTTGACCTTGCTCATCGACTGGGATGAAGGTTTCCTTAGTGCGTGCCCTTTTCTGAAAAATGAAGAATACACATTTAAATCTAAAAAGGGGTTGTACTGGCAAAATTTCATCTTCCCAATACGTGGAAGCATTATAGCTAAAACTTAGTGAGAAGGGATAGACCCGATATGGCTTGGGCAATACTATAAAGACCGGTATCAGGTTACATAAGAGAGCACATCATCGGGTCAGAACAAAAATTGATATTCCTTCGCGACGCACAAGTACATGACACCAAAGGAACCCAACAAATTTTTGTGCCATACTCATGAAAACTGGTATCAGGTACATAAGAAAGCAATACACTTATAAAAACTAATAGCCCAAGAATGTGATACAACTACGTGATATAGGTATCGCGTAGACTTGGTGTGAGTTGGTAGGCTCCCCAAACTTATTCAATGTGATATGGACGCACGACATGGATGGAAACCTGACATGGTCGAAGCGGTACTTGTGAAAATTGATACGTGTTTGAAGCTTTGCCTGATATGAGCGGGAACACGATACGCGGTATCACAATACAATTTAACATTATGGGTGCACGATACATATGGGCGATAGACTTGCACGATAGAGGTTGTGTGACACGGGTTACTACCTTATCGGGAAGGGAGCGCGTGAATGCGCCACAAGAGTATGGGAGACTGGAAACCTGACACGGGAGTAAAGAGTGGCTTTGAGCGATATGAGAGCTTGCACAATATAGGAGTAAAAGCTTGGTAACTTTGGTAACCCGACACAGTTAAACTCTTGTTGCTTATATAGTCGTCTGTGAAGGGCGGTAAAATAGTAAAACGGGGACACACGTCACACGTGCATGAGAATTGCCTTCTAAAGCAAGGTAAAACTCATCTAATCACACCATATCATGAGTCTTTAGAAGGAGGTGGTGTGTAATATGACATGCATTCCCAGCACGCTCTTTGCACGAAATGAGTTCGTGCGATGCATCGGTGCGATGTGGCGTGAGTCCAACCCGACACATGACATGGGATACAGCTGGCACAGGGTTGAACATGTAGGTCCGCACGATACAGGTGGATGATAGGCCCGCTTGATGCGTCTTGTATGACAGGGTTTACATGACACACCACACATGCATGAGATGGATGGCCAATACACATGCGTGACACGCTCGCGTTCAATAAACCATAAAAACTTATTAAAAATGAAAACTTAAGTAAAAGGCGCTTGATTTGTAAAACATCACTGTCCTAAGTGTGAACCTCAACCTCAACTAGTATTACATATCAAGGCGATAAAACTAAGTCGGTGTCCCAGAAAATGCAAAAGTCAATGTGTGTGGCATGTGCACATACTTGGGCCTTATTACAATAAAAGAGTTCAGAATGTTCTTTGCAGGAAAAGGAAATAGCAGTCGTCTTCTAAGAAAGTAAAAGCTTGGGCTGCATCCCAAAGAGTGCTATGGTTTTTGTCATTAGATCGACATCTTCATTCTTGGTTAGGCTTCTTCATCGGGTGCGGCTTCAACATCATTCAGGGGCAACTCGGATCACCTTGTGAAAGCTTTGTCTTTGTAGAATCTTTTCACCCATTGTCTATTGACTGGGAAGACCTTTGCAGGATCATCCTTGTTGTACAACTCCATCATTCCCGATGGGTATGCCTTTGCTACCACGAACGGTCCTGACCAACGAGTCTGCAGTTCCCTGGAAAAAGTTGAATAAAAGATTTAAAAAGCGAAACCTTGCCACCTTCTTTGACATCTTTCTTGCTCAAGTGGGAGTCATTCTAGACTTTAGTCCTTTGCTTATACATCCTCACATTCTCATAGGTGTGAAGCCTAAGTTCTTCAAGATCTTGAAGCTGGAGGAACCTCTTCTTACCGGCTAGGGATGGATCTGTATTTAGACGTTTGATGGCCCAAAATGCCTTATACTCTAGCTCGAAAGGCAGATGACATGCTTTCTCATATATCAAACGATAAGGTGTGGTGCCAATTGGCATATTGTATGCTGTTCTATATGCTCAGAGAGCATCATCTAGCTTGGTGGACCAATCCCTCCGGGATTTTCCAACTGTCTTCTCCAAAATCTATTTAATTTTCCTATTTGAGACTTCAACTTGGCCAGATGTCTGGGGATGATATGGTGTAGCAATCTTATGTCGAACCCCATACCTTCACAAAAGTGATTCAAATTTCTTTTCAGCAAAGTGCGATCCACCGTCACTGATCACCATTCGGGGGACCCCAAATCTTGGGAAGATTATCTTTGTGAAGAGCTTTATAACATATTTGGCATCACTAGTGGTAGTGGGTATGACTTCTACCCATTTGAAGATATAGTCCACTGCAACTAGAATGCAATAGAAACCATATGACGAAGGAAAAGGCCCCATGTAGTCGATTCCCCACACGCCAAAGATTTCAACTTCAATCCACTCGGACATAGGAATCTCATTCCTACAGGAAATATTTCCTATTCTCTGGCACTCGCTACATGCTTTAACATAGGCATGGGAATCTTTGAACAAAGTGGGCCAATAGAAACCAGACTGGAGAACCTTGGATGCAGTTCTTTCAGCTCCCAAGTGTCCTCCATAGGGAGAGGAGTGACACTCATACAAAATCTTTGGGACTTCATCTTCAGGTATACATCTTCTATAGAGGTTATGGACACAACGTCTGAACAACAGATGGTCATCCCAGTAATAGTACTTCAAATCAGAGAAGAATTTCTTCTTTTGATTATAAGATATTTCTGGGGGCAATTGTTTATAGGCAAGATAGTTGCTGATATCTGCATACCAGGGCCCTTCTGTGTTAGCTATTTGAGAAACGTAGATTGCTTCATCGATGTAGGTCTCATTGATCGGAAATGGGTGGTCATCCTCCACTCTGATCCTGGATAGGTGGTCGGAAACCACGTTCTCGGTACCCTTCTTGTCAATGATCTCATGATCAAACTCTTGTAAAAGTAATGCCCAGCGCAACAACCTAGGCTTGGCATCTTTCTTCTGCATCATATATTTGATGGCCCCATGGTCCGTTTGAACAGTCACCCTGGAGCCCACAAGATTAGAACGGAACTTGTCGAATGCGTAGACGATGGCTAGCATTTCCTTTTCCATGGTGGCATAATTTATCTGGGACTCATCTAACATTTTGTTGGCGTAAAAGATTACATGATGCTTTTTGTCCTTCTTTTGCCCAAGGACTGTGTGTATAGCATAATCACTGGTGTCACACATCAAATCAAATGGAAGGTTCCATTCAGGTGACTGGATAATGGGTGCAGAGACTAGAGCATCCTTTAAGGTGGAGAATGATGTAAGGCATTCTTCTGTGAAATCGAACTTAGCATCCTTCATCAATAGATTCGAAAACGACTTTATAATCTTCAAAAATTCCTTGATAAACCTTCTATAATAGTCAGTATGACCTAGGAAGCTTCTAATTCCTGTCACAAATGTGGGTGAAGGGAGTTTTGCAATCGCTTCCACCTTGGATTGATCAACCTCAATGCCTTCGTTGGACACTTTATGTCCGAGAGTGATACCTTCTTGTACCATGAAATGACACTTTTCCCAGTTGAGGATCAGACTTTGCTCTTTGCATCTTTTCATTACCAAAGACAGATTGCTCAAGCAATCTTCAAAGGAGCCACCATAGATGCTGAAGTCGTCCATGAAGACTTCCATCTTATCTTCTAAGAAATCGGCGAAGATAGAATTCATGCACCGCTGAAAGATTGCGAGTGCATTGTAGAGCCTAAAGGGCGTTCTTCTAAAGTCATATGTTCCATAAATGCATGTGAAGGTTGTCTTTTCCTGATCATTTGGATGAATGTGGATCTCATAAAACCCCAAGTACCCATCCAACCAACAAAAGTACAAATGATGGGCCAGGTACTCAAGCATCTGATCGATGAACGAGAGAGGAAAGTGATCTTTATGGGTGGTGGTGTTTAATTTTCTATAGTCTATACACATCCGCCAACCCATAACAGTCTTGGTTGCAATCTCAACCCCATTGTCTCCCTTGACTAGCATGATACCTCCCTTATTAGGGACTGAATAGGACTCACCCACACACTGTCACTGATAGCGTAGATGATTCCTGCATCGCAGAGCTTTATGACTTCTTTGCTAACCACCTCTCGCAACTTCTCATTTAGTTTTTGTTGCGATTGGGCATAGGGTTCGGGATTCTCTTTGAGATGGATTATGTGCATACACACAGAAGGGATGATGCCCCTTAGGTCTCCAATTGAGTAACCTAAGGCCTTCCTTCATAGTTTCAACTCAACTAACAAATGTTCCTTCTGATCATCAGTTAACTCTGAATTGATAATAACTTGATTCATTCCTTCTTCATCTAGGAATTTGTACTCTAAACCTTTTGGAAGAACTTTTAGTTTAGGCGGGGTCTTCTTTTCTTATTCTCCAGTGGGATTGCTTTGTAGAGCAACATACATTACTGTTTCAATTGGACCGTCTGCTTCAGGTAGTTCTTCGACATCCAAAAATTATAGGAGTTCTTTCACCTCTGGGTCATCGACCACATGTGTGTTGCCAACTAAGGCATGCATCAACGGGTCCACCATTGATTTCTCCTCTCTTACCTCATCACAAAATTGCTGATAGCTTTCAAAAAAGTAAAAAGACTCAAAGAATGAGGGGGCTTTTATGCAGTCACAAATGTTGAAGTTGATATGCTCTCATCCAACTCTGATCTTTATCATCCCTACCTCCACGTCGATGAGCGCCCTACCAGCCTCTAGGAAGGGTCACCCAAAAATCATTGGGCAGCTAGGATCCTCCAAGGTGTCAATCCAACAATGTTGCATGGTATAAAGAATCGCCTAACCCTAATGGGCACATCTTCTACTACTCCAACATGTCTTGCAAAGGTGTGGTCCTCTAGCTGGGTCCTCATATTCATACATACTATGTCAGTAAGCCCCCATATTTTTGCAAGTGACAACAACATTAGACTAATGCTTGCTCCTAGATCCACTAGAACTTTTCGGGTCACGTTGTCTCTGACCTGGAAGGGAATAATAAAGGTGTCGGGATATTTCTTCTTGGAAGGCATGCTTGCCTTAATGAAAGAGATGGACATCTGTGCTAACTTCACAGGCTCAACATCTTCTCCTCTCTTCTTTCTTGAAATTAGGTCCTTGAGAAACTTCGCACAGGTAGGCATTTCCTCGATAGCATCTAAGAAAGGGATGTCGAGGTGCAACTTCTTCACGTCATCCATGAACTGCTCATATCTATTCTTTAACTGAGATTTCACTAGCTTGTACGGGAAAGGTATGTGGGGTGCGTACCTACCTGGATGCTCTTCAGAAGTCACGCTATCGCCTCCTTTCTCTGTCACATTTTTTGCTTTGTAGGTACCTCTACTGGCTCCTTAGGGGTTGCATCTTTGACCGGTACAGCTGTTCTCTTTTTGTGAGCTGAGTGTATCACTGTTCCTGACCTTAGGATGACCATTTTCACAGTTTCATTTCCCTGCAGGTTTGCCTCAGTGCTAGATGGAAATCAGCCTACCTGATGTTGATGCTCTGAGCTAGGCTTGCCAACTGCTGATCTATTTGCTTGTTGTGCTGCTGGAGCTCCTCGATTTGAGCTAAGAAACCTCCTATCTACTGTTGCATTAAATTGAGCAACATTGTGCTGCCCACTAAACTCTTATGTAGTTTCTCATTCAGATCATTTTGTTTCTTGGAGAAGGACATTAACTCAGTCATCATTGACAGCCGCTGTTGCTGACCTTGCTCGGCGTTTAGGTAGCTTCTTTGTTGCTGGAAACCTATCTGGCATTGATGATTCTGCTATCCTCCTAAAGAGGTTCCGCCTACCAGCCGATGAGAGTTTTTTGCCGCGCTGGTGTTTCTGTACGAGAATATGGGATGGTTGGGACGTCGATACTGGACATAACTTACATTCTCTATACTTTCATCATCAAGCTCGCTCTGCACGACCGTGTGTGGGAAAAAGTTAGAAAGGTGGTCTGAATCTCCGCACGTGACATAACTTCTGACCGCTTCTTGTCAGACCATGCCTTTATAGCTTTGCTCCTTTAAGGTTTGGACATCAGTCACTATTTTGTCTAACTTGGCGACCAGTTCTTCCATCACCTTTGATTGTCCAGGGGTGGAGTGACTTGTTGACTCTCTATCATACTTACTATCCTGCTAATTTGTAGCCATATTATCTATAATCTCCCTGGCTCTTTGGGCACTGAGTCCCAAGAAATCGCTGCCTGCTGCAACATTCAAGGATTTCCTTTCTCTAATGCATAGCCCATTGTAGAAGGCGGTGATCATCTTGGGCTCGAAAAAACTGTGGTGCGGGCACTCTCGCTGATAGCCTTGAAATCTTTCCCAGGTTTCATGCAAGTTCTCTGAAACCTTCTATGAGAATCTTGTTATCTTGTTTTGACATTTTATCGTTCTCTCTATAGGGAAGAATTTAGCAATAAAAGTGTTGGCCAGATGTTCCCAGTCACGGAGGCTCCCATCTTGGAGACTTGAGTACCATTCCAAATTTTTGTCCTTTAAGGAGAAAGGAAAGCACTGGGTGTAGATATAAGATATCGGGACCCTGTTAATCTTAAAAATCTTATAGGTCCTCTTGAACATCGTGAGATGATTGTAAGGATTCTCTTCACTGGTGTTTCCTCTGAAACGGTTGTGTTACAACAGCTGGAGAGCTTAAAGTTAGCCACATTGAGCGGTTGCTCCACCATTGGGTTCCTTTCCTCATTTGCCCTAACCTGGACAAAAGAATGAAAAAACCGAGCTTCGGGTGCTTCCTCAGCCATCGCTTGTCAGAAAATTGGAGGTTTTGAAGAGATGAAAAAGTACTTGAAAAGAAGAAATGTAAAAGTGTGAGTGTGTTACAGAAACTATGTGCAATAAGTATCTACAATATTATATGCATATGTAAAGGGTTTTTGGCAAAGTACAAGTAAAACCCGAGTTCGTCAAATGGTATTCATTGCCAAGTCCTCAGCAACGATGCCAAAAAGTTGATAAGCCTTAAACGTAGGTCCAAAAATGGAGACATGTCTAGGTCATCAGACTTTAATAATTTATAATACCCGAATGTTTAAGACTCATGCAACTAGCACATGGACTCGACACAATAGCTCCTTTACTCTAGGGACTAGCTCTTGCAGGGTCCGACCCCTCCCATCATAGGCTTGTAGCTACTATTTATAGGCAACAAGCTGATGGTAGTTGTGGCTTTTATTGGCTCACATGTCTTTCATCTGTGGCTTCTTTCTCAAGGCTTCATAAGGACCAATACGGCTGTCACCCGTCATGCGTGTCGGGTTGGGAGAGTGTCACGCAGTGAGCGTATCATGTACAACTATGGCGGGTTGGGGCCTTTTCGGGCTGCAGCGTTGAGGGGTGGCCATGTCGGGTAATGGCCTCATCAGTTTGTGAACCGTGATGAGTTAGGCACCATATCAGGTAAACATGCTGCAATGGGCTGAGACTCCTATATGACACGCCCGCGTCTGGTTACTATCATAACGAGTAGCGACCATGACGGGTAATAGGGGTGTGTTGACCTCAGATGCTAATGAGCTACTGGGCTGGAACGTGGACTTCATTGCTGATGGGCTTGGTGGGCCCATTGGTGCTTCTTTTCTTGTGGAAAAATAGGAAAATCCCTGTAAAAGATGGGAAATATTGTCAGGGGAATAGTGGGCATGATTCTTCATAATAAATAGAATAAAACAAAGAGGAAGTTAAGTTTGGAGGCTATTTTGATAATAAAATATAAGCTCTAGCAGCCATAAAGTGGGTGTTATCAGTTTCATAGGACACACCCATTTCTATCAATGATTTATAAATGATTTTTCAAAGATCACCAAATCACTTTCCAAACTGCTAGAGAAAGATGTTGAGTTTAATTTTTATAAGTAATGCTTGAAGGTTTTAAGGTGTTAGAGGAGAAATTGGTATCCATGCCTGTGGTACAGGCTCCACATTGGGGCCAACCATTTTTATTAATGTGCAACACATCAGACTATGTGGTAGGGGCTGTTTTGGGGCAATGCAAAGATAAAAACCCTATTGTCATATGTTATGCGTCAAAAACCCTTAATGATGTCCAACTTAATTATACTACAACTAAAAAAGAACTTTTGTCTGTGGTAATTGCTTTTCAAAATTTTTGCTTATACTTAATAGAGGCCAATGAGATAGATTGGACTGACTACGCGGATATAAAGTATCTATTATAGAATAAAGATGCCTAAGCTAGATTGATAAGGTGGATTTTGCTGATATAGGAATTTGATATAGAAACCAAGGATAAATCTTGGGTAGAAAATGTGGTAACCGATAATTATCTAGGTTGGAAAGAGTGGATGAGATAGTTTTAGGGATACCCATTGTTGAAGAGTTCCCTGATGAACAATTGTTTGTTATGCAGGATAGGGACCCATGGTTTGCAAACATAGTGAACTACTTGGCATGTGGTGAGAGATGAGAGGATTGGGAGTATTAGGAGAACAAGAAAATTTTACACTCCTTGAGATTTTATGTGTGGTATGATTCATTTTACTCAAGCAATGTAGGGATGACATTCTAAGGAAGTGTGTGCCTGAATGTGAGCTTGAGAGCATATTGACACATTATCACTCCCTACCGAGTGCAGGACACCATGCTAGATCAAGGAAGATGGATAAAGTCTTAGAAAGTGGTTTTTACTATCTATCATCATTTAAAGATGCTTATAACTATTTGTAAAATTGTGATGCATTCTAGCGAGCATGTAATATATCTAGGAGACACAAAATGCCCTTGAATACCTTTCAAGAAATAGAGGTTTTTGATTTGTGGGGATTGATTTTATATGACCCTTTGTGTCTTCCAATTCTAACCTATATATTCTACTTGCAATGCATTATGTGTCTAAGTGGGTGGAAGCAATTCCAACCTGCACTAACGATGTACATGTTGTTTGCAAATTTGTTAAAGACCACATATTCTACATGTTTAGGGTGCCAAGAATTATGATTAGTGATGGGGGATCTTACTTCCCAAATAAGAAATTTAGAGCTTTGGTGAGTATGGAGTGAGGCACATGGTAGGAACCCCATACCAACCCCAGACCCAAGGTCAAGTTGAGTTCTCTAATATAGAGAATAAGAAAACCTTAGAGAAGAAAGTCTCAACAAGAAAGACCAATTGAAGCATGCAGTTGAATGATGTTGTATGGGCATACAAGATAGCCTATAAGAGACCTATTGTGGGGTCCAACTTATAAAACCAGATTAACTAATGCGGAAGCGATCGTTAACAATGGATTGCTAAAAATCACTAAAAATTAAAACCATTTATCAAGAGATCCATTCACATGAAAACTCTTTCATTTAGAACCAAAGTAAATCATTACATCCTGGTTCATGATGTACATGTCATGTACCATCTCTTCTCGAGGATTACATACAACAGCTGCTCTATTAAATTTGTACATAGGCAACTTAAAACCTCAAGGCATCCAGCCAAAACCTCATATCGATTATAAAATCACAAACTAATGACTCCTAGGACCTGAGAGTACAGAGATGACACATAGGACTTTATGTAAAAAGCCTAACAACCAGTATCCCCACCTAGGATATTATTGTTGTCCTTACTGTTGTTGCTGCTGATCTTCTTCTGCTATAGAGATTCTTCCTCTTTGTCTGCATCTACCTAAAAACGTTGGATTCTGCAGGGGTGAGACAATTATAACAATTGCCCCAGCGGGAGATATAACTCTCCGCCAAAACATTATTATTGTAGTTTAATAGAAATAAATTGAGCAGTGGAATCATAAGCTTAACAACAGATAATTTAATATCTATGCAGATTAGAGCAACATTCTTACTTAAGCTTATCAGTTGTAACTGGATAAACAACATGTCTCATATTCAATAAAGAATTGAAGAACATTTATAACACTTATCCATTTAGGATATACTAAGTCAAATAACATCAACCAGTGATTCTCATATTTTAATCATATGCAAATATGCTACACGACTGATTACATTTTTCAAACATACCTAAGCTCTGAGGAGATGAGGTATACCTCTCATACTCCAATCGAACATTGATAAATCGAATTGGTACCATAAATAGGTCAATGGAAGAGCGAGATTCCCATGACCTCCCACATACCGGTCAGTACGGGACCACAAACAGGACTATGTCGACTGCTCAATATAGCTTTCTAGGGTATACTGGAACTTCGCTATAAAGTTACAACGTCAACTATACTCTCATCGGCAATCGAGAGAATTAATGTTTATCTCCATCGACCCAACATTAAATATAATCGGGAGATTAATGATACATCCATCCCAACCATCAAGAGATTTATGATACATCCATCCTGACACATGAAGGATTGAGAGGTTTAATGTTTACCTTCCATCAATATTTTCACAAGGACGTAAGGATATTTTCGCCCATTTACCCCCACATATTCAAAATAGGCAGATTCTAGGAAATCCATAGGGAAACCTATTTCACCATCACCAACTTCTGACGATGATGGATCTATCGTCAGAGCCCTAGATAAACAAATTTCACTTGATTAATTAAGTACATTTTCATATTCTTTTAGCATCAGCCAGGTTCTCAAACATAACTTATTATAACAATGCTATAAAGAAACATGTACTATTTTCATCAATCACTTAATAGTCTTAAAAAGACATTAGGAACTCAGTCCCTCATTTCAATACTGGGAATTCTCATCCCTTCACAATCTCATTACCATAAACATATGGTTCCGGGTATTCAACCCTTAGCTCATCATTGAGCATTGTTACCACTTTTCTAGGAAAATATCACCTTCAGGTCATATGACCAAGGTTTACATGATACTTACTATTACAAGCATCACTCATGGTACTTGAGGTACATTAACTCTCTTGTTACCTCTTACCAGGCAACAAGGTATATTATGGCATTCAAGGCCCAATCATAATAGTGAATTAAAGATCATAGCTCATACCTGGCTATGATCATTATTTAAAATACCTTCATGGTTAGCACAGATGATAATAGTGATATCAGTTGCATATCAGTACCTTGTAAAACAAATATGAACATTCATCCCATTACCCAGATCAAGGTTATGGTTTATTACCATATTGCCCAAGATTAGTATTTCATAAAATATTACATAGTATCACCCTAGATTTGAGTTCCACATCACATCAAACATCATGGCTTCTCATAAAATCACCCTTAATTAAGGTTTCACATAAATTTCACCCCAGAATAGGGTTTACATTCAATAACCCACAATTAGGGTTTACTATTCATCCCAATTAGGGTTTCACATTCCATTACCCATAATTAGGGTTTACACATATCATCATCTTGGATTAGGGTTACACCCTTACCCTGGATTAGGGTTTCATTCAGAATTGCCCTGAATTAGGGTTAGGGTTTAATAACCTTGTCAATTAGGGTTTATGCTCATGATTAGGGTTTCATGATCTCTTTGCTAAGGATCATACCCTTAATCACCACATGAATCATACTCATGTATAGATTCCATTCTATCATCCTCTCAACTTGATTAGGTTATTTCAACCCTTCAATCAAGAACATACAACTATGATTGACATAGTGTACTAAGTTATTATTCTTATAAGCAATTAGGGTTTATCCCTTTAATGGTACTAATCATCTAGGTACTTTTAGGGTTTCAACCTGGTACCTCCATTGATTATCATCACTATCAACCATTGGACTAATAAAACAAAAATTACCTTTAATTCCCACATGATTGAATCACAAAAGTCCACCATTCGGTTTTGGGGTTTCCAAACACCAAACGGTTTGGAAACTGTTTGACTCCAAACGGTTTTGAAACCATTTGACTCCAAACGGTTTTGAAACTGTTTGACCCCAAATGGTTTCAAGACCATTTGGGCTCAAACGGTTGGGCTCAAACCATCCTCAAAACTGCATGGGCCATTTAGGGCATTCACCAATCGAATTGAATATAATTTGTTCCATTAGATTGTCCATCAATTAGGCAATTGAAGGATTCATCAATCATCACCATTGGATCTCTATCCATCACTCATGAATCAACCTCAAACCCTTCAAATGGTTTTGAATCCGTTTGACCCAAAAAGTCTTGAAATCGAATGGATTACTTTATGGAATTTTCAACAAATCGATTAGGGTTGTAATTGGTGGATTGTCCACACATTCAATTAATGAATTGGATCCATTGGATCATCATCCAACCTGTACTAGGGTTCATACCTCAAACATTAAACCCAACCAAATGGTCAACCCTCTCATGTGGTTTGGGATTCAAGTCACCAAACGGTTTGCAAACCGTTTGGTCTCCAAATGGGGTTTGGTGAAACCGTTTGGACCAAAGGTCCAAGACCGTTTGCAAATAAAATTGTTGGAAAGAGTGCCTAAGATGATGTAATCATCATCATCCTTCAAACCCACGAAATCTACTTCCATCTTCATAGTAATTCCATTAATCAATCAAAGGAATTGCAAAAAGATCAATTGAATCAATTGAATTGAGAAATTGAGTACAATAATAATGAATAAGGGTTCAAGTTATATAACCCGCCTTCAATTGAGCTTCAAAGCTTGGAGATTCACATAAAAAGAGGTTGAATAAGCTTTTGCAACTCCCCCAAGGCTCGTCCTCAAGTTTTGGAGTGAAAAGATTGGCTAGGGTTGAAGATTGAGTGAAGAAAAGAAGAAATTATGCATTGATTTATGATTTCCACCATGAAATCAAGATGAAAGAAGGTCAAGAAGCTTACCAATAGGTTGGGGGTAGTCCTCCTGGTCCTTCAAAGCTTCCTTGGTTGTTTTGCAAGCAAAGTGTGGAAGTGAATCCGAAATTTCCTTTTACTCTATGGATAAATGAGCTTATATGCAATTTTTATTAAAAAATCAATTAAGAGAGAAAAAGTAGGAATTATCTCTCCCAAATTCTTGCCACTTGCCCGCTTCCTTTCCTTAGGGACGAGGCTATCCTCCTTGCCTCTTATTCCTATCAATTATCCATGTTTTAAAGAAAAGAAAATTAAGCACCTTAACCCTTTTTATATTAATATCCATAAGTGAGTGGATATTTCTTTTTCTTATAATAAGGTGAGTGGATTTTTCACCTCCTTGAGATATTTCGTGGCCCTTGCAAAGAATAAGGACGTCCACACATATATGAATTCAACCATTTCAATTTTGGTTGAAGATCCTTCAATTATTTTTATTTATTTTTGCATTAAATTGAATTAGGGTTTCAATTATGCTTAAATCTTGATTATTTTAATATCAAGATTCTCTCTCCTTCAAAGAGATACAAATGAGATACCCCTCTCATTTTATTTACTTCACATGATCCCAAGGAACAGTAGGGACCATTTTGAAGTGGTAATTTGCATATTGAACCCTAGGTTTTGGGTAATTTGCACATTACACCAAAACTGGGTTTTAATGCACAAACATTGCTTTATCAACTATTTCTTGGTATTCCGGCTATCACAAGCCATAACTCTGCATCATATTCACTCTCATGATGCTTCAAAACATGAGGAACATATTATCATGCACAATTTGCAAATAAACCCCTCAACTTGGGTAATTTGCACTTTAGTCCAAAACAAGCAAAACATTGATTTCAACAATATTCAAAAAAGACTAAAATTGCAATATAAGTTCCTATTGAGCCTTAATTACTTTTCAAAAGATAAGAGAAAGAATATAATCACTTTTATTAAACAAAACACCTAGGGTTAAAACATAACCTAGGTCAGGGATGTTACAACTTATCCACCCCTTACAAGGATTTCGTCCCCGAAATCATCAACAAAAACATCAAGAGAAAAGAGAAGGGTACTTCCTCCTCATCTCTTCCTCTAGCTCCCACGTAGCTTCTTTAATGCCACAGTGATGCCAGAGAACTTTTACAAGACATATGTCTTTCTTTTTCAACTTATTGATTCTTCTGTCGAGAATCAACACAGGTCCTTCAACATAAGATATATCATTTAGTTCTACCTCCACATGTTGCAGAACTAACTCAGTGTTAGGATGACACTTCCTCAGCATGGAAATATGGAACACTGGGTGCAATCTATGCATCTCAAATGGTAACTCCAGCTTATAGGCTACCTATCCCATCCTCTCAATTATTGGATAAGGTCCCATAAATCTAGGAGCTAACTTTCCCTTCTTTCTAAATCTAAGGAGACCTTTTCAAGGTGAGACCTTGAGGTATACTCTGTCTCCAACTTCGAATTCTAAGGGTCTATGACACTTATCAACATATGATTTCTACCTATCCTGGGTAGCTTTCAACTGTTGTTGTATAACTTTAATCTTCTCAGTTGTTTGCTGAACCAACTCAGGACCCAAAAGTTGGTATTCTCCTATTTCATACCAACATAAGGGAGATCTACAACGTCTACCATATAAAGCCTCATATGGTGCCATATCAATACTGTGCTGATAGCTATTATTATAAGCAAACTCTATCAAGATCAGATGTAGATCCCAACTTCCTACAAACTGAAGGACACATGCCCTAAGCAAGTCCTCTAAGGTTTGTATGGTCCTCTCATACTGCCCGTCTATCTGAGGATGAAAGGATATACTAAACCTTAACTGTATACCCAAAGCTTTATGCAGTCATTCCCAAAAATGACTCGTAAACTGGGGACCTCTATCAAAAATGATAGTAGTTGGAACCCCATGCAAACACACTATCTCATCTATGTATAACTGTGCAAGCTTCTCAACAATGTAGGTTGTTTTGATAGGTAAGAAATGTGCTATCTTAGTCAACCTATCAACTATTACCCAAATGGAATCATGGATTTTGGCTGTTCTAGGCAAACCAACCACAAAGTCCATGGTTACATGATCCCATTTCCACTGTGGTATAGGCAGAGGTTGCATTGTTCTTGCGGGCTTCTGATGTTCAGCTTTAACCTGCTAACACACCAGACACCGCATAACAAACTCAACAACATCTTTCTTTAATCCAGGCCACCAATACATATCTTTCAAGTTATGATACATCTTGGTGCTCCTTGGATGCATAACATACATCAAAGAATGAGCTTCTTCCAGGACTAACTTTCTTAAGTTATCAAGATCAGGTACTACCATTCTATCATGGTAACAGACTACCTGATCATATGAATCATGGAAACCATCTTGTTTCTCACTACCATATTGTGATTTAATCTGCAAAACTACAACATCAGTTTGCTGTGCTTCTATCTGCTATCTCAGAGTAGGTTTTATGTGCATCTCAGCTAACAACCTGGCTAACAATGCCACTTTAAGCTGTACATTGTCTTGCCTCAAGGAGATAAACATATCCCTCTTAGAGCACACTAAGGAGTTCAACTGTGCTTTATTTAAGGCTGGTGTTGCTGATTTTCTACTTAGAGCATCAACAACCACATTGGCTTTCCCTGGATGATAATCAATTGTACAATCATAGTCCTTGATTAACTCCATCCAGTGGCGTTGCCTCATGTTTATCTCATGTTGTGAGAAGATATACTTTAGATTCTTATGGTCTGTGAAAATTTGGAATGTTTCTCCATAGAGATAGTGTCTCCAGATCTTTAAAGCATGGATCACAACAGCTAGCTCTAGACCGTGTATCAGATAATTCTCCTCATGTTTCTTAAACTGTTGAGAAGCAAAAGAAATCACTTGCTTCTCCTGCATCAACACACATCCTAAGCCATTCTTAGATGCATCACAGAAGACTATATACCCCTTCCCTTGCTCAGGTAGCACCAACACAGGTGCACTTGTCAACCTTTCTTTCAACAACTGGAATGATTGTTGACACTTGTCATTCCAGACAAAAGGAACTTCCTTCCTGGTCAACTTGGTTAGGGCTAAAGCTATTGAATTGAAGTTCTTAATGAACCTCCTGTAATAGCCTGCCAGTCCTAGGAAACTGCATATTTCTATCGGTGTCTTTGGCTGTTCCCATTGTAGGACATATTCTACCTTCTTAGGATCAACACGAATACCTGAAGCGGATATTACGTGTCCAAGAAAAGAAATTTCTGGTAACCAGAACTCACATTTGCTAAACTTAGCATACAACTTATGCTTTCTTAGCAAAGCCAAAGCTTGACGGAGATGTTGCTCATGTTGTTGAGCATCTCTACTATATATCAGGATGTCATCTATAAAGACGAATACACACTGATCAAGAAAAGGTCGAAAGATTCTATCCATGAGTTCCATAAATATAGCTGGTGCATTAGTTAGTCCAAACGACATAACTATGAACTCATAGTGACCATACCTTATCCTAAAGGCAGACTTAGGTATGTCACCCTCCTTAATACACAGCTGATGATATTCTGACCTCAGATCTATCTTAGAAAAGATAGTTGCACCATACAACTGATCAAACAAGTCATCAATCCTTGACAAAGGATACTTGTTATTTATAGTTACTTTGTTTAACTGTCTATAGTCAATGCATAATCGCATAGACCCATCTTTATTTTTAACAAAAAGAACTGGAGCACCCCATGGTGAAGTACTCGGTTGGATAAAACCCTTCTCAAGCAACTCTTGCAGTTGTTTCTTGAGCTCTACTATTTTAGCAGGTGCCATTCTATATGACGTTTGTGCTATTGGTTGCGTGCCCGGAATCAGATTAATTTCAAAATCAATCTCTCGGGGTGGCGGAACACCTGGAAGTTCTTCATGAAATACATATTTAAATTCCCTGACTATTGGAACTTAAAAAAGATGATGGCTTTCCATTGTGGTATCAACCACATGAGCTAAGAATGTGAAGCACCCTTGTCTCATCAACTTCTCAGCTACCCTAGCTGACATAAGACATGTTGGAAGAATCTTTCTATCTCCCTGAAAAATTCATGTGTCACTATCATCTGTGAACACATCCTACTTGGAATCACAATCCAAGACAACTTTATACTTTTCTAAGGTGTCCATCCCAAGAATTATATCGAACCCGTGCATTTCAAGTGGTATAAGATCCACCGAAATGTGATGTTTAGAAAAGATAAGAGTGCAGGGAGAACACACCTCCTGCAATACTGTAGATCCCAACAAAGGGGTTTCTAGCATCAAACTATTTGCTCTATGACTGACAATCATGTTGCAATCATATATCACTTCTCAAGTGATAAAGGAATGTGTAGCACCCAGATCAATCAAAATGGATACAGAGTAGAATGAAGACATATCAGAATAAAATAATTCCATCTGACCTGTCACAGCCCTGGGATCGACAACTGCTTCAGGCTGATTCATTGCATAGAATCTAGCTGTTTCCTGCTGTTGACCCTATGCTTGATTATTGGATGTTGACGATCCATCTTGGGACGCTTGTCCACGTCCTCTAGCACCACTGCCAGAATGTTTTCTCTGAGAGCCTTGCTGACTCTGCCTCGGTTGCTGGGTCACATTCCTGACTTTTTCAGGACAGTCCCTCACCACATGGCCTTCTCTTCCACATCTATAATAGGTTACATTTCCCCTCTGGGGTCTGGGTGGTCCTATTACTGACATTGAGGCTGAGATATGAGCTCCCTTTGGTGGTAAACTACGACCTCTACCCTTACTTGATGTCCATTGCGTCTGGGTATTGAACCTTGGTGGCGGTGTAGGCACAAAATACCTTGGTTTCTTAAAACTTCCAGAACTTTGTCCTTGGAACTGTGGGTACTCTTTCTTACCCTTGGTCTGTCGCTTCTCAATTACATACCTTTCTATTCATCTTACAGACTCTACAAAAGTGGCAAACCTCTCCCGGTTCTCCAGAGCAGACACCGGAGTGGTCAATTTAGCGTTCAACCCCTTCTCGAATCGCCAAATTCTCTCCTCATCTGTAGATGCCATATGCAGACAAAACCGCAAAAGTTCCATGAACCTAGCTTCATATTCGCTAATGTTCATCTGTCCTTGCCTCAACCTCTCAAATTGAGAGATCTTCTCATCTAGATACGTCTTGGTAAAGTATCTAGCGACGAATTCACGCTGAAATTCATCCCATCCGATCACAACATCAGGTCTTTTGCCTTCCTCAATGGTCCACTAGTGGCCAACACTCCCTTTTAGGAGATATACAACATGCCTCACCTTCTCATCATTAGGAATCATGAGGATTCTAAAGGCTTTCTCTAGTTCAGTCAACCATAGGTCAACATCTGCTGGGTCAGCTGTACCAGCATACTCTAAGGCTCCTACCCTCCTAAGACGTTCAAAAGTCTTGCCGACTCCATGTCTTTCATCATGGGCTGGTTCCCTAGGTGCAGGTAATGGCATCCTATCCGTCATATGGGTCATAGCTGCTATAAACTGTCCAAACATATTCTGGAAAGCTGGATTCCCCATATCAGCTTGGTTGAACTAGGGTTGATCAAGTACATGCTCCTCCCTATCTTGATCTCTTGCACCTCCTCCTGGTGCAGCAACACTGCTCTCAGCAGCATGTTCATCGTGTGATCCAGACATCTTTAGTTCTTCTTCTCCTCCTATATGAGAAGAAGACACTATCAGACAGACTGGAAGACACTAGAATAGACTCAAAAATCTTAATCCTATGTCTCTATAGACTCAGAAAACCTAGAGCTCTGATACCACTAATTTGTGGTGTCCAACTTATAAAACCAGATTAACTAATGCGGAAGCGATCGTTAACAATAGATTACTGAAAATCACTAAAATTAAAACCATTTATCAAGAGATCCATTCATAGGAAAACTCTTTCATTCAGAACTAAAGTAAATCATTACATCTTGGTTCATAATGTACATGTCATGTACCATCTCTTCTCGAGGATTACATACAACAGCTGCTCTATTAAATTTGTACATATGCAACTTAAAACCTCGAGGCATCCAGCCAAAACCTCAGATCAATTATAAAATCACAAACTACTGACTCGTAGGACCTGAGAGTACAGAGACGACACATAGGACTTTATGTACAAAGCCTGACAACCAGTATCCCCACCTGGGATATTACTATTGTCCTTGCTGTTGTTGTTGCTGCTGCTGCTCTTCTTCTGCTACATAGATTCTTCCTCTTTGTCTGCGTCTACCTAAAAACGTTGGATTCCACAGGGGTGAGATAATTATAAAAATTGCCCCAGTGGGAGATATAACTCTCCGCCAAAACATTATTATTGTAGTTTAATAAAAATAAACAGAGCAGTGGAATCATAAGCTTAACAACAAATAATTTAATATCTATGCAGATTAGAGAAACATTATTACTTAAGATTATCAGTTGTAACTGGATAAACATCATGTCTAATATTCAATAAAGAATTGAAGACCATTTCTAACACTTATCCATTTAGGATATACTAAGTCAAATAACATCAACCAGTGATTCTCGTATTTCAATCTTATGCAAATATGCTACACGGCTGATTACATTTTTCAAACATACTTAAGCTCTGAGGAGATGAGGTACACCTCTCATACTCCAACCGACCATTGCTAAATCGAATCGGTACCATAAATAGGTCAATGGAAGAGCGAGATTCCCATGACCTCCCACATCCCGGTCAGTATGGGACCACAAGCAGGACTATGTCGACTGCTCAATATAGCTTTCCAGGATATACTAGAACTTTTCTATAGAGTTACATCATCAATTGTACTCTCATCAGCAATCGAGAGAATTAATGTTTATCTCCATCGACCTGACATTAAATATCATTGGGAGATTAATGATACATCCATCCCAACCATCGAGAGATTTATGATACATCCATCCCGACACATGAAGGATTGAGAGGTTTAATGTTTACCTTCCATCAATCTCTTCACAAGGACGTAAGGATATTTTTGCCCATTTACCCCCACATATTCAAAATATGCGAATTCTAGGAAATCCATAGGGAAACCTGTTTCACCATCACCAACTTCTGACGATGATGGATCTATCGTCAGAGCCCTAGATAAAAAAATTTCACTTGATTAATTAAGTACATTTTCATATTCTTTTAGCATCAGCCAGGTTCTCAAACATAACTTATTATAACAATGTTATAAAGAAACATGTACTATTTTCATTAGTCACTTAACAGTCTTAAAAAGACATTGGGAACTCGGTCCCTCATTTCAATAGTGGGAATTCTCATCCCTTCACAGTCTCATTACCATAAACATTTGGTTCTGGGTATTCAACCCTTAGCTCACCATTGAGCATTGTTACCACTTTTCCAGGTAACTATCACCTTCAGGTCATCTGACCAAGGTAAACATGATACTTACTATTACAAGCATCACTCATGGTACTTGAGGCACATTAACTCTCTTATTACCTCTTACCAGGCAACAAGGTATATTATGGCATTCAAGGCCCAATCACAATAGTGAATTAAACATCGTAGCTCATACCCGGCTATGATCATTATTTAAAATACCTGCATGGTTAGCACAGATAACAGTGATATCAGTTGCATATCAGTACCCTGTAAAACAAATATGAATTCACTATTCAAGGGTAACACCACTATTCCCTTACCAGGGTTAGGGTTTCCCATTTCATGTCATTTGGGAACATTCATCCCATTACCCAGATCAAGGTTATGGTTTATCACCATATTGCCCAAGATTAGGATTTCATAAAACATTACATAGTATCACCCTGGATTTGAGTTCCACATCACATCAAACATCAGGGTTTCTCATAAAATCACCCTTAGTTAAGGTTTCACATAAATTTCACTCAGAATAGGGTTTACATTCAATAACCCACAATTAGGGTTTACTATTCATCCCAATTAGGGTTTCATATTCCATTACCCATAATTAGGGTTTACACATATCATCACCTTGGATTAGGGTTACACCCTTACCCTAGATTAGGGTTTCATTCAGAATTGCCCTGAATTAGGGTTAGGGTTCAATAACCTTGTCAATTAGGGTTTATGCTCATGATTAGGGTTTCATGATCTCTTTGCTAAGGATCATACCCTTAATCACCACATGAATCATACTCATGTATGAATTCAATTCTATCATCCTCTCAACTTGATTAGGTTATTTCAACCCTTCAATCAAGTACATACAACTATGATTGACATAGTGTACTAAGTTATTATTCTTATAAGCAATTAGGGTTTATCCCTTTAATGGTACTAATCATCTAGGTACTTTTAGGGTTTCAACCTTGTACCTCCATTGATTATCATCACTATCAACCATTGGACTAATAGAACAAATATTACCTTTAATTCCCACATGATTGAATCACAAAAGTCCACCATTCAGTTTTGGGGTTTCCAAACACCAAACGGTTTTGAAACCGTTTGACTCCAAATGGTTTTGAAACCGTTTGACCCCAAATGGTTTCAAGAACGTTTGGGCTCAAACGGTCTCAAGACCATTTGGGCTCAAACCAGCCTCAAAACAGCATGGGCCATTTAGGGCATTCACCAATCAAATTGAATATAATTTGTTCCATTGGAATGGCCATCAATTAGGCAATTGAAGGATTCATCAATCATCACCATTGGATATCTATACATAACTCATGAATCAACCTCAAACCCTTCAAATGGTTTTGAAAACGTTTGATCCCAAATGGTTTCAAGACCGTTTGGGCTCAAACGGTCTCAAGAACGTTTGACCCAAAGCGTCTTGAAATCAAATGGATTACTTTATGAAATTTCAACAAATCGATTAGGGTTGTAATTGGTGGATTGTCCACACATTCAATTAATGAATTGGATCCATTGGATCATCATCCAACCTGTACTAGGGTTCATACCTCAAATGGTCAACCCAACCAAACGGTCGACCCTCTCATGCGGTTTGGTATTCAAGTCACCAAACGGTTTGCAAACCGTTTGGACCAAAAGTCCAAGACCGTTTGCAACTCAAATTGTTGGAAAGAGTGCCTAAGATGATTTCATCATCATCAACCTTCAAACCCATGAAATCTACTACCATCTTCATAGTAATTCCATCAATCAATCAAAGGAATTGCAAAAAGATCAATTGAATCAATTGAATTGAGAAATTGAGTACAATAATAATGAATAAGGATTCAAGTTATATAACCCGCCTTCAATTGAGATTCAAAGCTTGGAGATTCACATAAAAAGTGGTCAAATAAGCTTTTGCAACTCCCCCAAGGCTCCTCCTCAAGTTTTGGAGTGAAAAGATTGACTAGGGTTAAAGATGGAGTGAAGAAAAGAAGAAATTATGCATTGATTTATGATTTCCACCATTAAATCAAGATGAAAGAAGGTCAAGAAGCTTACGAACAGGTTGGGGGTCGTCCTCCTGGTACTTCAAAGCTTCCTTGGTCGTTTTGCAAGCAAAGGATGGAAGTGAATCCGAAATTCCCTTTTACTCTATGGATAAATGAGCTTATATGCAATTTTTATTAAAAATTCAATTAGGAGAGAGACAGTAGGAATTATCTCTCCCAAATTCTTGCCACTTGCCCCCTTACTTTCCTTAGGGACGAGTATATCCTCCTTGATTCTTATTCCTATCAATTATCCATGTTTTAAAGAAAAGCAAATTAAGCACCTTAATCCTTTTTATATTAATATCCATAAGTGAGTGGATATTTCTTTTTCTTATAATAAGGTGAGTGGATTTTTGACCTCCTTGAGATATTTCGTGGCCCTTGCAAAGCACAAGGACGTCCACACATATCTTAATTCAACCATTTCAATTTTGGTTGAAGGTCCTTCAATTATTTTTATTTATTTTTGCATTAAATTGAATTAGGGTTTCAATTATGCTTAAATCTTGATTATTTTAATATCAAGATTCTCTCTCCTTCAAATAGACACAAATGAGACACCCCTCTCATTTTATTTACTCCACATGATCCCAAGGAACAGTAGGGACCATTTTGAAGTGGTAATTTGCATATTGAACCCTAGGTTTTGGGTAATTTGCACATTACACCAAAATTGGGTTTTAATGCACAAACATTACTTTATCAGCTCTTTCTTGGTATTCGGGCTATCACAAGCCATAAATCTACATCATATTCACTCTCATGATTCTTCAACACATGAGGAACATATTATCATGCACAATTTGCAAATAAACCCCTCAACTTGGGTAATTTGCACTTTAGTCCAAATCAAGCAAACCATTGATTTCAACAATATTAAAAAAGGACTAAAATTGCAATATAAGTTCCCCTTGAGCCTTAATTACTTTTCAAAAGATAAGAGCAAGCATATAATCACTTTTATTAAACAAAACACCTAGGGTTAAAACATAACCCAGGTCAGGGATGTTACACCTATAGCAAAAACCCCTTTTAGGCTGGTCTATGGGAGAGCTTGCCATTTACATGTGGTGCTGGAACACAAAGCCAAGTGGGCTTTGAGAAAGTTGAACTTTAATCCTGATAGTGTAGAGAAGAAGCATATGTTGGAACTCTATGAATTGGATGAGCTTAGGTTAGATGCCTATGATAGTTGTAGGATCTACAAGGACATGACTAAGAAAGTGCATGATCGCCATGTACTTCATAGGGTATTTACTCTAGGACAAGGGGTGCTTTAGTTCAATTCTAGGGTGAAATTACATACTAGAAAATTAAGATCTAGGTGGAGTGGCCATTATGTGGTGGTTAAGGCTTTCCCTCATGGAGCAATAGAAATTGGTGATGGGACTGAGAATTTCTAGTAAATGGAAAACTTTTGAAACATTACTATAAAGGAGAGTTAGTCTGTGAGGAAGAGGAGTTGAAGCTATTTGAGCTTCATTGAGATTCTGCACGACTCGATCGTCGAGCCTAGGATGTAAATTAAGGGCACTTTTGGGAGGAAACCCAATTTTATTTTCTTTTTTTGTTTTTGTCTCTTACATGACTTTTAGGAGTTTTCATTGTTTGAAGTTTACATTCAATTTATTAGGAGTCACATGATATAAAATGGGTACCCTGATCATTTTGTTTGGTGTGCATGTAATAGAAAAGTAGGTACAACAACACACTTTTCGATGGCATCGAGGGTGGTGTGCAATTCAGTAGTAGAACCCATAATCATTTCAGTACCATTGACCTAAAAGTCGGTGGCACCAATTTTTGCACCAAAATCATTGTGAAAGTGTGACAACCGCTTAGTACCACCAACACATCAGTCGGTGGCACTGATTTCTTGCATGGCTGAAGGTTAAAATCCCAATAGAAAGTCAATACCATGGACAATGTTGTCGGTAGCATTGATAGTTTGAAAAGCTCCAGGTTCAAGATATTGAGGGGGTCATTCAAGAACACTGATAAATGGAATAACTCGACACCACTGACCCAAAATGTTAGTGGCTCGGAGACTTTTCATAGGAGAAACCACAATACAACTCGGTACCACCACCAACCCATCGATGGCACCTACATGAGAAAGAAGAAAAATATGTGGACATCAAGATCAATGACTGAGAGTTGGTCATGGCTCACGGGAGAGGGTGAGGCGGAAGGGCGAGAGGTAGAGGGGGGAGAAAACCTAGTGGGAGGGGTGACTCTAGTGAAGAGACGACGGCTGTGGCTATTCCATCTAGCTCAAGTGTGGATAATGGAGAGGAATCTCTGGCTGACTCTTCCCAGACATCGTCTTCCCTAGCGGCTCCCTCGGCTCCATTGCAAGGTGGTGTCAGAAAGGGTAAGGTGGTTGCATCGTCCAGTTTGCAAGATGGTGGCATATGTAGAGAGGTTTCCACATCACCTTATTCTCCATTACCCACCCCTCTTCCTACTCCCGATAGAAAAAAGGAGTCCCTCAGTACTCACTCAATCGCTGATTGGATCTCAGCCAGCCAACTTGGTCGTGACAGTGAGGATGTGGTCATTCTGGGGTTTGTCAATCCAGAAATGAGAGATGGAGTTAGCTATGCTTCTATTTCAAGTGAAGGTGCATCTTCCCCATATTGGAGTACTTTCCTGGCTATCCGTTTTATAGGGATAAAATCATTTCGAGGTCAGATCCAGGGATGGATAAGATGACAATGGCGGCCCAGTGGAAAGTTCCTGGTGTTTGTAGAGGAGAAAGAAGGCTTCATTATCTCGATGCCTTCTTCTAAGGAAAGGTAGGGGGTTTTAGATGAGGCTCCATGGACAATGGATGGTTCACCGATCGTGGTCCATCCTTGGGAACCAGGATCCAAGCTCACCCCTCTTTCCTTTCTGTCTGTCCCTACCTGGGTAAGGATTGAGAACCCAGGGGTTCCTTGGAACCTTGATAGAATGTCTCATGTTGCAAGTACAATTGGAAGGCCACTTGACTACGAGGATGCCTCCATTACAACCAGGTGCTTGGAGGAAGCAAAAATTTGCGTGGAGATGAAATCCACAATAGTTTTCCCAAGATGACAATGGTCGAGGTAGATGGTGTTTCTAAAATCCTGAAGGTTGACTTCATCGCCAAACATATTGTTTGCTCGAGATGCAAGCTGTTTGGCCACAGAGGGAACGCGTGCCCGACTGTGCTCAGGAATGAGGCTTCATCTATTGAGTTGTAGCTCCATTTTGGTAAGGCATCAAATGATTGATCTAATGCCAAAGAGAAAACCTCTACCCTTTATAGGGTGGTTCTTACTCTTGGTCAGAACAGGGTTGAAATAGTGACAAATACTACATCAAGCTCACAAATTCAATGCAACTCTTCTGTTGATACTGGGAGGTGTGAGGCAAATGACATGGAGACAAATCAATTGGTTGATAGCAGGGCTGGTCAAGTTATTAATCGGGATTTTCTTCTGGTGCATTGTGCCCCTGAGCCGGACATGTTTTGTAGCCCACAGGTGATTGTTTTGGGTGGTGTGAATCTCGATTGGGAGTTGACTATTCCCTCTAGGCAAATGCCTAGGTGTGTAAGGCAATTTTTGGAGAGTTCAGGTTTATCTCTATATTATCAGTTCAGAGAAAATTACTATGAGTATGATGGGGGAGTTTTTGATAGCTCGGTGATTCTAGAACCAAACTTGATGAAGAAGTTCAAAGTTAAAGAAGGTACTAGACCTGGGAAGAAGAAGAAGCCTAGGAGGAATTCTAATGAGATTCTTAGAGTTGATTTTGATAGGATAATCAACTCCATCTCATTTATATGATCCTTCTTGGGTTTTATTCTTCTCCATGGACTTTTTTTGTTTCAACATATGTTGACACAGTGAAGATTGATTTCAGTTGATGTAGTAGCTATGATCGGGATTGATCTCTTGGTGATCCAAGATTTTATTCTTTAGCTATTTAAGCATCACTTTTTGTGGGTGTTATAATGCTAGTGTTTGTTTGGATTGTGAAAGGATTAGGGACTTGGGTTGTTAGGTGTTTGGTCTCTTGTTTACTCTGCACATTTTCTATACTCTATGCACCCTGTCTGTCTTTGGCCTTGTTTCTTTAGGCTTTGTTTCTTACTTCCCTGTGTGGAAGTTTTTGGTGTGGCTCCTTTATTTTTCCACTTTTGTGATCTTGGCCTTCCTATTTGTACAGAAGGGTAGAAGATACTAGGTTTCGGGGTCCTATCTCCTTATGTACCCAAAGTTTTGGTATTCAATATAGTTTTTGCACTTGCTCACCCAAGAAAAAGATCAATGACTGAGATCATCCCTATGCGAAAGTTGGTGGTACCGATCTGACAACACATTCCAGAAGTCGGTACCACTTGTAGGGCATCAATACTACTGACATGGAGCTCTCCGTGTGTCACTACATTGATGGTCCAATGGCTTATATCGACACACACAAATCAGGAACAACTCAGTGCCACCGACAACCATATCGGTGGTACTCATGTGAATTTGGCAAATTCATAGGCTATAGAAGCGAAGGTGTGGGGTGTTATTCAAACACAACCACATCACTTCCTCTACATTCTAGAAGGCAACCAATGATCTATGATGCCTCGAGTCTTCATTGAGCTCTCCTCTCAATCCCCATTCTCTCATTGGAGTTAGTGGCTTCAGAAAGGTCAACTTCATCATCAGGAGGAGCCAACCTTATGGTGCCAAACCCGACACACGTGACTTTTGTCAATGAAGACAAAAGAAATTGTTCTCAACATGATCAAGAAAGAAATCATACCCACAGGGTATGTCGACTGCACCTTCCTCAATGACACATGCTTCACTAAGAGTATTTGTTGAGTCTATGCTGGACAAGGCATGTGGGTGATCACCCTATCTTTGGTGATTGGCCCACCTACCAAGAGATCTTCTGTGAGTTCCTGGCATCCTTAGAAGTCTGTTTCATCCCTAAGCATGAGGAAGGTTGGGAGGAAGAGTGGGTATAGTTCCACCTCTATAACTCCCACTACCTCACACTAGTAGAGTTCAACATGATCTACAGTTGGCCAGTGGGGTGCGTGGAGTACACGCCTAACAACTTTGACTTTAGCTGGGTGTGGATCCTTATGATGAACCTACCATAAGGTTTCATTATCAACTGGCATCAATTATCAGTAATAGACATCGAGCATCCATTTTCTCAGATCCTACATCACAATATGACGAGCACCATCTTCGCCAAATCTACACAAGGGTAGGGTAATGTGTAATAAGATGATATCTTCATACTATGGACATTCTTTTACTAAGGGCAAGAGAAGGTAGGTCTCATCTCCTTCTTCCTAAAACATATGCTGGCAGTAAAGTGACAGGCATGATGAAAGCCCCCAATTAACTTTGGTGGGATCATTACACTACTAGCACTGCACCTCAACCTGGACCTCTCCATCGCCAATGCATTGAAGACCTCCTCCAAGTTAGTCCTCAACCATTTTAGGAGGGCCCACCTTGTGAGTAAGTGTGAGAGCAAGTTGTTTGCCTATTGCATGAAAAATGACCAACTATGAGAAAGGGCTCTCCCCGACCCCATTTTTCGTCTATGAGGGGTGCGATTCTTGAGATGGCCTATAAAGGGTGAAAAACCGGTGCCATAGGAGGAGGATGAGCCTGATCTAGAGTGGTTTGGGAAGCCGAAGAAGAAGAGGACACAATGATATTCACTCAGCATAGGTGTATCTACCAGACACCAAGGATATATGCAATATCCAGCTCCACCATTCCATCACTTGTACAATTAGATGACTCTTTTTCCATGACATGTATGTATGGGATGCTGCAATCGATTTAGTAGGGGAAGTAACAACAATTGACCACCTTAGAGGAGATCTATGACATTTAAGGGCATCTTCTTCAGCAAAAATAGACAATTTATGTCAATGAACTCCTTCTCCTGGACAACCAAGAGAATATGCATACTTGCCTGCAACGGATCAAGCATTACCACCAACCACTTTATGATCACAACTAGAGCCATGTCTAGTTTACCAATTACTCCCAGCTGCTAGAGATGCCCACTCAACCACCTAGTTTCTACCCACCAAATCCAAACATGCCATTAAGATCATTTTATCCACCACTATTCTGATCGGGTACCTCTGTTCCACCTATTTGGTTAGATTTTGATTATGAGGACATAGTCAAATTCAAGCTTAGGGGGTGTTGGAACAACTCTATCTTTATGTTTTTCTTTAGTTGTTTTAGTGTTTGCATTAGTTTTCCCATTATAAATTTGTAGGATGCACAACTATCTAGTGTAATCATGGAGAATAATTACTATGATTTCTGTTATCTTCTTAGTGTGTGATTTTGCAATAAAATTAGCAAATTTGAAACAATCTAAATTTTTTCATATCTTTGAAATCTTAGTGCAAAGCCTAAAGTCAACACCACTTGAGGATATGGGTTAATCATCTTGAGGACATTTAATATGGATGAAAATTCTCAATTTATCCTAGAATTGAGGATGCCGATGGGGTTTGAGCCCAAAATGACCAAATGAGTAACGAGACCTTATGTGGGATTTTTTAGAAAGAAACTCTAAGGTTATCCTATACACATGATAGGAGAGGGACATATCATAGCTTAAGAAAGGCATTGTCTCTGGATCATGTGATTCCAACTGCTTTTCATTACATTTCATCCACCACCTTAAGATGATCAAGTAACCCAATTTGTTTCCTCTTGACTGCATTGCATATCATAATAGGTGACTATTGGGTTTTGTGGAGAAATCATGTGCGGCGGAAGCAACAAAAATAAATTTCCACACAACCTAAAATAGGATCTCTTCGATAATAACATATTCAAAAAGAGTGTTCATGGGATATGCCTTATCATCGAGTAAGTCCGACGATGTCCTGCTGCACGATGGTGTGCAATGTTGTTGGCCTACACGGACGTTACTTCTCTTCCGTTCACTGAGTGCATCATGGGAAGATCCAACAACACTCCTTTTGTGCGGTGATATACACCACTTGTAGTGCATATGGATGGTCATTGACATCCTCCAAACGCAGGCATCTCAGCATCTGCATCTCTACTTCATCCACACAGATGGACTGGAACTCAACGTTGTGCTTCCTAAGCTGATGGGAAGGAGTAGCCTCTGTGCGGCGATGTGCTAGCATCGCAGTGCTCTCCTTTCTCTCTAGAGGATGGTGACGGCTAAGGTTTATGTACGTGAGTGTAAACTGAAAAGGCTCTCTCTATATCTTGTAAAGATATCGGCCATCAAGCCCCTTTAAATAGGAGACGAAAGGAAACAGAGTTTTCTAAACCCATCGGTAAACAAAAAGACCGCATTAATTAAAATGCTCATGGATTAATTAGAATATTCTAGAATTAATTAATTAATCAAATAATCATATTAATTGATTAATTAATATCTGACTCCATGCAATCGCTCGAGATGGCTCTATGGGCATATATACCAATAGTGACATGATATCTAGTTTTCTTTTATTGCACTAGTTATAAAATGAAAAGAAAAAAGTACATATGAATTAGTTGCATAATAAAATTAATGTATATTGCATTTCTTTGTTGCATCATTCTTTCATCGTGTACCTATGTTGTTTCCTATGAAAATAAAGTGAAAGGATACACATCCATACCCCTCTAAATGAAAAAAAGAGAAAAAGCAAAGAGTTTCTACAATGAAGCCCATGCATACTTTTCAACCATGCTAAAATAAGAGGTCAAAGAAAAAGAATATATAATATATACACACATATATATATATAATAATAATAATAATAATAATAATAATAATAATAATAATAATAAAGAGGGATCAAAGGATGCCTTGAACTCAATTTTGAATTTTTTTCTTCAAGAAGAGGTGAAAACAACTGCACGATCCATTCTTTTACTTCATTCTCATCGATCAGATGAGACTTTCAGTGCATGCATCATTCCACCAAAACCACATGCATTAGGATTCATACATTTCTCATTTCCTTCATATTATAGTTTCATCATGTTTTATTTTTGTATTAATGATTTAAATGTTACTTGTGATTCTTCTTAAGCCACCTACTTCATTCCACCCATTGCTCTTTATGGTAGGCCACACATATTATTGATCCCCTAATTCACTCTTATAAGGGGAACTACTTCCAACTAGTTTTCTAGGTATATAAGAGAAATTTAGATAGTGAATGACATGGTGCATCAAGCGAATGCCCTATTGAGTATGATATTAATTGCTTTAGTAATAGTGTTTCATTGGTCTGAAGGTGGACATCTTTAATGAACATTTTTGGTCACTCTAGAGTAGTGATTTGTTCAATGGTTGGTAAGGGCTGGTTCGGGACCGCCAGGTGGGGTTAGATGAGAAACATAGTTCATATTGTTTGTCCTCTTGCTAACTTATCTCAAATAGATACAAATTCAGTGTTGCTCGAGGGAGAGCAATATTTAAGCTTAAGGTATTTTGATGCTCTGAATTTTATCCGCATTTCACATGCTATTTTGCGATGAATTTCATGCATAATTGCTCGTTTTGATATCATTTATGCATTGTTTATCATCAGTAGCCTATGACATATTATTTCATCAAATATTATCTATTATCATTGAATCATATCAATCTATCATATTTATGTGGACTTATGTTCTATATTTATGTATTTAAGGCATTTTGAGCAGTTCCGAGTTAGCTCGACGCTACCAGTAGTCATGTCGGTGGTACTGACTCTTGGGGAAAAAGCATAGAGATGAGTCAAGGATTTTTAGTGCTACCAACCCCTTGGTCAGTGCAACTGACTTTTGGGACAAACCTAGACCAAAGTAGCTCGATGCCACCAACTTGTTGTTGGTGGTACCGACCTTTATCTAAAGAACTCATCTTAAAATTCAAAAATCAACTCGGTGCTTTCAACATATTTGTTAGTAGTACCGACACATATAAGGGGTCGTGAATCCAGGAGATGACTCGGTGCCACTGACTTGTTGTCGGTGGCACCGAATTCTCACATCTTGGTGATATTAGAGATCTTAATCAATCTGACAGTCATGACTTAATGATGCATGAAGACTCTCTTATGACCTAAGAGGAGTTCATCCAAACCTATTATTGCTATTCTATTCCATTGCACAAGAGCACAAAGATGGGAGAGGAGTAACAGGAGGAGACAAAAACATCCCAGACGAGTCAGGCACCTATGAAGAGTAGATTTGGAGTCAAAATGCAGCATATCACAATATTCATCAGAGGGAGTCATCAAGATCATCTTCTTCAGGAATTTTCAATAGTTTTCTAATGTTTCCCTCATTTTATCTTCTTCCAACTATGTCTACAATGATAGAAATCATGGGGGGGGGGGGCAATCCCCTAGTTCCTTAGGACTCGGGAGTAGCTTGATTTTGCATTGTAATTGACATTATGCTTTAATATATATGTTTTTCCTAATTTCTAGACACAAAACTATGATTGCCTCATGAATTGACTATGCCAGATCACCATAGCTAATTTCTTAGACCATTAATTTTGCCAGAGAGGGATTAAGGGTTAGATAAGTAATTTACATAGTCTATACCGTGCCTTAAGAGAGGGCCTACTACTGTGAAGGGTATAGCCTAGAGGATTCACTAAAGCATCTAGATAACGGTTATGCCTCTTTGAGAGTGGCATTTATATTATAATAGGTAGTGAATTATGCTATGAGAGTAGGTAATTCATGCTATAAGTCCCTTGTCCATAGTTAGGATACATAAATATTAATGAATGATGTTAGTTGCAATGTGAACCATGTTAAAACCGTAATACTAAGGAATCCATTCTAACTGTGACCAAAACCCATTTAATCTAGTTCTTACTTCTTGCAATCAGTTTAATTAATAAAAGAATCATTCTTTCACTAGGTCTAGCTGATTGAGTCACAATTAGTAGTAGTCTCTGGATTAATATTTCCCTGAGTTTGACATTTTGACCTCATAGGCTTATACTATTCGATATATGAACTTGCATTTTATACGTGTGGTTTACATGCATCATATGCATCTTGCTCAAAGGATTCTTGGGAAGTTTTTGAGTTTGAGACTTTTTCTTCTCTCGAGATTCCAATACTGGTATCTGAGCTACGTTTCATGCTCTTTTATAGATTTTTCAATTATTATCTGAGTTTTTGTCATTGGACAATGATACATGTGTATTTCATATGATAAAATTGATTAATGTGAAAATCCAGATAATAGAAATGTCTCAATTAATATCACGACAACCCTATTATGATATGGTAATATATACATATATATATATATACACAAATACAAAGTCACACCTCAAAACGGTTTTTATTGGTGTGTGATGCTTGATAATGGCCAAATCCTAATTATAATTTCTTTTATTACATGCGGTTGATTGTTTGTAATTCTTAATAAGACTTGCTTGTATCCACTATGTTTTCTGCTCCCGATATTCCTACCATAACGACATAGTTTCAACTTAGTCATTTGAGTAAGGTTTACTTAGATGATTATATTCTTAAGTAGATTGATCATTTTTTAAGCATAATTAATGATTGTACTCTAATTATGATGTTTTCATCCTATTGAAAAATTGTACGTATGCTTTTGTATTGAATAATTAGAGTTTGATACCTAGTCTCCCAAAATTTAGGTTTTGGTAGCATAAAAACACATAATTTGATAAATACAATGATGCAGTAAATGATTTTTTATAATATTATAGGTAATTTTAACTATTTGAAACTTGTATATAATTTTGGATAACTATATTATGCATGTTATTACAAAGTTTAAGAATATTGTGAAGCTCTCTGAGTCTTTTGGTTGTTCAAATTGCAATTCAACTAATCATGCTACAAACTGCAGTGTAGTAGTGTAGTGTTTGATTGCTATTTATTTATTGGTAATTCCAAACAGCCTAAAATATTAAATGGAGCTTTAAAACTTTAACCAGACAAAATATTAATTTTTCATAATTTATGGAGCAGTTTTGACTGATTAAGGTAACATTTTTAGTAAAAGTTTTATGACAGAAAATTCTACTTAAATTAAAGAAAATGTAAGGTAGGACCAATTTGCAGTTATCCCAAGCACCTTAATTGCTCTATATGAGTAACCTAACATCCTATTATCTCCCGTATTTCGTGATTAGTTCCATAGAAATGAAGTCTTAGAGAGAGATAGGGGATTATGATTTTAGTGAGGAAAGAGGTTTGAGGAGTGTTGAAAGTGCCTTCTTTAGACAAGTTTTCATGGTGATTCTTCTCTTTCATGTCTACATTCGGTCCCTCCTTTGCTTTTATTCAAGACGATACCAAATCATCCTCTTTTCTCATTCTTTCTCTACAATTCTTTGTTCTAAGGGTTTTTAAGTTGGAAGGAAGAAGAAAATAGTAGAATGCTTGATGTTTGATATGGACTTAAGTAGATAAGATCTTGGGCTACATTTTTAAGGTGTTTCACATCTAGGTGAGTGGGTACTTCCATTTAACATTATATTGCACTAGAATAGATCAAATTGACTAAAACATTCATTTCCTTTTATAAACTTCAATAACCCTAAATATTTCCTTTTAGTTCTAGATTTTACAAGATGAAATGGATCCCTAATGTAATATATTTTAGATGATTTTATAATATTAATTAAATTGAAGGACAGTCAATCAAAATGGAGAAGCCGTAAGAAGCATTTCCACTCTCTTTCCTCAACACAAAGTCATCAATTTCAGCAAATAATTCCAAAATCGTCTAAATTAGGTCAGTATATTGGTCAATGTCGTGTATTTCAATTTTTTTCTTCTAAAAACATTACATGATGGAATGATGTATATTCGATTAATGTCTTTCATGTAAATGGAAGTTGCCACCAAGAGACATGATCGTGCACAACAAATGATTAGAAACTTCAAAGAACGTTGCACCATGTCCCTTTCTGTTTGGCCTATTGTTCAGAGAGAAATATTTTCTCAAATTAGTCGTTCACATGCAATGACAATAAAACCTCAAGGAACTAAAGATCACTCATTAACTTGGCATCTTTACCTAACGAGAGTTGATTCAACTCCTTGATATGACCATATCCCTTATAGATGCAATGCACTGCAAGGTAAAAACCACCGATCGTAGGTTCATGATATACAACCAGCCATTTGAACAAGTAGGGATGGCAATGATTCGGTTTATGCATGCCAAACTCCACCCGCCATCCATATCACCTGAGAAACAAACTAACTAGTTTACCACTCCATTTTACCACGGTATCATGGTACCAAAATCATTGGGTACCGGTGGTATACCATTTTGTCAGACTCACCAGATTCAGAGTGTTTTACAAATTAGCATCAACATTGTACGTAATAGCAATAAAGGTTAACAGATACATTTGGGAGCTTGGTCACGCAAAAGGCATGATGTTTATCTTCCAGCCAATGTACCTTTCTATTTTCAACGACGAGTACTTTCCTAGGCGACATGCATGGCGTCATGAACATCTTCCCCGGTGACTGAGAGACACACCAGTACTGATATCCTTCCTCACTGACATACCAACAACCCCGGCGACCCGGGTGACACTGACACACCGGAATGAGCTCCGTTCCGACCCCGGCGACACACCAGAATGAGCCCCCTTCCCGCAGAGACCCCGATGACACACCGGAGTGAATTCCTTCATTGAAACGCTGACATGCCACTATGCCAGTGACTCTAGAGACATAGCAGCAATGAGATCCTTCTTCAGCGGCAACCCAACAATAAAGTTTTCTGTTTGAACCGATAGAAAGGAGGGAGGAAATTTGGGGTAATCGCGCACTTTCAAAACGTATTATACATTCACTATTTATACATTCACTATTACATGTATTTCGTATTGCAAGAGAAGGTGTGACCTGCAAGTCACAACATTTTTACAACTGGGCCTTACTAGGCCTTTTACAGAAAAAACCTTAATCAAGACCTTGATAATTATACTCCAGTAGTTATAGTCTTACAGCCCCCCTCCAGTTATGTCTTTGATAATCGAAGACCCAGCTTGGACAACAGTGTCCGAAATGCCTCCTTGGTAACGGCTTTAGTGAAGAGATCTTTTAGCTGATCCTTTGAGCCAATGAATTGAGTTATGATATGACCATGAGCAACTTTCTCATGAATGTAATGATAATCCAGCTCTATATGCTTCATTCTAGCATGAAGAATGTGATTTATAGTTAGATAGAGAGCACTAAGATTATCACAGTGTAGGATAGCTGATTTTGGCTGACAGATATGAAGATCACAAAGTAGTTGAGAGAACCATATCATCTCAACAACTGTGTGGGCAAGAGAACAATACTCCGCCTCAGTACTCGACCTGGATATTGTTTTTTTTTTTCTTTTCTTCTGAAGACCCGGACACACATGTTTAACCAAGAAACACATAGTATCCTATAGTACTTCTTCGTGTCAAGGGACACCCTACCCAGTCTGAATCAGAATATCTAGTTACCATTAGAGTTGTATCATCATGGATTTGAACTCCCAGTTGCAAAGTACCTTTGTTGTACTGAAGTAACCTTTTTACTAGAGACATGTGCATGGTGCTAGGACAGTGAAAAAACTGACAAGCTAGGTTGACACCGTATGTGAAGTCAGGTCAAGTTAGGGTTAAATGTTCTAAGGAACCCACAATGCGTCTATAGTGACTAGGATCAGATAAGTGCACGTTTAACCTTTAGATAATCTCTCAAGAAGGATGGTCTTAGTGGTGTAGAGATTGGTTTGCATTCAAGCATTCCCTCGTGTTGAAATAGTTCATATGCACATCTTGTTTGATGTAGAAGTAGGCCTGAATCATTTTGTTCAGCTTGGATACATAAGAAATAATGAAGCTGACCCAGGTCCTGAGAGAAAATTCCTTTTCCAGCTTTTGAATAACTTGATCAATCAATATAGTATTGTTCCCCGTAATCATTAAATCATCAACATATAGCAGAAGATATGTGATACTATTACCATTTTGTAGAACAAATAAAGAAGAGTCATAGTCACTTGATTGGAAGCCCAACTCTAGCAGAAAGAGACTGATACGATTGTACCAGGCTCTAGGTGCTTGCTTCAGACCATAGAGAGCCTTGTGTAACTTACAGACATAGGAAGGTTTTGACATGTCAATGAATCCACGTGGCTGCTCTATGTATACGACTGTGTCTAGAACACCATTAAGACAATCATTACATACATCCAGCTGATTGACCTTCCAGTTGTTTGATGTAGCAATGGCTAGCACAACTTTGATAGTTGGCAATTTTACTGCTGGACTGAAAGTCTCCAGGTCATCAACTCCCTCTTCTAGATAATTTTCCTTAGCCACCAGCCTTGCTTTTAATCTTTCTAGAATGCCATCAGATCGAAGCTGAGATTTATAAACCCATTTGCAACCAACAACACTGTGATCCTATTGTCTTTTGACTAATGTCCAGGTGTTGTTTTTCTTTAGAGCAGATAGTTCATCTCACATAGCTTGATGCCACCCGTTGTGAGATAAAGCTTCTTTATGGTCGTAGGTAGACTAGGTAAGTTCATAGCATGGAGAGCATACTTAGGGTTAGGTTTGACTATACCACATCTGCCCCTGGTGATCATTGTGTGATTATTATTAGTATAGACCTGCTATCAAGTTCTGATAACGGAACTGTTGTTCTGCTCTTTTGAGTTATTGATGTTTGCAGTTGGTGTGACTTGATTATCCTATGACTGCAAGGATATTGTTATTGGAGAATTTTGAGTAGTGTCTTACAAAGCACCTTCAGTTGGTATGATTGTATGAGGAGACGAGCTTTGTTGAGATGCATTATCAATAGATGTCGTGGTTGATGATATGACCTTGTCAGAGATAGAATTTTATGGAATGGTTGTGTTATTCAACTCAGTTGTCCTGTCAGTAATGTTAGCTGACATGTTTGTTCCAGCATCATCAATCATTTGTCTATTAGAAATACTCTCTATAGATATTGAAGATGTGTCCACAGACTGAACTGATGTTACATGGTTGATAGAACAAGATGGAGTAGGTAGGGGAATATGATTTATTGCATCTGAGTTGTTAATATGTTCAAAGTATGATCCTGTGAATTCATCATTGAAATGAGAAGGAAGAAGATGCTTATCTATATTTAATATACGTGACTACTTTTGTTTAAAGGGAAAGACAGTCTCATCAAAGATCACAAGCTTTGATATGTAAGTCTTGCTGGTAGAAACATGTAGGCATTTGTAACCTTTATGTTGAAGATTGTAACCAAGGAATAAACAAGGCAGAGAATGACAGTCACCATGAGTATAAGGTCTAATATATGGAAAACATTGAGTACCAAATACTTTTAGGTGTGAGTAGGATGGTGATTTATTGAACAACAATTCAAAGGGTTTCTTATTATCTAAGACAGGTGTGGGTAGTCTGTTAATCAGGTAAGTAGCTGTAGAAAAGGACTTTGCTCAGAAATATTTTGGAACACCAACATCAATCATCATGTCAAGTCCTAGTTCCACAACATGTTTATGTTTCCTTTTGACTAATACATTTTGGTATGGATCATGAGGACAAGACAACTGGTGAATAATGCCTTTTGGCGAGTAGAATTCAATTGAGAGAATTAACAAATTCACTACCACCATCGCTTTGAACAATTTTAACAGAGGTGTCAAATTGATTGAGAACCATTTGATAGAATGAAACCATAATTGAGTGTACATCACTCTTATTTTTGATAGGAAAGAACCAGCTAAAGTGAGTACATTCATCTGTTATCAACAAGTACTAAAGAAATTTATGATGAGAAGGTGCATGAGCCTTTCCCCATACATCATAGTGAATTCTATATAATGGTCATTCAGACCTTATGTGCTTATGTAGGCTAGGCAGTCGTTTACTCTTTCTAAGCTCACAACCGGTACAAAGAGTTTGCTTATTAGTAAAACTAGAAATGTCTAAAGTACTATGTAGCTGTTGAGGAGCAGTTTCATTGGGATGCACCAGACACTTGTGCCAAGTGTCTTCTGATGCTTTATTGCATCTATTTGAGAACATAGTTGTTGACTCATGCACTCATGGTTGAGTATTGGATTTGAGGATGTACATCCCTTTGTCACATCTCCCTTGTGCTAAAGGTTTATGGCTCTGTATGTCCTTAATGTCGATAGCATCTTCATTAAAAAAACATAACAAGGGAAGCATGATGTTAGCTTTCAAACAGATAAGAGACTGCATTTGATTTCAGGTACAACAAGGACTTGAGCAAGTGGTACAATAGTTAAATTGTGTATACATCAATCACCAGTATAAGAGATAAGAATGAAATCTTCATTTCCTATCATAATGGAATCTTGTCCTTTATATATCTTTAGATTGTGAAGGTTACCTGAGTTCTGCACAATGTAATCAGTGGTGCTAGAGTCAACATGCCACTTAGTTAGATCAAGTTTTGTAATCCTCATAGCAACCAATGCACCAGTGGTGTTTTCAGGTAGATTCTTTGGTATGTCAACATTCTGAAACGAATTGTCAAACCTATACCAACATTTCAAGGCTTCATGACCTCTCTTCCCACAGATTTGACAAACCACAGGTGCTCTCATGATATTGTCCTGAGTATTATGAAACATTCCTCCTGATTGTTGAGTAGACTGAGTGAAGCCTCATTCATGAGAATTAAATTGAGTGGAGTGTTGTACTGGACCACTTCCCAAAATCCCCTGAGTATAACTATTGTTTTGATTTCTACCTCTTCCTCGACTACCGGACCGTCCTCCTATGCTGTTGTAGTTATTATTATTATAGATCTATTGTCTACTATCAGTAAACTGATGGACATAAGGATCATTCATTGGTTTGTTACCATAGAAAGCCAGAGATTGTGTAGGATTTGGGCGTCATGACTTTCTTCTTTCAAAATCCTGAGAGAGACCAGTTCGACAAATAAAGCTATTTGTGGTATAAGCATTGTAACCACGAAACCCTCATATTCATTGTTGTATAATCCATTTAGCAGAGTGAAAAATTTCTCTTGATCAGTAATAGTACAACCTATTGCATTTAACTGACTAGAGACATTCTTAAATTTCCTCAAGTATTCAGGTAAGGGATTTGATCCTTTTCTAAAAGTTCTAAGTTGTGACTTTAATTCAAATTGTTGAAACTGCAAAGACCCAACAAATTTCTTGTTAAGATATTTCCACACCTCAGAAGTTGTAGTGCACACGATGATTTCACCCATGACCTCTTTTGTCAACGAGCTCGAGATCCACCCCTATAAGAGTTTATATGTTCTCATCCACTCTTTATGATGAGGATTTACATTAGGATGTCCATCTGTATCTTTTATAACTAGAGGGGATTGTTTCTCACTTCCATCGAGAAAACCTTTAAGGTAGCATGATTATGCTAGCGTACTAACTTGTGACTCCCAGAGCAAGAAATTGTTGAGATTCAATTTTATAGTAAGGAAATTGGATACATTTAGGCCAACTGGATAGGGATATGTTGGGGCGGAGTTTGAGGAGGAAGAGATTGCAGAGATAGACGATGACATTCTTATGAAGAGGAGCTAATAGGAATTATAGGTAGTAGACAGGAGAAGAGCAGACATAGAAGTAGTTTATTGTAGATGATGTTTGATGGAGCCGATGAATTTGAGAGAAGATGAGGTCGATGATGATGTTGGCATGAGTAAGATAGTGATGCACACATAGATCACACTCAATCCTTTGACAATGCATGTGAGGATCACAATCAGTACTTCAGGGTGTAGTCAACGACGAGGCGACAAGATGAATTTGAGAAGAGTAGGGGTGAGAATTAGAGAAGTATATGTGATTGTCATAGGATGAAGGATGAGCAGGTGCGGGTATCGGAGATGACATGATCGTTCACCAGAGAATACTTGATCGTTCTCTAGATGACATGCAAAGCAAGAAAAAGAGAGAGATGGGGTCAAGGTGCTTGTGCAGCGCAGAGGGACAAAATTCTAGTTTTTCCCCTTTCTTCGCTGAGATCAACGAATCTCAATCATGCTCTGATGCCATGTTTGAACCGATAGAAAGGAGGGAGGAAATTTGGGAGTAAGTTGTTTACTTTCAAATTGTGCATGAGTCTTCCTATTTATACATTCCTTGTTACATGTATTTTGTATTGTAAGAGAAGGCGTGACATGCAAGTCACAACGTTTTTACAACTGGGCGTTACTAGGTCTTTTATAGAAAAGACCTTAATCAGAACCTTGATAATTATACTTCAGTAGTTATACTCTTACATTTTCTTCCCTCGCAACAGGCAGACAAGTCGTTAGTGATGAACTCCTTTTCTAGTATTACACTGACGATCATAGCGACACTCTAGCAAGTAGCACCTTTCCCATAACTTGTCAGTGATCTCGACAACAGGAGGAGATTGAGGTATAGGCGTTGCCACTGATGCACCTCCTTTGACGACATTGACATGGTAATGACAATGAGCTCCCTCGCTACAAAGGCCTGATGACACACCAACAACAAGCTCCTTCCCGACTGACATGCCTGTGACTCCGGGGACATAGCGGTACCCAACTTCCCCGCTGACAAGCCAGTGACTCATGTGACATGATAGTAATGTGATCCTTTTCTATGGCAACTGACAACAAAGCTTTCTTCCCTACGATTGGGCATCAATGACGAGCTCCTTCCTCATCAGCGGTGGTAGAGCCAACCCCCTGATGAAGGGGACACATATAAAAATAATATTAAGTACATATGTGGAATTCATATTGAGTGTCAAATGTCTCAATCGACCTATTTACTTTGATCTAGACAAGAAAATAGATAGATCATACATAAATAAAAAAAAAGATTGAATACATAACTCATCACTTAGTGGAGTACTTAATTTTAGATCTGTGTATATGGATTATTTTATATGTATATTATAATATACTACATACATTTATGATTTTTTTACATATAAGATGAGTTTGAATTGGTGACTTCTGATATTGAAAAGATTTATTTTTTTTATAAGACCAACTATTCTATTAAATTAATTCTTCATATATATATGTCGTTTTGAAAAAAACCACATAAATTTACTATTTAATATTGACTGTGTAGATTATTATATATTTTTTCAATCAAACAAATAATTTCCTACTTGATGAGCTTGAAAACTCAAGTAATTAAAAAGTAACACAAAGCTAAGAAAACTGAATATATAAGTAGTACCATGTGGTAATTACTATTATTATTTAAAAATCAAGAAAACAACACTATAGCAATTTACTGTTAAATAAAGATATTTATGGTGGTGTTAAACCTATTTATTAATTTTACCTAATAAATCAATAAATGTTGTGACAATATATTATTCACTAAATTATTATGATTGTTATTTCTATGTTGCATTGGAAATTAGATAAATATAAAAATTCTCTCACCTTTGACATCATGATGAAATTATATGTATAATTTAGAGTAATAATATTTGCACAACTTGCGAATAGAAGTATGATTTTAAGAATTAATATCATAAGATACATTATATTACATTATTTTAACAAATATTTATTGATGTATAAAATTCAAAACAATACACATATTTTAAAAATATTATTAGTAAATTTGTCATGAGACCATGTACTACTAAGAATATCATATTTCATTGATATTATTTTTCCTAACATACATTACACTCATAATAGAAAAGAGTCAAAATAAATCTGCACACGTAACATATACACCTATTGACTATATTGTTGCTATATTTGTTATAGATTTAGTTATTTATACATAATATAATACTATTTGATATCCCGTTGAGTATATTATTCATTATATATATTAGTTTTTTATTTTCACATTACCTATGTACTTGCTATATTTGTTACACACTTAAATATTTATATATACTTTATAGATTATTTGGTATTCCATAAAGTATACAAATAATTATAGTTTATTTTTCCTCAATAATAATACAACTATGTACTTGTTATATTTGTTATATTTTTAAGTATTTATTTATACATATAAAATATTTGACATTTAATAAAGTATACTATTAATTATAGATCATAAAGTATATTATTAATTATAGATATCCATTTCTTATTTAATTATTATAAAACTGGTGTAAATTAATAGTTAACCAATTGACATTAATGTATGTATTTTTGGTATTGTTGGTAATATGTTTAATAAAAAATCACAACTTGTTAATTATGTAACAATGAGATATATTTTAAAAAATAAAAAACATCATTTATTTTATAAATTCACCCTAATTTAATGTGTTTATATTTGTAAATCTTATTTAAAATCATATTGATAATAATGTTATTTATAAAAGAAAGTTTACATAATTTGAAAATAGGCTAATAAGTGTGTGAAGCAGATAAAATATGAATAATTATTAACTTTGATACCATGTTACATATACATAACATATATATGTTAAAAAAGTTCAAAATTTGAGGGGGGGCACTTGTCCCTACTTCCCCCCTCCCGCCACCACTACTCATCGGTTCGCCGGCATCCTGGAAACACATAAACAAGGAGCACCTTCTGGGAAACACACCGACGATCCCGACGAGAGGAGGGGATTGGAGTGTCGGTGTTGTCCCCCATCGTGCACTTACGTTTATTCATACATGGAAACATACATTGTATGCTAGGTAGCCACACCGGCAAATTTTGGATCATGATAACCATATGGTTCCACTCAACCAGATCATAAAAATTGAATACCCATAGTTGGGGCCGGGCCTTACTAGTAGTAAAAAGATCCGCTAATATTGGAGTGGTTCGATTTAAGATCGGTTCGGGTGTAGGGAGTTGGTTCTAATTGCCATCCCTAAACAAGACGAACATGAGCTATGCTCGACCTGGGTGAATTCAGTTAGCCCTTTGCCACATCCGTCGATGGTCAGGTTTGGCCAACCTGCTCGATTCATCATCTTCCTCCCGAATGATAGGAACACTGGAGGTGGGAGTCAACCCTCTGGTTGACCCTCTTGTCACGCGACATGTCAACCTCCCAAAGCCAATGGAAGGGTTTCTTGATCCCCTCATGCACTGATTTGCAAGGAAATCACCCTCGAAATCCACATGTTCAAGCTATTGGTTTCCATAAATGGCTGGAAGCAGAGGATGCACGTGCCCCATTGGATCTCAAATCCAACGGTCCACATCACACATGCCTATTAAAATACTAAATTTTCTAATTTGATTTGAGATTGTGACAATTCATGATTTTCAAAAATCTCAAATTTTAAGGGAAAGTCTTTAATGACTACAATACTCATTTGAAAAGCTTGGAACCAAAACTCAAAAATGAAAGAGACTTTTTTTATGCAAGTCATCCACTTATAAGGCATATATTATGCATTAAAATTCATCATTTTCACTTTATTTCTTTTCTATTCCCTTTATTTTGAAATCTTTTTTATTAGAAACCAAGTGGAACCAAACACTAATCAACACTGGTCATCCATACCACTTTCGAGAGAATTCTACAGAACTCTCACATATGCACACAATTATCTTCTATTTCTTTTTTCTTTTTCTTATTATGAGATTTCTTTTATCTATCGTTGGCTTATTAAAATAGTATATAACATGAAATCATGCATCCAAGGGAAATTTGAAAAGGAATCCATTCTTTGAAACAAAGCATACGAATTTCCATTCAATTCTCTTTTACATGCATAATTGTATTTCAACTTATTTAAATACAAGGAAAAACTAAGGTTATAACACTGGCACTTCAAGCCTGGGTTATATATCTGAATCAGCCTACACTCTGGTGCCTAGGCCACATGACTTAGCAAAGGGAGGGAGTCATGTCTCTATTATCTTAATATCTTTCATTATACTTAAAAATGAGATAATATACATGCTCTAAAATAAGGTATCTTTTATGTACAATTTTTATTTGACCATTCTATGATAAAACCTCATTTCTGACACTGAAGCTTCTTGTATGGTGCAACTCACCCTTAATTGGCACAATGTGCCCTTTGTGACACTGAAGTGTCCTCTATGGTGCAACACACCTTTTGTTGGCACAACGTGCCCTCTACTGACACTTGTAGTGTCTGGCACAATGTGCCCTCTATATTGTCTTGGGACTCTCCTGGGGAGGACTTATCTTATAATGTATTAATGTTCTGATGTCATTTTATATCTATGTTCTCTTATATCTAAATCTTAATCTCTTATCTCTGAATCTATTCTTAATTTCTTTCTCTGACTCTATTCTTAATTATCTATCCTTAAATCTTGATCTCTTAACTCTGACTCTATATCTTTATTCTTTATTCTTAACTGAATCAAACTCTGTGATGTTATTGTTGTCTAGATGGATCTTAATCTTAAGTTCTAATTTGATCAAATGACTTTATTATATTCAGATATCAAATCAATGACACTTGAGTTGTAAGGCTTAGGAAAATAATCTAAACTGAATATAGAAATACTAAATATATGAAAGTAACTTAAGTATCAAATATCTAAAATATGAGTTCTAACAAGACAACTCAATCTCTATCAAATCTTAATGCATTCATGTGATTAAACCTTAAAACATGAATCTTATAAAATCTTATCTTCCAAATTTAATTATGAATGGATGGATTCTACCCTTATATCTTTTTCATATACTAAATTATTAGTTCTTAATCTCCTTTAAAATCTAAAAAACACTTAGTTCTTAGATTTTAATCTATTCTACCCTTATATCTTTTTCATATACTGAATTATTAGTTCTTAATCTCCTTTAAAATCTAAAAAACACTTAGTTCTCATATTTTAATCTATCTTAAAAATATTAATAAATTAATTCTATTTGAAATCTTAAATATAACATTATCCCACATTATCAAGTATGACAATCTTGTTTGCATATCTTATATTCTATTCTTGTTCACTAATATGAATGATTACTAAGAGATCCTATAGGAATGTGATCCTTTAATTTTTTTCATGAACCTAGTTACTGAATTACTATCATTTTAAGCAACATATCTCTTCTTACGATATTGGGCATATGACATTACAAAATCATATAGTATATAAAATCGTGCTTGCATAACTTCACTTTAAAATCTTAGAATATTTTATCATGAAAGTCTTATTTAAGAAAGATGTAAAGATACTAAGGTTTAAATATGAATAATCATGGGCATGAACCACTTACCTCTCTTGAAGAAAAACTTAATTGCTCTTCTTAGTTTTAATAAACCCTAATCATTCAATTTCGTGATTGAACCTCAATTTACCCTATTTATTCAATAATCATTCATTAATAATTACATTGACTTTTGTTTTCTAGGGTTTAGTGGTTCTTGGATAAATTAGAATGTTAGAGTCTAATCAGGCTTTGAAACTTTGTACATCGTCTAGATCTTGAAAAATCGATCAACTTCCATATATTACTTGACCCCATTGGACGTTCCAATAAAAAGATATTAATTATCTTCTACTGGCCAATCAGGATTTAGATAGATCACTTTATCATTTTGTGAGGTCAGATAAAACAAAAGAAAAAGATCAATAATCCCCCTGAATTAAATCTTGACCTCATGTTTGACTAAGGGCAAACAAGTAAAAGCACACTTCATTGAACATTAATCAGCAGACTAAGAATAACTCATAAGATCTTAGACGTTCCAACAAAATCATAACATAAGAATCGGATTTGCGAGAACAAAGGAGAAGACAAACTTCCAGGTTCTTCTCCCAGACCCATGTCACATGTCGAGTAGTTTCTTGCAGCTCGAGATCCAACTCAAACTCAGAGTATGTCAAAAAGTTGATGACAAAACCTTGCCCACTTGGTTCCTCAACATATCTCGACCCCAATAAGAAATGGATGAGGGAACTTGGTACCCTATGACAACCTCACCATCATTGACATGTCCGTGACAGTAGAGAGGCCACCGTTTGGGTTAATCCTATGCAAACAGTTGTGAAAATGCTAAACATGGGCTCTAAAACTACAATAACTCTGATACGACCCACCAGAGTCAAGATGATATCCATCATGGTCACACGAGAATAGAAACTTAGCTTGTACTTGCCACCATGGTGAAAATAGGGTGAGATGACTGGCTTTGTGGAACCAATGACTCGACGGTGAAGAGGGAAATGAAATGACAACTCTGACTTTATAATGACCCTGTGAAGTGGGACAGAGGATTATTGGGGAAGAAACCTGGTAGGACACACCTGAACACACTTGCCATCGTCGTTGTTTTGACCAAGTTCATCGATCGCGTGGTTGGGCATATTGGGTGATTAAATCTAGGTTCAAAAATGAATCTGTGTGGTCAACAAAGTTCACCATGCCCTAAATTTGAAGCAGGATCATTAGAGTTGATCACATGATTTTGTTGTTGTCAGAGATGAAAATTGGATCCACAACACCTCCACAACTATCTTCTATAGGAATTGAAACTGGGGAAATGGTGAAGGGGATTCAAAGATTCTTTCTGGGTCACTGGGATTCAGAGGGAATCGGTGTGGAAGAGTAACATGGAGGCTGTGTGAAACTGGAGAAAATGCTATTTGGGGGTTTCTCTAACGACTGGAGATAGGGGTGATATAGGGGTTCTATCGACTCAGGATAGCCCCCTAAAATGGTTGGAAGTAAGATTAATGGAAACCATTGAGGGATAGGGGGAGTTATTGTAACGACCCCTCTCCCTGGTAACCCCCAATTAAGAAACACCAGAGATCCAAAGACAGAAATAATAAAAAAATAATCCAAATACTAAGCTTAAAATAGGTAAATTTTTACTTTTTACATATCTTTCAAATATAGGAAACTGGAACTTTACCCACTATAGAGTTATATATAACAAAATCCTCCTTTTAAAGATTATCTTTATTCTTCACAAATTCCACTTTACTATTTATCCAATTTTAGATATTCCTAAAATGCCAAAAAACAAAATGTCAACCAGTATAATTGAATATATTGGTACATGGCGACAACCAAAATCTTGCACATATTTCATAACAACATAAACACATCAAATAGTTGTTAACAATTCAAGATTACATTTTCAATATAACTTCCCAACCACATTTACTCATCCTATGGGATACCCTCTCTTAGGGTTTAGTCCCTGCAAGAGACTTTAGGCTACCTTCTCCATCTTGAGCTTGGTACCTTATGGGTCACCTCTCTGGGTGCCCTATGGTCTTCCCTCTAGGGCTTGACCACCTCAAACCTTCCCTCCAGGGCTTGGTCTTCTCAAATCTTACATCTATTTATGGTATGTAGGTTCGATAAAGTCATGCATATATACATTGTGATAATCATAGTCACTTTATATATTGCAGCAAATAAAGTCATTCAAGCAGATATATTCACACAATCTATGAAACCTCGGGAATCACCGTGAAACTAAAGCAAGTAATCATAACTTAACCACATACTTGATTTAGAGATCTCCCAGGAAATAAGCACAATCCAATCCAATCAGGAAATCCAAGCAATCAGTCAAGCCAATCTCACAAGCATAATAGATTCCTGAAAAGCATGTACAACCTATTTACTACATACTCATCAGTAACTCACTTTATTGACTTGGGAATACTTCCTAGGATTTCTAATTTGAATTATGGTTTCCTTAGGGTTCATTAGATCTATTTCTCAACTTTCCCTTTTTATGTCAACAAAACCCTAAAACAACAACTCTATGTTTACAAACCTAATTACTCAAATATTCATATTAAAGCCTCTTTATTACCAATTTGGCTTAGGATCAACCTAGTTTCATCTTATACAAAGGATCTCAAAATATAACATATATATAATTCATCTTAATCCGATTTACCTATAATTACTTATGATTTTTGCTAATTAATCTTTTATGGACCAATGAGAGCCTACCACCTCGACTGGGCCGGCCAATCTAGTCTTGCCAGCTCAGCTCAACTCACCAGCAAGGACACACACTCTCTCAACTAAAAACATAAAGAAAAGTCATCTTTACCCATACATGTACTGAAGGTTTGTCAGGGCAGGGTAGTAATTGCCCCACAAATTGTCTCCAACCTCTTTTCTTTGCCTCTGAGTGAGCTGAGGATCAACTCGAGGGTTGACTCTACTCTCTACTGCACCTGGGCACAAACCAAGACCACCCAAAGCTCCACCTTGATCCTATGGATTTGACGGCCAGGTCAGTTGCTAGCTCGCTACCTCCCACTGCCTGGATGACACCATGAAATCTTTGGCGGAAGTTGCTCTGAGATGAAGGTATAAGTCGAGATGAAAGTCCAAATTGATGGCACCAATGTGTTCACCTACTTGTTCTGGACTTGTGAAGGTTGTTTGTGAGTTTCTCGGTGATGCATAACACCCCCTCTTATATAGGGTAGGGTCTTAGGTTCTAATGGAGTTGGGGAATCTAGGTTTCACAATGAAAGGTCATAAATCCCAGTATGGATGGGATCCCTGCGATCTTCTAAAGACGTTGGGACCAATCCCAAATCCTCACTTCCTCTTGTTCATAGAGAAATCGATTTGGAAAATAGCCTAAACTGGTCTCTGGTCTTGGTGTCCAACTGAGACCGGGATTAGACCTCTGCCATTAGATCTCATATCCAATGGTCTACATCATCCATGTTCTAAATAAATGAAATCTAATTCCAATGTAAATGTGACATTTAATACGATTAGTCAATTATCCATTCACTTTAAGAAAACTTGCAAAAACCATATCTCTCTCCTCATTTATTCTTTTTCATCCAAATTTTAGGGGAAGTCTTGTATTATCATTATATACTCATATGCCAAGTTTGATCCCCAAACTCAAAAGGATAAAGGTATTTTCTTCACATGCAAGTTATTATTAAAGCATAGTTTATTCATATTTTCTCTCTCATTCACTTTTATTTCTTTATTTCGATTTGTTTTATCACAAGAAACCATGTGGATTTGAAATCCACTCCATAATGAATAATAACTTAGTCCATAGCATGGCTGTGCTACACAGAAGTAGAACGAGTGTGGCACATCACCACGACCACCATTCCCTATCTCACCACATTTGTGGCCTCCGGAACGGCCGTGCTACCCTCAACCCACTACGGCCGTGCCAGTTTTAGCCCAAAACTGACCAAAACCCTATAATCTTGCCATTTTGATTCCCACGACAGTTGTATCCTACCACAACCGTTATCACCCCTACCCACCACAGCCGTGCTACTCACAAAACCTATCAATTTTTCCACTGCTTTACCCTTTTTGCCCCTACTTAACCACACCTATATATACCTAGGTGGCAGCTGGGGCATGAGGTTAGCTACCTTCCACCACCTCCTAACTCCCCATTTTTTCCCCTAGCCATTCCACTCCATTTCCACCACCAAAACACTAGTTTATCCTAGTTTCTACCCATAATCCCCTTCATTCCATACCCTTGCACCTTGAAGGACAGAGGAGGTCATCTTGCAGCAGTTGGAGAGGATGACTTCTTCATCTACACCGACCTCCATGGCTTCTTCTACCTCTTTCTCCTTTCTTTTTGTATTTTCCATTTCCATGAGTAGCTAGGCCCCTTTTGGTGGATTATTTGGGGGAAATTATGTTACTTTGATACCATGTTGGGGGGAAATGACATGTAAACATTATAATTCCATTTTCTAATGATTATGTTCTATTTGCATCTTATTCTCCATGCATTGCTTGTTGGTTTGTGTGTGAAATCACCTAGGATTTTAGTGAAATCGACTATTTGTAGAAATTATGGGATTTGCCCCTAAGTCCAATTCTTGGATCCCTAGGTTGCCTCTCATCTTCCTACATCTTAATCAATATCCCTTAGCCTAAGTGAGAGATCTAAGTATCTATATTAGGTGATTCTAGTGCAATTATCATGGAGCCTTCTCAAGGCTAGAATGTGGGGGAATTAGGGTCCAAAACCCTAATTTCACCTCCCCATTACTACCCTCGACCCCTAATTTCCCTAGGAATGTATAATCATGAAACCTAGACTTGAATAGACTCTAATTGAATTGAACCTAATCCCTAACCCAATTGAGCCTCATAAGGGTAATGGGAGTTTTAGGGACTAGTTCCCCTATACATACCCCATCTCATCCATGGCCAGTTAGTAGCTTAGGTCAATTCATTAGACTCTAACTAGTTGTTTGGTTTGGATAATCTAAATGGATGAGTAATGCTTTCATGTTATCACCCCCAACCTCATTGACAAGTTCATACCCCTAAACAACCCACACCTCACTTTACTGCTTAAACCCCTGGTTTTGTTCTTGCTTATCTTAATTAGTTCTTTTCTTACTTAGTTAGCTTCTTGATTTGCTCTTTCCTTGTTCATGCTAGCTTAGCTTTTTAATTTCTCTTTTTCTCTTCTCTTACTTGCCTTAGTGTAATTTGCACTTTCATACCTAGCTTAATCCTTTCTTTCCTATTTAGCCTTAATCTAGTCTAGGGTTAATGTAGATTTTATTCTTGCTTTTAACTCCTCATTTGTTCATAGTAGTTTAACAATCAAATCAACCTCCAAACCCTTAACCCTAGTCTCCACAGTAGGAACCTAGCCAACACTAACCTAGCTCTAGTACCCCCTATTTTCCCTGTGGATCGACCCTATACTTGCCACCTTCCTATACTACGACACGATTCCGTGCGCTTGCGGGTGTAGTTGTTTTAGTATGAGTAGGTGTTAAGTTAGGTTTTATAAATATTGAAAGTGATTCCACTGTGTGTGTCTGTCCACAGGGTTGCATCTATTCAAACTCCAATTGAGTAGTGTGTAACACCATTGGCAGAAACACACCAAGTTTTCTGGCAATGTTGCCTGGGATTAGAGGCGCTTAGCCTAGCTAGTTAGTTTTTCTTTGACTTTTCCTACTACCCTCATCATTGCTATTATTTATTCATTATTCTTTGCATTCTTTGTGTATATTGGTTTACGAACTTGCTTTCTTTTGTTTCATTGTGCTTTGTGCATGTGACAAGCCATTTGGGGGAAAACAAGATGGAAGGCCAAAATGCACCCCACAAGCCGCTTCAAGACTACTTCATGCCTAGCAAGTACAAATCGCCAATTGTTAGTAGGGTTGATCAAATACCAGGGGAGCAATTATCTATTCCTCCAAGTCTTCTTGGGATGTTACCCATCTTCTACGACTCAGAGAGTGAGAACCCCTACAAGCACTTGGACGCCTTTCTTGAAGTATGCTCCACCTTCAAAACACCGACATCAAATGATGATACAATCATGCTGACTTTGTTATCCTTCTCCCTCAAAGACAGCCAAAGAGTGGTATGATTCCAGAAGGGACATCATGAGTTAGGGAGAGATGAAAAATTCTTTCTTGAAGAAATTCTACTCTATAGAAAAGTTGACCCAAATATGGCATTCCATAGCAAGTTTCAGTCAAATAGATAATGAGAAATTCCATGAGGCTTGGGAGAGATTTCAAAAGATGTTGAGAGAATGTCCACATCATGAGATCCCTTTGTGGCAACTAGTTTAGTCCTTCTACTCCGATCTATCTCATGCAAGTCAAACTGTAGTGGACTCTTCTTGTGGAGGAGTTTTTATGGCTAAACCACCTGAGGAGACATGGCCCTTGTTTGAGAGTTTGGCAGAAAGTTCAAGGATAAAAGCTTCTAGTATGGTTAGTGGCAGTGACATATCTTATGGTGTGACATCTCCAACTCTCGATGATTCAAGCCCACAATTGATGAAAATGTTTGGTGAAATGGTGAGCTTCATGAGAAACCAAGTGACCAAACCTCCTTGGCATTAGGTCAATGCTATTGAGTTCTATGGGGAAGAAAAGAACACCACACTCCTATAGCTATCAAGAGCCACAAAGTCCAACATATAGCTCAAGGTTTGAGGAAGAGGTTCTCTCTAGGTTGAAATTTATTGATGATGTTCAAAGAGATGTTGCAAGGTTAGAAGAGAGAATAGAGTAGCTATCTTCCATAATCACTCTCCAAGAAGAAAAATTGTCTTCAAAACCCATCATGAGCCAACATGAAGCAAGTGGACCTACGCCTTCTTCCCACATTTTCTATAGTCCACCCCCCATGTAAGTACATCCCATTCACTCCTTCCAAGGCTTTTCCAAGCCTTACACTCCTCCACCACCTCCCTTACCTCAAATTTCCCAAAACTTCACTTTCCAACCCCAATTCTCTCCTCCCCCTCAATTCTCTTCTCCACCTCAATTTCAACCCCAACTATCATCTCCACCTCCTCCACAACCACAACATGCTCCCCCTATCCACCATGAGAAAGGTAGTTCTGTAACAATTCTAAGGAGTGGGAAAACTCTTGAGTAGCCCGCAAGTTAAAGAAAGTTTGATAAAGCAAAGAAAAGGCAGTCAAGTGGTGATATTGTTGAAGATGATGTTGTGATACCGCATGTTGAGTTTGGGATTCCATGTGATCCACCACATATCCTGTTACGACCCATATCAGGGTTAGTCAATAAATACCTTGAATTACATAAAACACCTCAGTTAGTGCTAAGTTTTTGTTAAACATCATGAATAATCAAGATAAGACAACATGTGAATCAATAGTCGAGGTTTAATCATCTGAGGCAATTAGTGATGAATATCAAATTAAATATCATGGTTAATCAAATAAGTTAATATGTGAATCAATAGTTGAGTTTGAATCACCCGAGGCAATTAATGATATCAATGTTGATTAATTAGTTAATTAGGTTGAGTTGAATACTCAATGTTGCAATTAGTGTTTTGACCTGATGTGACAAGCTAGTTAACATGATTTTATGCCCTGGGATGATAGAGGATCTCGTGCTTGAAAGTTTGCAAGAAAAATCACCCGAAACCGACTTCCGAGTTAAAAGATATGGACATTTGAGTGTTCAGGGACCTAGTGGTAATTTTTGATCCTTGTTGGGTAATTTGTATTCCGGCCCCTCCGTGAACCGACCCTTGTCTCTCCTTCGTTCTTTCCCACCCGATAGAATAGGGGAAACGACACTTAGTGCCGACAGAGCAGAGTAGGGGGGGGGGATTTGGGCGATTTGGATTCCCTGACCTCGACTCAACGGCGCCGGCCTCTCCTTCTCCTTCCTTTCTTCTTCTTCCCTTCCCTTCTTCTTCCTTGTCAGCCGCAGCCCGCCCAACCTGCTAGGGCGGCGCCCCTAGCAGCAAGGCCAGCCAGCAAGTGCTGCACGGCTCCGGCTAAGGGAGCCCGTTTGGGCGTGAAGAACAACATGAAATCGACACCCTCAAGCTCGGCTTGAAGTTCAGATCACGAATCTGCAACCGCCTAGCTTCGATTCAGCCCATAGCCAAGATTTCCGGTTGTGCGTGAAGCTGCTGTTGCAGCAGGTTCGTAAACTGGAAAAGACCAGAGGTAGAAGACGATCCGAAATCGTCTAGAATCCGGCCCTGGACGCATGAGACACCAAAGAAAGGTAGCTTTGGCTTTTGATTGAGATTCCAAATCTAGAATATGTAGACTATAGCCTTAATTAGGTGCTAAATCGAGTTCGTCTGCAATGAGATTTTCATTTCTGTGCAGGTGCACGGCGTGCAACTCAGTTTGCACGGCGTGCAAAGTTATAGATAGCAGAACGAGTTTCTGCCCAGGTGCACGGCGTGCAGCCCACGTGCACGGCGTGCACTCTGCTGTAAAGGGAAGAATTAGGCATGGTTGTGGACGTTTTTCGGTGTATACGAACACACCGAAGTGGGTGAGTAGTAGTTCATTTAGAAATCATTATTTAACTCAATTTAAGTGCTTATTTGCTTTAATGTCAGTTGGTATAACTTCTAAACAGTATAGTTCATACAATAGAGAATGTTAGATTCATTAGAATTGAACTACGTAATATACTTAATGAAAATGATGAAATTTCCTGTATTATTGTTGCAATGTATTTACTGATTTCAAATATAGTTGTTTAGCATTGAAACTGGATAAATGATTCTGAATCATGTTTAATTATGATAAGTATATATATATGCTTTTGTGATGTTTAGATTGTGCAAAATGCATGAAATGTGTTATTCCTGTTTAAATGTTTATTTGTTAATCAAGTATAGACTTAGATGCCCTAACACCGTAGAACCCCTAAGTGGTATCTGCAGCTTTGGGGTGAAACTCGTGTTGCAACATCATCCGTGCGTGTGTCGGGGACAAACGAGGAAAGAGAAAAAGGGCAGTGTCTAACAACAATTGTGCTTGTGTCACAATGGCATTGCAGTTTCACCAGAAAACACGGTTATCTAACACCATTCGTGCGGAGTCGCGAAGGTAACCCTGTGACTCTCCGCCTGTGTGCTCAGGTTAGTAGGAGGAGTCGAGAGAGCACTCGGAGTAGTGCATTGAGGCCGGAGAGCCTGTAGGCCGGAGAGCCTGTGGTCCTGTGGCAGAACAGGGCTGGCGTCAGACTTAGCATTCCCGGGTGTGTCGCTAAGTCTTGTACGGTGGGGCCGTAGCATGAATTTGCTATGGATCTTTATATGCAGAGTACACTGCATATATTTAGGGCATAATAAAATGAATAAATAATCATGTAGGTTCACAGTAAATTTATATAACTGTTTATCTACCTGAATTACCTGTTGATGATTTAGAATGTGATTATTATCTGTATGTTTTTTATGGTATTAGAACTGCCTTGCTTAGTTCTGCATTTATATTTAATTTCAATATTATAAACTTGATGAGTTGTTTAGTGATTGCTAAGTGAAATACTATTCACTGAGCGAGTAGGCTCATACCTCTACTCAAAACATTTTCAGGTTATCATCAGCAGCAGGAAATCTGAAGGATCGATTTATCCTTACGCCTAGTCGATAGAAGGTTTGTAGTTAGTAGTTAGAGGTCTCTTAGTCCTTTCCCCTCGATCTTTGGGACAAAGTGTGAGTGAGAGAGTGAATGTGTATAAAGATGTAAATTATCTGTTATGCTTATTTTTTTGTGTCGAACAATGTAATATGTTGAAGACTCTGCTTATATTACTAATCAGTTAATAAAGATGCTTTCGCGGTTTGTTTAGTTCATTTTACAGCATAAATTGGATTTTCCTGTTAATATCTTTAATATGTTTTAAAAAGTGATGAGTGGTTGGCTTATGTGTAAATCCCATCCTGTCGCGTCTTAATCTCGTGGTTTGTGGTTAATGTGAGATTGGGGCGTGACATATCCCCTTTGTAGGTCCTACCATTCCTAGTGTTCCGCCTCATGTTCATACAAGTACGACAAAAACTAGTGATCCTCCATTTGTAGAAGCACTAGATGAGCCACCAGAATTGAAAAGGAGGAAAAAGCACAATGTTGATATTCTTGAGGTGTTTCGCCAAATGAAGGTGAACATTCCACTTTTGGATGCTATTAAGCAAATCCCATCTTATTCCAAGTTCCTCAAGAACCTATGCAATGTGGAAAGAAGGTCAATGGGGAGGATTCCAAAGAAGGTGAGATTGAGTGAATAAGTGAGCTCCATCATACAACATTCCCTTCCCATGAAGACAAAAGACCCAGGAGCCCCACTTATACCTAGTTACATAGGGGGACATTGCATAGACAAGTCCTTACTTGATTTGGGATCTAGTGTGAATTTGATGCCATACAATGTCTATCTTGAGCTGGGCTGAGGCAAGTTGAAGCCGACACATTGCACTCTCGAGTTGGTAGATAGATCCATAAAAGTGCCTAGGGGTAGAGTGGATGATGTCTTGGTGATGATAGATAAAGAAAAAGGCATGGTGTTCTCGACGGATTTCATTGTACTTGATATGGAGCCAGAGGATAGGAAGATTCCCATCATCTTGGGAAGGCCATTCTTATCTACAGCTGATGCTAACATTCATGTACATAGTGGCACTATGACAGTCTCATTCATGGAAATGAAGATCAACATCAATATGTACAAGATCCCAACCCGACGAGTCTGAGATAGGGATATTGGACATGATCACTTCACAAGTCCAAATGGTCATTTAAGAGGACACCAAGGTGAAGAAATTGGTGATGATTATTGTGATGAAAGGGATGAGGAAAATAGATTGAGTACAAATGGGGGATGCATGTTTTGCAAGAATGGACACATGAGATGCCAAACAGATAAATGACTAAAGAATCACCAAGAAGCTGAGCTGAAGGTAAGAAACTCAGTGCTTTTGGGAGGTAACCCACCTAGGTCTGGGGAATTTTTCACCCAACCTCTCATTTTTGATACTTTTGCTTTTTGTTTTACACAAAACACACACACACACACACTTTTGCTTGATAGTTTTCGTCTTTAGTTTTGATGAAATGACAGGTCAAATAGGATCAAGTTGAGAATTGAGGCACGTTTAATCAAAGTGATGGATATAACAACAATAGATAGCGTTCAAGTGAATTAGATGATAGTTTCTAAAAGATTTGATGAAAACTAAAGTTTTTGAACAAACGAAGGCCAGAACAGATGTGCTAGAGAGGAACGGCCATGCTGGATAAGTTAAAAATCAACATGGATAATGAAGTTTTTGGTTGCTGACAGAACGACCGAGTTCACCAGAACGGCCGTTCTGGCATTCATACAGAACGGTCGTGCTGATGTGGAACGACCGTGCTAGTTAAGTTTAAAACAACTGATTTTTTGAGTTTTGGCCACTAACAGCACAGTCATTCTGACCATAATGTCCATGCCAGCTCCCCTCCAGAACGGCCGTGCTGGCCTAGAAAAATCACTTAAGTGGCTCGATCCAGCACGACCCCAAGCTCATTGTTTTCCACCTGAGAACGACCGTTCCATGCTCCAAGCGACTAGGGCGAGTTCCCATCACCCCCAAATCACCTCCTCTTGGTTCCAAACCCTATATTTGAGTTTCACTTGGCCCCTAATCACTTCTTCTAACCTCTAGCTTTGATTTCTACCCTCCATCACCACTGTTTTCTCCTCCTCCAAGCAAGTTCTGCCAATACAGCCTGAAATTGCATTTTTGCTGTTCTATTTTGTTTTTCGACCAATTAACCATGCAACAATGAAGGACGTGGGCAAAGACATCAAGAGAGGAGTGGCAAAGACTACGAACATCCTCACTAGTGGCAAAAGTTGATCCAAATGGGTGCCCGTTTCATAGCAGTCTGGCAGCACCTCCTTGCCATCCAATTCTATTTTGAGATCCTTTAGACGGTCGATGTCGATGAGCGCCTCCCAACTCCACTCTTCCTCCAACGAGTATGCCTCTGATCCAAACTACAGCAACCCTGGGGAAGGGGAGGAGGAAGAAGAAGAAGAAATGGAGAACATTATAGATTCAATTGAAGTAAATGCACTGGGTCATGAGAGGAGGACCAAGAAGTCTAATGAAGCATCTTCCTTGCGCTTGTTGCCACGACCAGCTCCAGCGAGGCATTCCACATCATTGGCTAGACCTAGTGGAAGCCATGAGAGAGTTCCCTTGAACTTGGACACAAGTTCGGGGTCACACACCTATGAAGAAGAAGAGGTGGAAGACACTGAGAGTGAGGAAATGGAGGATTGAACCGGTAGACATCTTGTCCAGGTTGGAAGAAGACAAGTTGGAATGGTTGGGAAAACAACCACATGGAACTTCCTATGGTAAGAGGATAGCAAGAGAGGTTGTGGCAAGACCTCTCCATCCCGAGTGCATGATGAGGAGGGTGATTCCCACTAGATATGCATGTACGCCTACAATGCAATCTCTAGGGATCAACTTCATGTTCGAGAGGAAAACAAAGTGTTGTGGTTTGTACAAGATTTTAATGGAAGTTGAAGAGACATATCTGGAGATTAATCATGAATTTTTTGCAACCTTGGAGATGGTACATTACGAAGGAGAGGATGCCATCAGATTCAAATTGAACTGCTCAACACATGTACTCAAAGCTTCTGATATTAATGATATCCTTGCCCCCAATTCAGAAATGGCAAGGAACTTTAACAAGAGTGGGAAAGCATACTATTCTAAGATGTGCAAAGCAATCACTGGTCAATCTACCTTTGTTGTAGGGAAATGCAAGACAAGTAAAATCTACAATCCCTTCATGAGATACATGCAAAAGGTCCTAGCGACCACCTCGTTTGGCCGTTATGACAATCAGGGATCTTATTCACAGAAAGATTTGTTTATTTTGGCCACTACTGCAAGAAGGGAGTCGTCAACATAGGGGCCATGGTGATCAATCATTTGAAGACAATCCCCTCCAAGAGCGAAAATCCATTCATCATGGGAGGAATTGTGACCACTTTTGCAAAGGCAGTGGGCTGCCCTCTAGAGGGACTTACCAAAGTAGATGGGAGAAAGTATGTTGATTTAAACTATCTTGCTAGGTCCCAGATGATTTCCCTCAAAGATAACAAAATCTTCTATGTTCTGAACCCTGGGTACCCTGGAGTTACCCTGGAGCTCCCATACTACGCCAGACCCCTTCTCATGGATGTGGGACCACCAGAGGACTTTGTAGGGTTGGTATCAAAGTATGAGAATGATCATCCTAGAGAGGAATTAAGAGAACATATAGTATATCTACCTGAAGAAGAGGGAGAAACAAATGTGCTAGAGCAACAACATTCACTTGAGCAGCCACACCGCACTAGACCTAGAGTGGAGAATTTTGATGCACAACTGCCTCCAACAATGCATATGACATGTCAGCTATTCATGCATAGTTGGAGGGGATTCAAAAGATGCAATAGGACATGTGGTTGGATCAATAACAAACGCATCATCAAATCAACCACATGTACCACTACCAGCATGCATAGGCACAGAGGAACCCCCAATGGGGGAGGATTTATGGGGATCAATTTCTGGTTACCAAGAGACATACCCGCCTCCACAGGCGGACTATTGGGGCCATTACTACTAGCAACCTCCTCCACAATCTGGCCCATCACAGGACCCCACACCACCAGAGCCATGACTTCTACCCTATCATCCCTAAGCTTTAGTTTCATGCTAAGGACAACATGGTTCAAAAGTTTGGGTGGTAGGGCGATAAGCCCTCGATCTTAGCTTATTTTGGCATTTTCATGTTCCACTTGATCGTTGTTTGTTTTATTTTAATCCATCTAGTGTAGAGTGTCTTTTTCTTGCATTCATGCATACATGTAGTTTAATTTCATGCATTTTTGCGTAATTTTTAAAAATTTTGCTCTTTTTGCCATGCATTGCATATCATGTAGATTTTTCGTAATTTTTGCATGTTTTAGCTAGAATTTGCTTGCTTATTACTTTAAGTTCAATAATATAGGCTTAGATGTGATTGGAGGCAACTTGGCACCATTTTGGCCAATTTTGCCCAAATTTGATATTTCTCGTCTAAAAAGTGTGTTTTGACCCAATCTCTACTATTTTGAGTAAAAATGATGACCTTTGACAAATGCAAGTGAATTATCATTATTTATTGCTAAGTTGTATCAATGTTTGACTTTTTACATGTGGATCACCTCTCTTATGATTGTGATTGATTTGGTTGAATTATGAGTTGAGCAAGCTTTGAACGCTTAGTTTTTAGGGAATCACTTGATTGATATATCAATTTCATCTTGGTCAATTATGTGGTGTGATATCTAGGATGAAGTATTGAATTAATTTTCATGCAGGATGTCTTATGTGGGGTCATACCAATGACCCCTCTTTAACCTGACTATTCACTCACCATCTTCTTACCCCTCTGCTTCATAAAAGGATGCCAAAGTGCACACATCATCCGTGGCCACCTCCAAAAGTTTGGGGTGGCCACATCTACATCTCACCGCTTCACTCTCATGACCATATTCCCTATCTACTCCAAGCGCAAAGAAAAAAAATGCAAAAAGAAATTAAAAGGATGCTCCTGTTTAAGAGCATTCAAAAAAAGAAAAGATGAGTGCTCTATGTTATAGCACTCCAAAAATCTTACCGCAACCATTTATTCCACTTTCATACCCATTGAGCTAGGAAACATCAAATCTAGCTCAATTTGCCCTTTTCCACAGGCACATGGGTCATTTGGTGTGATTTGAAACATAAGATTGAATGCATGAATGTGAAATAATACTCCTAGTCATCCTTGATTAACTCCGCCATGAAACAGTTTACCTGATACTTTATGGAAGAAATATGGATAACTTATGTATTCTATGCGCTATATTTGAATTTCATATGCTTTGTGCTCTTTTCATGATTGGATTGTGAAAGTAGGAGAGGAGAGAGGTGTAATGCATGTACTCAGTCATCTTTGATCCCATTCACCAATAGTTATCTTTTACATTGCATTCACCATTTCTTATTTGTGGAAACATTGTAGAGAGATTGAGTTGGAGCATACTTGAGGACAAGTATTTTTCAAGTTTGGGGTGGTGATTCAGCCCTATTTTAGGGCTTCATCTTGTGTCATATTTCTCTTTAATCACATCTATACCTGCTAGATTATATGTTATTCCTCCCAATATGCTTATTTGTATAAAATGCACTTATGGACATTATTTGCATGTTTTTTCAGGCATTTGGAGCACACTTGATGGAAGAGAGAGAGGAGTGATCCTAGGGTTTCTCTACCCTTGGGGAGGCCCAAAGTGAAGTTCGATACTCCCTCAACCTACCCCTAGTGTCCAAGGATCCATTGAAGAAAATATGTCTAAGAAAATCCAAAGAACAAAGTCAAAGTACTAATCTAGGACCCAACACGGTCGTGGTACCACAGAACGGCCATGCTAGGTCACTTGCAAATCAATAGAGTCACCCCCAAGCCAAGATGAAGTCACCACGACCGTGCAGCCAAGAATGGTCATGCCAGAGATAGCCACCACGGTCATGTTGCACAACACAGCCATACTACACAGAAGTAGAACGGGTGTGGCACATCACCACGACCACCATTCCCTAGCTCACCACGACCGTGGCCCCCAGAACGGTCATGCTACCCTCAACCCACCACAGCCGTGGTGACCACCACGGCCGTGCCAATTTCAGTCCAAAACTCTGTAATCTTGCCATTTTAATTCCCACGACCGTTCTCACCCCTACCCACCACGGCCATAGTGATCCACACCACGGCCGTAGTGATCCACCATGGCCGTGCTACTCACAAAACCTACCCATTTTCCACTGCTTCACCTTTTTTGCCCCTACTTAACCTAGTGCTTCCCCCACACCTATATATACCTAGGTGGCGGCTGGGGAATGAGGTTATCTACCTTCCACCACCTCCTACCTCCCCATTTTTTCCCTAGCCATTCCACTCCATTTCCACCTCCATTCCACTCCATTTCATTATTTCCACCACCAAAACACTACTTTATCCTAGTTTCTACCCATAATCCCCTTTGTTCCATACCCTTGCACCTTGGAGGAGAGAGGAGGTCATCTTATAGCAGATGGGGAGGAGGACTTCTTCATTTACATTGATATCCATGGCTTCTTCTACCTCTTTCTCCTTTCTTTTTATATTTTCCATTTCCATGAGTAGTTAGACCCCTTTTGGTGGGTTGTTTGATACCATGTTGGGGGAAAATGACATGTAAACATTATAATTCCATTTTCTAATGATTATGTTCTATTTGCATCTTATTCTCCATGAATTGCTTGTTGGTTTGTGTGTGAAATCACCTAGGATTTTAGTGAAATTATCTATTTGTGGCAATTTTGGGATTTGCCCCTAGGTCTAATTCTTGGATCCCTAGGTTGCCTCTCATCTTCCTACATCTTAATCAATCTCCCTAAGCCTAAGTGAGAGATCTAAGTAGCTAGATTAGGTGATTCTAGTGCAATTATCATGGAGCCTTTTCAAGGCTAGAATGTGGGAGAATTGGGGTCCAAAACCCTAATTTCACCTCCCCATTACTACCCTTGGCCCCTAATTTCCCTACGAATGTCTAATCTAGAAACCTAGACTTGATTGGAATCTAATTCAATTGAACCTAATACCTAACCCAATTGAGCCTCGTAAGGGTAATGGGAGTTGTTAGGGACTAGTTCCCCTATACATATCCCATCTCATCCATGGCCAGTTAGTAGAGTAGGTCAATTCATTAGACTCTAACTAGTTGTTTGGTTTGGATAATATAAATGGATGAGTAATGCATGCATGTTATCACCCCCAACCTCGTTGACAAGTTCATACCCCTAAATAGCCCACAACTCACTTTACTACTTAAACCCCTAGTTTTGTGCTTGCTTAGCTTAATTAGTTCTTTTCTTGCTTAGTTAGCTTCTTGCTTTGCTCTTGCCTTGTTCATGCTAGCTTAGCTCTTTAATTGCTCTTTTTCTCTTATCTTGCTTGCCTTAGTGTAGTTTGCACTTTCATACCTAGCTTAATCCTTTCTTGCCTGTTTAGCCTTAATCTAGTCTAGGGTTAACATAGATTTCATTCTTGCCTTTAATTCCTTGTTTGTTCATAGTAGTTTAACAATCAAATCAACCTGTAAACCCTTAACCCTAGTCTTCGTAGTAGGAACCTAGCTCTAGTGCCCCCTCTTTTCCATGTGGATTGACCCTATACTTGCCACCTTCCTATACTACAACACGGCCTTATGCGCTTGTGGGTGTAGTTTTTTTAGTGTGAGTAGGTGTTAAGTTAGGTTTTATAAATATTGAAAGTCAATCCACCGTGTGTGTCTGTCCTTGGGGTTGCATCTATTGAAACTCCAATTGAGTAGTGTGTAATACCATTGGCAGAAACGTACCAATGGTCATTCCATGTTTTTTCACATGATATTCCACCATAAAAAGATCATCTACTAATCACATCAATTTTTCCTATTCTCTCATTTGTAAACAGTTCTTTTCTCATATAACAATGTAGAAAATATGGGTTTATTGCTTGAATCTTGACATTCTCTACTTCTAGGTGGGAATCGAAAGTGGGATTTCTAAATTAATTTGACTGCAATTTGAAACTTATTACTTCATAGAAATATCCATTAAAGCCTCCATTGAAAAAGGGTTGTCAATGGGGAGGGTATGGGGAGGGTAAGGACTTACCATTTCCCACCTAGCGTGGTGGGTAAAGGTATGGGTAATTCCCTAGTCCACCACTATCCTTACCCTCTCATTACCCTTACCCTCTTACCCACAAGGTAAATAAGGAGGGTAAGGGTGAAGTGGGGAATTTATTTATCCTTCAAAAAATGTACTAATAGGAAAAATAATGGCATGTCTAATACATTTATACATTTAAGTGAAATATCAATATGCTCCAAAATGGTTATTAACTATTTAAAATATTTAGAAGTAATATTCTACAACATTATACACATGGTTTTCATTGTAAAATTTTAAAATCTAGTAATTTCTTACATGTGTGTCTTACACCTCTAAAATTGTGTTGTATACATGACCAAATTAGCTAGATAAGAATTACATAAGAAAATTATATATTGTATTAAATGATGACCATATAATGTTGAATAATCTATTAAATAAAAAAACATAATGATTATATATTTAATACAATATACATAAATATTAGTGGGTAGTAGGTTAGAGGGTGTGGGTAATAACTTACCCTTACCATTACCCTTACCCACTAAGGAGCATGTTAGAGGGTATACTGGTAAAGGGTAAGAAAAATCCTTACTCTTACCTTCCCCCACAGGGTATGGGTAAAGGGTAAATGGGTTTACCCTTACCCATTGACGGACCAACATTGAATCTCATAAAAATCATTCCATGGTGTCCCGCTATAGATATAGAGCACAACCATAAACCATTAACACCATAAGAATGGATGTTATTGTCTTTCGTTCACTATATGTTGGACTACAAATACATTTATTAGAACTAATATCATGATAGATATAGGGAACAAATCATTCTTGAAGCCATTGTAAATTAATATGATTGACCTAAAAGAATAGGTCTGATTCCTGGATTGTCCAATTAGATAAATAACAAACCCTATCCATTTTTTATTACAATGGACTGTGCTGAAATCACTAATTCAGACATAGGAACTAAATGATTATATTAATAAAATTTCCTATTTAGGTTGATATTGATTTTCATTATAAACCTGTAGTGCCTCACATACCTCTAAAAAACCTTGAAAAACCCACACCTTATTATTCATAAGAAAATCTCAACATATTGCATGTCCCATTAAAGTTATTTTGCATTATCCCACACTACCTTATTTCTCTTTTATAGTTGATCCTAATAGAGGCTCGTGTAAATTAAGTATTGACCACTTGTCCTCCTTTTTCACTATATTTATATATGCTTCTTCTTCTTCTTATATATATATTTATATATATATAGTGTGTGTATAGGATGGAATTATTTTGATTTCTAACATAAATAAAATAAACACAACACATCTACATCAAGTCTTACGCCAATTCGAATGTAAACTCAAAAAAATGATAAAATTGGAGAATATAGCACAACGACATTGAAACATTGTGTCTATGACTATGGAAATTTTGTATCCCATCTCTAAGATGAGGAATGCATAAAATAATAGTGGACATGGCATGTGAATTAAAGGCATAATTTTCTCATCATCATTGGTGGAACTAATCATCGACCTTAGTAATTTGTGCCTTTCCAGTACTTCCTTGACTGCTTCATCAAGTACTAGCAGAGGATGACACATATTTTCATGAACATGGAAAAGGAGAATAATGAAAAAGATTATTGATAATTTAATGAATTGAAATTCATGTATAATATTAGTTTTAGCCTTTTTCTAAGCTTTTCTTTCTTTATATTCTTGATGTTGAATTAGTGGAAATTATTAAGGTTTGGTGTACATTTGTTCCCTATATTTTACTTTATAAGGAGTTAAGTACAAATGCCTCAGTGAAAGTTTACTAATGGGTTTAATTTGCAAAATGTCCACTTAAGAGGGATAGGGATAAAACAAAAATCGATCTAGAAGTTTCTATGGATTTTGTGTGGGAAACAAGAAGGAAATCTTAAAATTGAAGATAATGTGACAACAAATGAATTTATTTTCCCACTGAGTGAATATAAAAATAAATTGCCTAAAAATTATAAAAGTAGAACTTAAAGGATAATTCTCAACCCAACTTCGTTTCCTTTGAGTATAAGTTTGCTTGGGTGATAAGTTTTCAACTTTTGGAAAATTGGTAATTATAATTGAATTAATTGAAAAGGGAAAATAGGAGATAACTTAAATATACTAAATAAAATATTTATTGACTCCAAAAGTAACAATGGATGCCAAAATTCATGTTTCACGTATTAAAAAATACCTTTGGGGGAATTTTCACTCAATCTGGAGAATATTTGATTAGAGTGAAATTAGGAGAGAGAAAATGTGTAGAACCTTCAATATATTAAATAAGTGATCAAATAGTCCCCACATGTAAAATTTATGGCAAATTTGTATCCAAGGCACATAATGTGACTTGTGGGTGAAGTTTCATCAAATTTGGAGAATCTTATCACCATTACTGAAGGAGGAAAGAGGAAATAAGTTTTGATTTATTTAACACATTTGAAGTTCCCAAAAGGCAAAACTAATTATATGCTCAGATTGCTCATATCAAAAATACGTTTGGTGTCAATTTTCATTTAATTTGGAACATTTTTGTCCCTTCAAACAAGGAGAGAGAAAAAGGGAAATTAATATATCCACACTTTAGTCCTAATTGGTTTACGATTGCAATTATTTTATCACGCGGTATTTTTACTTTAATTATCTTTTCTTTGTGCTAGCGGATGGCCCAGATTGATTTACTGACCGATCAGATGACTAGGAACTCGTCGCCTAGCTCATGACTAACAAGGAAAGAGGATAGCTCAGATTTGGATTTTTAAATTGAGATTTATCGATCGTTTCTGAATGAAATTGAAAGATTTCATCTCCTATGGTTTCCAAATTTGATTCTGTGTCAATTGATCTTAATATTTTGGTGTTTTTTCAACATTTCAAGAAAGCCCCAAACCTTGCTATCCAAGCAAGTTCGGAAAACTACCTACTCGCCTCCCTATATAACCTTACCTATAAATATCCCTACCCGAGGCTTGTTGGGTTCCCTTACAACTCGACCATACCCTCAATTTCCCTCATTCTCTCATGGTTGTTCATCATTGATTGAGTTTTTTCCCTGAGCTTGTGACAGATTGTGCTCGAGATCCTTGGCGTCTCAGTCTGAATTGACTGGCTCATCAGGTTTGTGATCGTCTACTTCGTCTACTTGTTCTTCTCTTGTACTTGTTTTTGAGTTTGGCCAACTCATGTGTTATTGCCAAAATCATGAGTTGTTGCTCGTTGGCCATTGCGTGGCACAACGAAGAGGATGAATCCTCTGCGTGCATGTCTCTTTGCCCTTTTTGTTTTCTTCTTTTCTTTGTTTTCCACCCAAGGGTAGAGATGTCTTTTCGCCTAGTTTTGTTTTGCTCTGAGGCGAGTCAAAGTCAGACCTTTGACTCCTGACTTGGTCAACTCTGATTGAGACAAGTTAGTGGGGTGGGTCCCCTCTTTTCTTTTGCTTTGGTTCTTTGTGATCGCTCTTGCCTATGTGGCATGCTCTTATTGGCTGATTTTCATAAGATCATAACTGTTATTCCTATGTCCAAAACTAAAAATAAAATATGTTCTGAACTCAGAAAAATCTCATCTTTCTAATAAAAATAGTTCCAAATGATGATTTTGAGTTTAGTTAAAAGTGTTTTTTTAAATAAATTAAAAGACTAAAAACCACCAAAAATACACCTAAATATGTATAACTCCAAAATATACAATATTATGTTTTTTCTTAATTAGAAAAACCTAACTAAGTCAATGGAGATAGTTTCTAAGTCAAAATTGATGTTTTGTTCAAAAAGTCCAAAAGTTAGGGTTTCCTTGCCTTTACTCATGAGTAAACTCTAATTCATGTTTAAACATTGAAAATATGAAAACAAACTTTGGAATCGATTAAAGTAGTGAAGAAGAAGTAATTGGATCTCTTAAGAAAAGGTATGTGCTTTCCTTACACCTAAGTTGGGAAAATTTGTAACCCTAACCTAGTTTCCTTAATGAGGCTTCTATAAAATACTAATTTTCCTTTTGATAATTCATCAACTATTTTGCCTCAAAATCAGTTTCTATATATATTTTTTAAGTCTTGTACCCCACTGCCATGTTTATATTTACTTGATGCTTATACTTGCCATATTTCTTAGCATGTTGATTTTATTAGACTATTAAGGTAGTGTAGTGGTACTTTTTTACAACCACCCATAATTAGGGCATGTGTAAATTCACCATGGGGAATGTGTTACTCTCCCTAAAAATAAAATATTTGTAGGTAATTGGAATGTGTTACTCTCCCTCACCTATTGGTTGAGGTTAGGTAGGTTCCTCAACCCTATATAGTTTAGTTAGTCAATATTAATCATGCATGCAACCTTTTTACTATTTTTGGTTATGCCAAACATCTATTCTCTTATGCTTCATTCTTTTGACTGTCTTCATCTTATGATGAAATCTTAACCTTATTGCCTTATAGTATTCTTATCTTTTGTTCTTGTTCATTTTCTCTAACACATACCTTATTTTTCTTTCCCTTTTGGTGGGTGTTATTCCAACCACCCAGGGTTAGGTCAAGGTGTTGAACAAGACCAAGAGGATCAAGTTCAGGAGTAGTAGATTCAAGTTTTTCTATCAAGGATGACTATGTTTTTTATTGATAGATCCTATAGTTTCTTTTCTATTCTTTTCCTTTTCAAAGAAACTCATGTAGTGAACAAGAGTTCAAAAACAATATAATGACTTAGTTTAGTTTCTTTCCACTACTATTGACATTTCATATATATCTGAATCATGCTTATTTACTTGGATTATTATACATGCATTCCACATTGTTTGTTTTTCTTGGAAAAAGTGGATGTTTTGTATTTCCTTTAAATTTTAGTAAGGAGGTGATCTCACCTCTTTACAACATGGTATCAGAGCCTATTGGGCAACTACTAGGGCATAAGTTGAAAGCAAGGGTGTCTAGAATAGATCAGGGTCTGGGGGCTGGCAATATTTTCCTTCGCGCCACTAGCTTGGTTTACGAGGACTCCCAGATCCATATGATACCGGCCTGGCCTGTGCTGATATTGACTGCTTGAAATAGTATGCTCAGAGAAAATAGTAGCCTTATCTATCATTGTTACCTACTCCTATTATCTTATGGCGTACCCTTTTCTTTTAGGAAGGAAAATTTGTTTGGAAACATGAATAACTCTTCTTCTAGAGCCACCTCCGACAATATTGACAACTGAGATACTCCGATGACTCCCTCCAACATTGGGACAGTCCCTACTACCCATTTTGGCACCCCTGTTCTGACCCCTGAGCAAGCGTTGACCATGTTGTGCCATCTTCTCTTGATTACCTTGGTAGGACAGCTCTCCAATGTTACAGCTGATGCAGCCAAGCCAAAGGGGTTCATCCTTACGGACTTCATCAGGATGAAACCACCATACTTCAAGGGCGAGAGTGAGCTAAACATGGTGGATAAAGCTGATGACTGGGTTCTGGCTCTAGAGTGTACTATCGAGGGCATGGCATGTCCACCTCACCAGAATATTTGCTTTGTGACGTATGTGTTAGATGGGATGGCACAAGTGTGGTGGATGGGTATGTCTCGTACCCATGATACTTCAAGCATGTCTTAGGAAGAGTTCCTCAAGCTCTTCCATGAGAAGTATATATACCCTGCCTACCTGAAGAGGAAGGAAGTTGAGTTTTATAGTGTTCTTCAAGGAAGATTGAGTGTCTCTGAGTATGTGTAGTGTTTTCTTCTCTTGGAGCGCTTTGCGATGGACCTAGGAGATGAAAGGAGATCAACCCTATTTCTCAAGGGTTTAAGCTACAACGTAGGAAGCAACCTTGTTCCCTAGTTGCCATTGACCTTTCAACAAATGGTTGATAAGGCTTTGGTGGTCAAGTCGCACCTTGGGTTCCAGTCTTCTGGGCACAACAACAACAATAAGAGGAATAATGCTGATGGAAACCAAGGATGTGACAAGTGTAACAGTTGCTCGTGTTTTCACTTGCCGGGAAGGTGCCCTACTAGCAATGGTCAACCCTATAGATATGACCGAGTTGCACCTATCTGCCAAAAGTGAGGTCAAGCTGGACACATTTGACCCAATTGCCCTAAGCTTGGGTGTAGACTAGCTCCAGCTCAGGAGCCACAACGGCGACATAATCTGCCTCCAAGAAACAACAATCAGAACCAGAAAGGCCAACAACCACTTATGGAAACGTGGAATGAAAGGGTGTTTACCCTTAATGCTGAGGAAGCGGAAGGAGATAATGAAGTCATCAAAGGTACCTTACATCTTAATATGCATCCAGTTAAAGCACTCTTCGATTCTGGTTCATCGAATACCTTCATATCTTCTGAGTTTTCTTCCATGATACAGATAGAATCAGAATATATGGATCATGTTTTAAATATCAAAACCCCTAGTGGTAGGATCTGCTCTTATTATCTTTAACACTTGACCGTGGACCTTTGTATCTCTGGTGTAATGTTTCCATCAGATTTCATCTTGCTTGACATGACTGCCTTTGATGTCATCCTGGGGATGGATTGGTTGAAGAGGTACAAAGTTGTTTTGTTTTGTGAGGTATCAAAAGTCAGTTTGTTATATCCTGTTGTGGGAAGGATGTGTGTCAAGGGTAGGAAGTGAGAGGATTAGCAGTTTGTCATCTCAAAGCCGAAAAGCTTGTCTCGTAAGGGTGTAGAGCATTCTTAGCCTCTAATGTCCTTGATGCTACACCTCCTTCTCTCGATCACATAGATGTTGTGAAGGACTTCCCTGACATTTTTCCTGAGGATTTGCCTGGTTTGCCCCCAACTCATGAGGTGTAGCTTTCCATCGAGCTGTCATCGGGAACCTCTCCCATTTCGAAGCCTCCTTATCACTTGGCCCCTATAGAACTTTTCGAGCTTAAGAAGTAGCTTCAGAAGCTTCTCGACATGGGTTTTGTACTCCCTAGTGTTTCACCTTAGGGAGCCCATGTCTTGTTAGTGAAGAAGAAGGATGGTTCGTTGTGTATGTGCATGGATTATCGTATGCTTAATCAAGTGATAATAAAGAACATCTATCCTTTGCCTCACATCGACGATCTATTTGACCAGTTGAAGTCAGCCACTATGTTTTCTAAGATGGATCTGTGAAGTGGATACTACCAAATGCGTGTAAAGGATTAGGATGTTCTGAAGATAGCTTTCAAAACACATTATGGACATTATGAATTTTTGGTCATGCCTTTCGGTTTGACTAATTCCCCTACTGCTTTCATGGATTTGATGAATCTAGTGTTTCATCCTTACCTCAATCAGTTTGTGATAGTGTTCATCGATGATGTGTTGGTCTACTCCGAATATAAAGAACAACATCATGAACATATACAGATCATGCTGAACACACCAAGAGAGAATTGAATGTATGCTAAATTCTCAAAGTGTGAGTTCTAGATCAAGGAAGTGATGTTCTTGGGTCATGTGATTTCTGTCAGACATATTGTTGTTGATCCTGTAAAGGTAGAAGCTGTGACTAACTGGAAAGCTCTGAAGACCCCATCTAAGATCCATAGTTTCCTCAGTTTAGCAGGTTACTATCAGAGGTTTATCGATAGTTTTTATGAGTTGGCTCTTCCTCTGACAAATTTGACAAGAAAAGAAGTCAAGTATGTTTGGATGCTTGAACGTGAGCACATTTTCAGAAGATAAAAAGTTGCTTGACATCTACTCCTATTCTTGTTCTACCGATTGCAAGCAAACCCTACATTATATTCACTGATGCTTCTAAGCAAGGATTAGGGTGTGTATTTATGCTAAAAGATCAAGTGATCACCTATGATTCGCTCTAGTTGAAACCTAATGAAGAGAACTGGCCTACTCATGATTTAGAGCTAGCATCTATTGTGCATGCTTTAAAGATCTGACAACACTACCTGTATGGAGTGAAGTTTGAAGTTTTCTCAAATCACAAAAGTTTGAGATATCCATTGACACAGAAGGATCTGAATTTGAGGCAGCATAGATGGATGGATTATCTCAAGGACTACGACTTTACCATCACCTATCATCCCAATAAAGGGAATATAGTCATTGATGCTTTGAGTCGGAAGAAGAACGTAGTATCTGCTACCATGAACCTGGAGTTCGTTTCCTATTGGCAACCGTAGCCTGATGATGATGAAGATGCTGAGAAGTTATGTGTTCACATGGATAGTTTTTTCCATTACACCTTCTTAGATCTCAGAAGTTGTTGTTGTATAGCTTGAAAGTTTTGAGCTTAAAGAGATGAAAGCCTTAGCTGAGAAGCCACAGTCTGACTTTTCAGTTGGAGATGATGGAGTTGTATGTCTCCAACGAAGGTTGTGGATACCTAAAGTTGGGAACCTATGATATAAGGTTTTCAGTGAAGCCCATGGGTCTAAGTACACCATACACCCTGGTACTACCAAGATGTACAAGGACCTACAGTGAAGTTTTTGGTGGAAGAACATTGAGAAGGATATCACTTTGTTCATCACGAAGTGTTTGACTTGTCAACAAGTTAAGATCGAGCATCAATGACCTGGTGGTCTTCTGCACCCGCTTGGGATTCTAAAATGGAAATGGGAGAAGATTACTATGGACTTTGTCACTAGTTTCTCTAAAACCAAGAAGGGTTTTGGATGCTATGTGGGTTGTGATTGATCGGCTTACTAAATATTCCCACGTTTTGCCTTTCAAGTCCACTTACAAGGTCAATGAGATGGATCAGTTGTACATGGATTGGATTGTTTGTCTGCATGGAGTTCCTAAAGTGATAGTGTCTGATCGTGACCTAAAGTTCACCTCTCAGTTGTGGAGTTAGATTCAAGCAGAGATGGGTATTGACTTGTGTTTTAGTACGTCCTATCATCCTCAAACCAATGGTGAATATGAAAGGACAGTGCAAATTCTCGAAGATCTTCTTTGTTCCTATGTGATAAATTGGGTAGGTGTATGGGATAAGTTTCTTCCATTAGAAGAGTTTGCTTATAATAATAGCTACCAAGATAGTATTGGTATGCCACCTGACGAAGCTTTGTATTGAAGACCTTTTCATTCTTCGTTACACTAGGATCATGTGGGGGAATGTGTGTTGGGTTTTACATGGTCAGAGTAGGCAGCGGAAACAAAAAAAATTACTTGAACGTAAACCCTTAACCAGCAGATCGCATCAATATCTATATAATGGGAAGGATGGTTTTAGCAAGTTATACCTAGTCCTAAGTCTTGCTCAATGAATATACCTCATAGAAAGTGTCGTCTTCAACCACCTATCTTTGACAATGTCTATGTAGCTCCTGGTCTTGACCCAGACTGTAAAGAGTGAGACCCGAGAGGGGATCCACTCGTCACTGAATCAAAGAATAAATCCATCCAATTCCAAATAAGAAGGAAAGGAAGAATTTCATTCACTTCCCAAATGGTATACATATCAGAGTATGAAATTTATAAGCAGCGGAAACAAAACTATTTCAAAGTTACAAGATGTATTGTTATACAATTGTTTCTCACCATAAAAGGTGATATAGCAAGGTAAAATGTATACATCTAATAAACCTAATCACGTACAAGACATGTTACAGAGGGTAACCTATCCATTTCAAGCTATCCTTAGGTCCAATACCATGTATATGATCTTCATGCATCCTTGTTTTCTAATGTACCTACACCTGCATGGAAGGGAACATCACCCAGAATATAGGAAACAAGTACAAGTCAGCAAAGGCTGAGTATCTACATATAATAAAAACTGTGGGCATTATATCGGGTTAAAAGTGCAAAAAGAGATGTTCCCACAAGAAGGGGGTTATTTGTAATTAGGTAAGTTTAAAAGAAATGTAACAAGAGAAATGAGGCATTTCAAGTTCATATTACAAGCATGATAATAAAAGTGTCTTGCCATAACAATCATTCACATATTCATATTAAAACAAGAAACATTTGCATGCATAATAATGTAGACCAAATATACCTACAATAGGGCCATAACACCATAGGATCATGGCCTAAAAAGAAACAAGGGTGGAAAAGCACACCCCGGGCAGAAACACATGCCCTATATAAGTATGGTTGTACATAAGTACCACTATTCTAGATATTCTAGTCAAACATGTAGCATGCATAAAATAGAGAGACAAGACTAGCATTTCAGTCAATTTTTCATAAAAGGGAAATCATAGCAAGGGGGTCCAAGAACCCATGTAAACAAGGTAGTCCAGAAACTACATGGATATAATGAGTCAACATTTAGAAATAGAAATGTCCAAGAAACTAGATTTTCATTAGGAATAACAGTTTAAGAGATGCCTCATTAAAAGAAAAGTAGGTTTTAGTCAAATAATGCCCAAAATAAAATAGAGGATGCACAAGTCTCCAAGAATTGACAATGAGATACCTACAAGGTACAAGACTATTATTACTATTTGGATAGAAATCAAATATTTTACAATCTGTGTTATTTAGAATTAGATTCACCATTTACAATTTTAGATTTGCTTTAGTTGTAAGTTTCAACTTAATCACATTATTTTGAGGTTATATAGATTTTGTAGATGTGTCACCAATGATATAAATCCCCACAATTTAGGTCTTACATGTTATTCTTTATCTAATACCATATAATTTCATATTATCCTAACCACATGTTTAGATTGCATACTAATGTGTATACACATTGTAGTTCTTGATTATTCCCTCTATGGGAGTATGCATTATCTAGATGGATTGTAATAAATTTTGTTGTTGTCTAAACCATACTAATTTTTATAAAGCAACCCTCCTAAACATATTGTTTCTCTAAGATTCTATTTTATTCAAAATAGACCAATCTAGCTAGATGTGTTACTTAGACTAGCATGTATTTCTAATTATCACCAAATATGCCTATATGTTTATTTGGAGTTTTGATTGTCAAAAGATATTTAGGGCTTTGAAAATAGTTCTTAACAACAACTTCATTACATATCACATCTAAATGGTAATACTCAACATATATATAATAGTATGATAATTATTCAGGTACTCAGTCAAAAGTATAGATCATCACCATAGCTAACCGTCGTATCATTAAGCCACTTGGTTATTGTCAAATCCATTATCAAGTGTATTATTACTAATAAAGTTTATAGCTTTAGGATTATAGGAGATGAATTTTGTGATACATATACCTGTATTGCTTGTACACTAATATGCTAGCATGCTAATGTGGTATCTATAATAGTAAAGGATCATATATCTTGATGTAAGTGTATTGTTAAGTTTAATACCTGAATATGTATAGGGATCAAATTAACTAGTAAAGAAAACATTAAGCATCAATTGGTTGTTAACAATTGATCCACAAGGAGGGGTAAGCACTGACCTGGATCTCGTATATCATGAGTAACCATCCCAGAGGATAAATGGATTTGACCTTGTGCTCTTTTCTCTTTGTTGTTGTTGAAGACAACATATATGTGAATCGTCTTAGGGTAGTACACACACACCTGGTTGTGTGGTAAGTATGATCTGCAGAGCTGATAGAGGTTGTTAAGCTATTAGGGCTAAAGGAAGTGACAAACTCGTGTCTTATTGGTGGCATTGGGCTGGGACAACGAGCAGGTGGATGGTAGGCATTGACTTCAGTTAGAGATTTGAATCACTGACTGTTCATCACCAGCAACGAGGGATGAGATGCAGTTGTGGTGCTTGGGTGACGGTTGGAAATTCTACAGATGTGGAGAGATTTCAACACTGACCCTAGTGGTGGAGGTGAGAGTGGCTTTGGGGTTGAGTAGGTAGTACAATGTCAATCCAAGCAAGCACCTCACCACCATGACCATAGAATTTTAGAACTGGGATGATGGTGCTCCTCTACGATTTCTGAGAATCACCCACACCGAATCTTCAGAGCTAGACTTTTGGAGGTTAACGAGTTGTGAGGGAAGTTGGGGTGGTCGAGGATTCCATTTGAAGTGTCATCCTTCACTCTCTGTGGATCTATAACGCTGTTCACAACCACTGAGTCTGGAGGTGTAGCCTCTCCGCCGCCATTAGGACCCATGGAGGAGAGGAGGCGGTGGTAGATCTGTAGGTTGTGTGGGAGGAAGAAGAAGAAGTAATAGAGGAGGGAGGTCGAGGATGAGCAAATTATTTCTCATTGGTTGGCGATCAACGATGTTGGTGGCAGACACCTGAATAGGTGTGGTACCTTCATGTGGATGTCGACGACCGGTGGTTCTCAATGTGAGTAGAGACACCTGCAGCCATTGGACCAAACAACGATAGGAAGAGGGGAACCAATGGTGGTCCGCAACTGTGATGGATCAGGGTGGAGGAGGCATCTAGTTGAAGAGGTGAGTGATAGTGATTTGCAGTTCCATGTAAGCAAAATCATGTCATGCGTTCATGGGGGGCGAGAGATGCTTCCCTGCTGTAGTTGTGTGACCATGGTTGGGGGGATATACACTACTCGCATGATGGGCGGCAGTGGTGTCTCTCTGTTGTTGTGGAGGATGAGCGCAAGGGTGGATGAAGGAGTGACTGGAGGAAGAAGAAGAAGAATAGTGGGCGGAGTCTAGGGTTCATGTTGTGTGTGGAGAGAATGAGAGAAGAAGTAGATGAGGGGATAAAAGGAGGAGGAAGGAAAGCATTGATCCTTTACGACAGTTGGCGATCCATGGAAATAGGCACATTGATCACGTCAAAGAGGAGAGATAGGAAATCCAGAGGGATCGTGGTTACCTAGTTCAGCACAGGAAGAGTGTTGAACGGGTAATGTTAACGGAGGAAAAATCATGTTGATAATGGCAATGAAATGTAATTAGTATATGTGATGGTTAAGAATCCAAATAGTTAAATGAATGAGAAAATGAGGTTTGATTGAACTAAGATTTGACAAACGGACTAATTAGGATATAAGGAATCCAAATGCACATTATTTTTGCCTTTTGAGAATGGTTGATAGTTTATTTCTTTACTTGGGTATTAAGAATGCATTTAATGTGTTTATTCCTCTTTTTAGCCAATTTGGCATATTTATTTGTATTTGACTATTTCATTTGCTCAAATTGACCTAGTAAGTTTATCAAGTGTCAAAGTAAGGTGAACACTCCTTAGTTGGTAAACTTTCACATTGGACCCTACTTTTGAATTTACCTGATAATTTTCATCCTAACTCATTTTAATTTAGGGGAAAAAGTACTAGACATTAACACTATTCGAAAAGGGCCCACAACAAGGTAAGTCAAGGTTATGAAGTTAAATTTGAGTATGTTACCCAAAGTGTGGCTAACTATCGTCCTCCTAAGCGGCAGAAGTCTCCCGCTTCTATAGATAGTCCACACGGACCACCAAGAACTCTAATCATCCTAAAGAACTGACTAGAAGGAGTTGTCCATTTATGTCAATGTACTAGTCACCAACACACTCTCCCACAACCAATTATCATTCTGTAGTTGTGTTTCTCTCGTTGTTCCTCCCTGGATAGGTAGAACTTGCTTGGGCTCTCTCAATTACCATAACTAGAGAGGACAACAACTTTGCAGAGCAAATGATGTTCTAAGTTGTGTCTCCTGAGAAGCCCCCTGTACCCCTCTATTTATTGTAGAGAGCGGGATTAGGGTTCCCAGTCTGTGTGGGAGTAGAAGGGTCCGAAATACCATGAACAATTTCCACTGTGGTAGGTGAATCAATCATTTCATAATTGAAACTTGGCAAGGTGAGCTGATCAATTCACTAGTGAACCAATCAGTTGGGAGAGTGAGTTGATATGTTCACCTAGTAAATTGGATGTTTCACTTCCCATACTTGCCTGCAATTGACTTTCCTTTTTCATTTCTAATTAATGTAAAGATTAATTCTTGTCCCAATCGAATTGTACAAGTAAAATGAAAAACTTTTCTCACAAATTGGGACCACTCAACACTGCTCGTTTGGTCCAGTTGAACTGACCGGTTCACCAGAGTGAACTGATCGTCCCACTGACCATGAGTCGATTGGTTCACCCAGTGAACCAATTGGTTGGTGGTCCAGATTGTACAGAACACAGTCAATTCAGTTCTCAATCAATCTAACAATCTAATCAGTTGGTTCAACACCTGAACTTGATGATTCTAAGTCAAACCTATTGTGATAAACTCCTCTTCTAGGTTAATCCTATTTGTGTGACCATATAGGTCCCATTTCACATTGGTAGTGAATGTCCATAACTAGCTTATGACATCACAAGCAAAGAGCGGTACCTAGTCACACATCAGTGCTACCCAAGTGAAAAGGAAAGTTGGAGAACAACTTTCAATCCTATAGTCTGCGATTGGTGTTCCAATGAATGTATAATTTCTTTTTCTCTGATATCCTAAATGAACTCAAGGCATGGAGTTGTCATCCTTTTAACATTCATTCATGTTTCTTGAACTAGAGCAGACTGACTAAGATATGTGTGACATCAATATCATATATTGATTCACATGTGCATGTCCATGCCTTTCTCAATCTCGCTTATCAAGTGGCTTGGACATCATACTCCCTTAGGAGGGACAAATCCCATATCTTTCACTCATAGTATATCTCATGTGCCAAAGCCACCCAATCATCATCATTATAACAACCCATGTTTCAGGACTGCGTTTGATGATGTCAAAGTGTACCCAATCACATTCAACGAGTACAATGATTTCAGGTCTAAAAATCACAATCACCACCATCACTATGAGAGATGATTCTGACCACATGTTATGGTTCCATGTGTCACTATCATGGTGGATTTGTCTAAACATTGTTCTCTAACATGTATCTATGTGCTTGGTTTGATAAACATATATCAAGACTAATGAGACACCGTCATTAACCAACACACACTCTAGTCTTGATGTGTCATTGTTATCGATCAACCTTCCACAAGGACATTCGACTAGGGACATAACAAGAATGTACATACTCTTAGCATATGTATGATCTTGTTGTTCATGTCCTTAACCTGAAGACATATGTCATTGAGTATTGTCATTCTTTAGACATTCATTTTGTTCCATCATTTATCTCATAATCGATTGAGCTAGAATAAATTGGAAGATTTCCTATGATATTTATCAAATAAATCATGAAGTATGCCAATCAAACCATCATATGATTGGATCTCAAGGCATACATACCAACAACATGCTCTAGTAAAGTATGATGATATGCAGATGATGATAGAGAAGGTTTAGTTGATCAAGAAGAAAATGAAAGCTACTTGAGATTGACAGAAGATGTATGCTGATAAGAAAAGATTCGATGTGAGTTTCTTAGTAGGTGACTATGCCTTCTTGAAGATCAAGCCTATATGTTCTATTACAAGATCTAAAGTTAAAGTCAAGATTAGTCCCCACTATGTTGGACCATTTGAGATCTTGGATAAGGTTGGTGACTGTGCATACCGTTTAGGTCTCCCTCCTGGATATGACAAGATCCATAATGTGTTTCATGTCTCCGTGTTGAGAAAGTATGTGAAGGACCCTTCTCATGTACTCTCAATTGAACCTATGGACATTCAAGAGAATTTGACTTATGAAGAATTACCTATGAAGATTCTTGACTACGAGTTAAGTAGTTGAAAAACAAGGAGATCAAATTGGTGAAGGTTTCATGGCAGTATCATGGTTTGGAAGAAACCACTTGGGGGCTTAATAATGAGACATTGTGTACTCACCTTCCTATTTTTGTATGAGATTTCGAGGATGAAATCTTTTTTAATAGGTGGAGGGCTGTAATGACCTGAAATTCATCTATAATATTAGTTTCGGCCTTTTTCTAAGCTTTTTTTCCTTTATGTCCTTGATGTTGAATTAGTGGAAATTATTAAGGTCTGGTGTACATTTGTTCCCAATATTTTACTTTATAAGGAGTTAAGCATAAATACCTTAGTGAAAGTTTACTAATGGGTTTAATTTGCAAAATGTCCACTTAAAAGGGATAAATATAAAATAAAAATCGATCTAGAAGTTTCTATGGCTTTTGTGTTGGAAAAATAAAGAAAATTTTAGAAGTGAAGATAATGTGACAACAAATGAATTTATTTTCCCATTGAGTGAATAGAAGAATAAATTTCCTAAAAAAAAGTAGAACTTATAGGATAATTATAAACCCAAATTCATTTCTTTTGAGTATAAGTTTGCTTGGGTGATAAGTTTTACAACTTTTGGAAAATTGGTAATTATAATTGAGCTACTTGAAAAGGGAAAATAGAATATAACTTAAAAATACTAAATAAAATCTTTAATGACTCCAAAAGTAACAACGGATGCCAAAATTTGTGTTGCACACATTAAAATATACCTTTGGGTTAATTTTCACTCAATTTGGAGAATATTTGATTAAAGAGTGAAATCGTGAGTGAGTGTGTGTAGAACCTTCAATATAATAAATAAGTGATCAAATAGTCCCCACATGAAAAATTGATGGCAAATTTGTATCCAAGGCACTTAATGTGACTTGTGGGTGAAGTTTTATTAAATTTGGAGAATCTTGTCACCAATTGTGAAGGAGGAAAGAGAAAACAAGTTTTGATTTATTTAACACATTAAAAGTTCCCAAAAGGAAAAACTAATTGCATATTTAGATTCCTCATATCAAAATTTGATTTGGTATCAATTTTCATTTAATGTGGAACATGTTTTCCCCTTCAAACGAGGAGAGATAAAAATGGGAAATTAAGATATCCATACTTTAGTCCTAATTGGTTTAGGATTGCAATTATTTTGTCATGTGATATTTTTACTTTATTGTTCTTTTATTCATGCTTGCAGGAAGCCCATATTGATCGCTCGATCAATCGAACATCTAGGAACTTGTCACCTAGCTCATGACTAACAAGGAAAGAGGACAACTCGGATTGGGATTTTTGAATTGAGATTTCTCGATCGTTTCTTAATGAAATCGAACCTTATCCTATGGTTTCCAAATTTGATTCCAAGGCGATTGATCCTAATATTTTGGTGTTTTGTAAACATTTTGAGAAAGCCCCAAACCTTGCTCTCCAAGAAAGTTCGGGCAACTACCTACTCGCCTCCCTATACAACCTTACCTATAAATATCCCTACCTGAGGCTTGTTGGGTTCCCTTACAACTCAACCATACCCTCAATTTCCCTCATGCTCTCGTGGTTGTTCATTGGTGGTCAAGATTTTTCCCTGAGCTTGCAGAGTATCATTCTCGATATCCTTGGCGTCTCGGTCCCAATTGACTGGCTCATCAAGTTTGTGATCATCTACTTGTTCTTCTCGTGTGCTTTTTTTTAGTTTGGTCAACTCATGTGATTTTGCCCAAATCATGAGTTGTTGCTTGTAAACCATGGTGTGGCTTGATGAAGGGGATGAATCCCCTATGTGCATTGTCTCTTCTTCCTTTCTTGTTTTCTTCTTTTCTTTATTTTCCACCCAAGGGAAGAGATGTCTTTTTGCTCGATTTTGTTTTGCTCTGGGGTGAGTCAAGGCTGCACCTTTGACTCCTGACTTGGCCGACTCTAATTGGGCCAAGTTAGTGAAGCGGGTTCCCTCTTTGCTTTTGCTTTGGTTCTTTGCGATCACTCTTGCCTACGTAGCATGTTGTTATTGGTTGATTTTTAGAAAATCATAACTAATTATTCATATGTCCAAAATTAAAAACAAAATATGTTCTGAACTTGAAAAAAATCTCATCTTTATAATAAAAATAGTTCTAAAGGATGATTTTGAGTTTTTTTGAAAGTGATTTTTAGAAAATAAATTAAAAGACTAAAAATCACTAAAAATACACCTAAATATGTATAACTCCAAAATATACAATATTATATGTTTTCTTAATCAGAAAAATCTAACTAAGTCAATGGTGATAGTTTCATAGTTAAAATTAATGTTTTGTTTGAAAAGTCCCAAAGTTAGGGTTTCCTTGCCTTTACTCATGATAAACCCTAATTCATGTTTAAACATTGAAAATAGGAAAATAATCTTTGGAATCGATTAAAATAGTGAAGAAGAAGTAATTGGATCTCTTAAGAAAAGGTATGTGCTTTTGTTACACCTAAGTTGGGAAAATTTGTAACCCTAACCTAGTTTCCTTAATGAGGCTTCTATAAAACCCTAATTTTCCTTTTGATAATTCCTTAGCTATTTTTTTCCTTAAATCAGTTTTTATATTTATATCTTGGGTCTTGTACCCCACTATCATGTTTATATTTACTCGGTGCTTATACTTGCCATATTTCTTAGCATGCTAATTTTATTAGACTATTGAGCTAGTGTAGTAGTACTTTTGTACAACCACCCATTGTTAGGGCATGTGCAAATTCGATCTGGGGAATGTGTTACTCTCCCCAATATAGAATATTTGTAAGTGATTGGAATGTGTTACTCTCCCTCACCTATTGATTGAGGTTAGGTAGGTTCCTCAATCCTACATAGTTTAGGTAGTCAATATTAATCATGCATGCAACCTTTTTACTATTTTTGGTTATGGAAAGCATCTATTTTCTTATGCCTCATTCTTTTTACTATCTTCATCTTATGATGAAATCTTAGCCTTATTTCATTATAGTTTTCTTATCTTTTGTTCTTGTCCATTTTCTCTTACACATAACATGTGTTTCTTTCCCTTTTGTTGGGTGTTTTCCCAACCACCCAGGGTTAGATCTAGGTGTTGAATAAGACCAAGAGGATCAAGTTCAAGAGTAGTAGATTCAAGTTTTGCTATCAAAGATGACTAGGTTTCTTATTGCTAGATCATATAGTTTCTTTTCTATTCTTTTACTTTTCAAAGAAACTCATGTACTGAACAAGACTTCAAAAAGCAATTTAATGACTTAGTTTCTTTCCACTGCTATTGACGTTTCATATGTATCTGAATCATGCTTATTTACTTGGATTATTATACATGCATTCCACACTGTCATTTTTTCTTGGATGTTTTGTATTATGTTTAAATTTTAGTAAGGAGGTGATCTCGCCTCTTTACAGAATACATCCAATTTGGTATATGTATCTCGCAAAATTATGCCCTTAATTTCCACCAATTATACAAACTTGCTTTAAATTTCTCATATTTTGTTCATATTTGCCATTAATGTCTTGATACAATACTAACTACTAATTGTCATGTAGGTTACTCACCAAATGATGGTCTTGACCATTCAACAGATTTCCCATTCGTTTCCACAATTGATGGTGACTCTCAATCCACCGTCAGTGCCAAATAAACTATCAGGTTATGAATCCACTGGGCTGAACATCCATTGATTCTCACGATCAATAGCCCCTAGGAGTGCCCTGCTGCCCAGCCATAGGAAGGCGATACATAAAGAACCCATCAATTTCTGACATCGATGGCCAACCAAAACACACTTTCTAATGGATTGGACTCATAGCCACCTATTGATGGTCAACCTGAGGGGCGTCTACCATGACCCTCCTGAAAGCTCTTCTGATGGAAGGACTAGATGTCGTCAACTGATGGATAGCCAAGAGATGCCTCTACCGATGAGCCACCAATGGGTGTACTTTATGATGGCTCAACACACTCATCTCAATCGATGGTGCGCCTACTGACATGCGTACTAGTGTTTTGCCTACACTGTAACCTACCAACAGAGTCACTACACACATTGGCAATTCAGACCATTAAGTGTGTGCCTCAAGGCACGTACTTAGATGACTAAATATGCAAGTAAAGCACACCATGAACACCTCAAGTCCCACACTGTAAGCTATAAATAGGAGACCTAATACTACAAAAAAGGGGTCGATTACTTTGGGAGAGGGATGACAAAGTGTTGCGGCGGTGCTACCCCTCCTTTGACTTATGACTTCCACCCATATGTTTGTGTACTCTAAGGATAGGAGTCTAAGGAGCACCAAACCTCCATTTTTACGAGCAGTTCTAAGTTACTTCTTCTAGAGAAGGAGGAAGACATAACAACCATCTTCACTACCAACACAGGACATAGAGAGGAGAAGATATTCATCAACGTCGATTTGGTTAGAGTTGTTTTTGGTTTATCTATCTCTTTCTTCTTTGAGTCCACTCACCCCCTTCCATGTCCATCTCATTTTTCATATTCATGTCTCATCACAATTGTAATTGTGATGTGTCATTCACCACCATGTGTGTCTAGTTGATTAACTTGGGTTGGGAGTAGCCACTATGGCTCTCCCAACATTTAAATATTTATATCCATTGAATATATATGCTCTTAGCAATGTTTATCTCCATATCTCTTATTCTTAATGCTTCAATTACATAATTAGTTGTCATCATTTGTTTTCTAATTGTTAATACATCCAGAGAGTATTATTAACCTACATCTAAGAGTTATGAAGTTGTATGAATGCATGAGAATGTTGGAATACTTCAACTTATGATAATATATTTGCCTTGTGGTTGTTTGTTTTCCATCTCAAGAGAGAGAGAGAGAGAGAGAGAAACCCTTATGATCTAGATCTATACTAAGCTCGAGAAAGGATGGAATAGACACTTATGATGATTGCTTGTCAAAATTGCTAAAGGTATATAATGGGTGTGAGTATTTCATGTTGGTGAGAGACCTTATATGGTGAAACACAATCTAAGTTTCACTTCCATACTTGTTCTCTTATCATTTGATATTCTTATTCTTTTATTTCACCCTTCATTTTCTTTACTAATTGTTTATTGCATTTTTTTGAAGAATCACCATCCACAAGGAACACAAACCTTACCTTACCCTCTTGATTGGTGTAACTAAGAAAAGGTTTAAAGGATCATGGCACTTACCACCCTTGCCCACGTGTTCGACTATTATATACTACATCAAACCTTGTTCTCATCGTTGTGTAGGTCTGAGTGTCAAGTTATAAATTTATAAGTTCAATTAATCTAGATCCATTCTTTTGGATGTGTGATTTAGGTTGATCAACTTTTTGATATTGTATTCAGGGACAAGGAAATTGGTACTATTAAGAACCCAATTCTACTTAGCATACACATATGCCTCAAGTCTAGTAATATACTTCAATGCACATTTTAACCTGATAGCTCTAATAATATTCAATATCTCGTATCACACGTCCAATTTTTTACTTAACTGTGGGAATTATATTAAGAAGTTTGAGGAACCAGATCAAAACCACTGCCTATTATAAGAATCATGCCTTCGCATAGGGAAATTATCCCCAATTAGAGGGTGGATGGTCTTCACAAGGAACATGAAGAGGATCACAATGAAGAGCATCATGAATAATAGGAGTATGAGGAATATCACCAAGAATCAGAAGAAGAAGAAGAAGAAGAAGAAGAAGAAGAAGAAGAAGAAGAAGAAGAGATCCCACATGATAGAGCAAGAAGAAAAATGAAAAACATTAACAATGACTAAGATGATGGAGGCCCTTCTCTTCATGAGTTGTTTGCCACCAGTGCAAATCAATCAAGGTGTTCAGTTATCATTCTAATATTCAATGGTGCACATTTTGAGTTCAAGCATGCTACTATAAACATGATTCAACAAAGGAATTTTGGGGGAACTCCTTAAATGAGAATCCCTATCACCATTTGGATGCCTTCAAGAACATTTGTGACACTATTAAAATGAATATAGTGTCACAAGAAGTCAATTATTGCAAGGGATTTAACTATTCCCTAAGATATAAGAACTTATCTTGGTACTTATCTTTGAATGAAAAAAACAATAAATTGGTTGGAACCCATGGTCGATGCATTCATAATGAAATTCTACCCAGTGGAGAAAACCCTCAGGATTAGGCAGAAGATCACCAACTTCAGTAAGAAGCCAAAAGAAAACTTATACAAAGCATGGGAGAGATTTCAAGAATATCAGAGGGATTTCCCTCACAACAATTATGAAAAAGGTTTCCTGATGAGTACCTTTTACAATGGACTTACCTATGCTGAAGAAACTTCTTTTGATGTTGCCGCATGTAGTGAATTTTTGGATAAGATCCCAGAAAAGATGATGAAGTTAATTGACAATACAACCTCTCTACAAGTTGGTCTGGACTAAGAGAGAGGAACATAGAAAAAGGTATCTTCTGAGAGGAAAATAGTCGGATGCAAGGCTTTCAAGATTCTTACCACTCAAATCTAAAAGATAGATAAGGACATTGGGCAACTGAAGGATTTTGGGAATAAAGGAAAGAAGAAAGTCAAAACTGTTATGAAGTGTGTCACTTATTGGGAAGGAGGACATGGAATAGACAATTGCATACACACAACCCGAAGAAGATGACATTGAAAATGTCTCCTATGTAAATTTTAAGAGATCAGATCATCCTCATTTCTCATATGGGAACAAAAATGTCGCTCACAATTCCCACCAACTGAATGATCTACCTAACAGATACCCTAGGTTTGGTATATGGGTCGGATCATATGATTTTAATTGGACTATGAACTATCAACAACAAAGAAACAATTTTGAGGGGCAAAATTGAAAGAAAAAAAAAACTAGGAAGAGGAAACCAAGGAAATCAAGGTTACGACCATACTTCCAATCAAATAGAATTGATGCCTGAGAAGTTTTGCTTATACAAAAAGACAATCTTCCATAAATGAGAAACTAAGTCAAAGTGAAATAAATAAAAAAATCTTGTTGGATACTATGTAGTTGCAACTGGGAGGAGTAACTTCTCAAATCATGGACATGGAAGCCCATAGGAAGCATATTCATCAACAACTAGTGCAGCTATCTGAGCTGATAAATAATTTGTAAGGGAAGATCCCTTGTACCACTTAATCTGCCAAGATAGCCACATTGAGGCCGGGAGAAGTCTTGGAAGAGCCAATTAACAAGGACAGTCAAGGACCTGACCCATTGCTAATCTCTACCTTAAAGATGACTCCGTCAAGGAGGGAATCGGAAGCAAAAGAGACATCTAATATGGACAAGTCAAAGGACAAGGTTAAGGGAAAGAAACCAGTGTTAGAAAAAAATCTTGATGCAGCTAAAGAAGACATGATCAACATGGACCCCTATGCACCAGAATACCTTTTCCATATAAGTTGGTCAAGGACCATATGAAGAATATGAAAATTTCATGGAAGTTGAGAAAAAGTTACATCTTGACATTCCTTTCCTTGATTCCATCGAATAGATGTCAGCCTACACAAAGTTCTTCAAGGTCCTTATAACAAGGAGAAGGTGTGGAGACAAAACTGAGACTGCTAGGTTAGCCAAGATATCAAGTGATTTTATACAAGAAAATATGCCGAATAAACAAAAGTATCCCACAACTTTCACAATCCCATTTGATCTTGGAGATAACATAGTGAGATAGGGTTTGGATGACCTTGGGAAGAGTATAAGCTTGATGGAACTAATGTTATCCCAGCAACTTGGACTTACTGATATGGTAAAAATTGGGATGCACATCCAACTTGTTGATCACTCCTTCACGAAACCTATCGACATGGTGGAGAATGTTCCCCATCCGCGTGGGAAGATTCTTCATCCCTTGTGATATAGTCATGATTTATACTTGTGGTAGATCACACATGTCCTATGATATTTGGGAGACCTTTCCTTTCTATAGGAAGATCTCTAATAGATGTTGAAGTCAGAATAATTACCATAAGGTTCGAAAATGACCACATTGATTTTTGTGTGCAAGACTCGATGAGAGGACCTTCCCTCTTTGAATTTGTTTACTTCGTGGACAACTGTAGTTAGTTATGTGAACAAGTGAAAGAGTAGAATGCCATAGTAAACCCCCACATGAGAGCACTGAACAGTTATGGTCATGATGAATAAGAAGTTATGGAAGTAATATAATTGCTTGATTATCTAGACACACCGGAAAGTGATGACAGACAATAAGACGACGAGATCATTAAAATAGTATTCCCAAATTCTGTCGTATCGAGACTTAGAATGCCAAAGGGGACAAATCCTAAAATGTTAGCTAATTGTGTCATAGGGAGATGCCAAAGTGGTATACAATACATGAACATATAAACATAACATAAACCATAAACAATCTCAACATTCCACGTGTATATAATTACAACACGAATTATTACAAATGAATTACAATTACATATTGAAAGGAGAATTTTACAAGTCTATGTACATGTATGTTAATCAGGATCTACACAATAGGTACAACATGTGCAATTCCTCATTTTTCATCTTTGATCCCATGCTAGTTCTGAACCAAGAAAATACATGAAATAATGAATCAACATAAATTTGATATGTGGTTGAAAAGATATTAGTACTATGTTAGCATATTTAAAATACTTGAAGAAAGAATAAAATAAAAGGAAAACATTATTTAAGGCCGAGAATCAAGTAAATCCAATTTATTAACCATATTTCAATGAACATGCATTACTATGGTGGACTCAGTACAACATCACATATATTATTGGGCCCATTCCCTACGTACCTTGTACCATTAGGGATCTCTCCGCATACCATGTACCATTAGGAGATGCTAGTCAACATTAATACTTTTCCTCTCTAATAGGGATATTAATGAACAACATCAATAACTACATTTCATTTTCTTTCTTTAATATTCTAATATTTAAGGCAGAGGAGTATCATAATATATACACATCCAAGTAAGTTTATACAAATAAATGCAAGCAAGTACACATACTTATATCATCTAGAAAAACTATTTATATAATTATATCCACGTACCTGAGTTTAGAAAATCCTAATTTGTCCACCATCATCTACAATTTTGGTCACCACCTGATTAAGACAAGATCATGTATTATCATGAGATTCTCATCCTCTTAACCCTAGTCATGTTCATTTTAGTGTTTGGCTTAGTTCATTATGTTGTATCCATCATTACTCATCTTATCTTATTAGAATCATCTACTGATCTTATATTCCATATTAAGATATATAACTTGATTATTTGATTACATATAATTGTGTGCACATATTTACCCTAGGTTACATGTATTATTCCATTGAGGTTTCAAACTATATATTATGAGACATCATCATATAACATGAGTTTCATGTGTAAAACAGATGTATTAGTTCCATATGTAGTTGTATGTATTGTTCCTAGCATATTCTGCAAATTTCAAGGTTTATTGATCATAAACATATTAATAGCATTTTACTTAGGGTCATTAGACCTAGATAGCCACATTGAACGAATTACATGATTTTGTACATCAAAATTGTGATCTTTGACATCAGTAAATGAATTATACATCACATTTGGGAGTTAGTGGAACATTTTAACAATTTTAGCCCATCGTTTGATATATATCATACATCAAAAGAGTATAATACATCTTACATGATACCGGAAGATTTAATTCATCAAAAGACTGATATTAGAATTCCACATTGCTCTACTCATTTTTCTGAGAATTTTGATATTTTATTCGTATTTTTCTGACAACCATGCTAATTACTATGTATTTTCTAGGATCTGTACATTTACTGGATTTTCGAGTGGATTATTAGCTTCAGGCGAATCAGGCGCTGTCACGTGACTCCTTTGGACCCCTTGAGCCTACTTTGGCCGGCCGGTTCAGTGATTGGACGCCCAGTTTTCTTGTTGGGTCAGCGGCTGGTCTATCTGAGCCTCCCTCTCTCTGTCTCTTCTTGCCCGACACGTTTGGGATCAGATTCCCATGCACGCTACTCGCCTTGCGCTAGCGCCACCGCGGAGAGGGACTCCGGTGAACGATCAGTTACTGAATCCTCGCCTTCGTCTTCAAATAATAATTCTGGAAGATTCGTGGACGTACCAAAATCTTTGATGACCGCTCCTTGAGTTCTCAGAAGTCGATCCTCCGTTGTTCCGTGAAGGAGGAGGCGTCGGAGTGCTGGATCTCTGGGGCGGTAAGAGACCTCCAAGCGGGGGCAGAGAACGGTGCTTGGGAGGGGAATCTGTGCTCCATCCCCTGCTAGCATTAATTGAGATGCACCAGAGCTTCGCAGGACCTCCACGAACTTGATGGAAGGTTCAAAAGAACCAGAGAGTTGCCTTCGATTACCCTGCTGACCCTGACTTTCCTCCATGGTCAAACAAAGTGTGGTGACTGTGGTAGCCACTAATGGCTCCTACTACACACGAACCAGAGCTTTACGACTTTGTTATGTTTCGGTCGAGGTACAACCGCTCCAACATTGAACCCATTGTAGGTCTTCGGATGTGAGGAATGCTGCCAAAAGCAATAGCCAGGCTGAGATATTTAGAAATCAGGTGCTTGGTCCGAGAGATGTGTGATCGCCGTTGTTTGGGTCAAGGTCCCTCCTATCGTATTAGTCGGAGGTTGAAGACTGGTTTACAAGCATTGGATCCGCTCACTGATGGCTAAGATCAGTACTCGACTCTGTATGCCCCTTCCTAAGAAAGGATCCCCAACAGAAAAGAGATAGACAGTAAAGGCTAAGATAATCACGTTGTTATCTGGAGGGTTGATAATACACATAATATTGATTCATATATTTCTTTAATTCGTATACAACTTAATCCAAAACTCGTACAACAGAGCTTCAAAAAAATCGACTCTTAGGCATAGATCTACTGTAGCTTATGTTAATTATTGACCAAAGTACACTTCAAACAATCATAGTTCGACCATGTAGATATAATCTTTAGACAAGCCCAATCCAATAATCACACGATCCAATATAATTATCAGAATACCTCAAATAATTTGACATGTATCACTTTAACACTTTGTCCTTATTACACACGTCAAAGTATGGTTCTCAATCATTGTGGCTGCCAATACCTCTAATGAGGTCAACATTATCATAACCATTTAAGTATAAGTAGTTGGAAACTCCAAAATTCCAAGATATCATAATACTCTTCATTGGAAAAGACTCCCCAGGACAAAGAAGCTCATAAACCCAAGATAGAGCTGAAACATCTCCTTGAAGTCTTAAAATATGAATTTGTAGATGAAGAAGAGAGAAATCTGATCATTATAGACTCCTCTTTGACTGAAGAACAAGAAGGGAAATTTCTATCTCAACTTAAAAAGAGAAGGGGATCAATTAGATATTCTGTGGAAGATATCAAGTGTAAGGAGGCGAGATCACCCCTTACTAAAATTTAACGAAAAATATAGATTTATATGATGAAGGATGCATGCATAACAAGTCCATTTAAATAAACATGATTTAGATACAAAAAAATTTAACAGTAGTAGCATGAAGAAAAGACTAAGTTATTACATGGCTTTGATCCAAGCTCACTACATGAGTTTCATGAAACATAAACTAGAAAAGGAAACTACATGATCTAGTAGTAGCAACCTAGACATCTCAACAAAGTCTCATTGAATCTACTCTTGGGAAGGTCCTCATTGGTCTTGTTCCACTCCTTGTCCTAGGCCTAATTGGTTGGGATCACCCAGCAAGAGGAGAAAAATAGGTATGTGTCAAATATGGACCAAGATCAAGACAAGAACAACAAAGGAAAAAGTTTGGGTAAGAATATGGAGAGTCAAAAGTATGAGGCACATAACAAATAAGATTCTTGCCATAATAAATAATAAGAGAACAGCATGCATGATTAATAATATGATTACATTAACTAAATAGGGTTGAGGCACCTATCAGACCTCGAATAATAGGTGAGGGGAGAGTATCACATTCCCAATCACCTCAAAATATTTATATATGGGGGGAGTAAACACATTCCCCAGGGTAAAATAACACATGCCCAACTATGGGTGGTTTATAAAAGTATCACTACGTTAGCTAACAAGTCAAATAAATCATCATGCTAAAAGAAATCATATGGCAAGTTTAAATAATAGAAATATTACAGTTGGGGCTCAAGACCCAAGTAAATATTGAAGTAATTGTTTCAAAAAGAGCAATAATAGGAACAAAGGTTTTAATCCATGCCTCATTGGGAAATTAGGGTTTGGATATAAAAAATGCCCAACCTAAGGGATAAGATGCACATACCTTGATTTAGAGTCTTAGTTATCACTTTTGATAAACTTATAAGATTCCAAGATCACCTTTGTCTAATTTCAAGTTATTCACATGTATTAGGGTTTTATAATGCGTAGAAGCATAAAGAAACCCTAATTTTATGTCTTTTTGGAAAATGTCAAATTTAGTCAAAAAAACCTAACTAATCAATTCCTTATTATCTCTTATTGAGTCATGCATGTTGAACCTTTTGGCTTCTTGCCAATGTATGTGTTGTTTTAAGAAGCTTTCAAGATATATCTCTAAAGATATTGATGTCTATCAAATAGGATGCTTCACTGAAACCTTTCATAGAGAATACTTTCTTTTCCATGTTTTAATATTTGTAGGGTAAGGATGTTACTCCCTATCATTATGTAGAATATAAATATGCTCCCACTAAATCTTTTTTAATCACAGATTCCATTTTCATTCTGACTCAAGTCAAACTCTTTGAATGTCTTATCAAATAGAAGGTTCCAACTCTAAAATATTTTCTTCAATCTAAAGATTTGCCTTTTTAACTTATAGACCTTATTTGCATTATTGGATTTATAAAACTTTCAGGTTGTGTCACGTGCACACCCTCATAATTATTCCAATTAAGAAATGTGGGAGCATCCATATGCCAAATCTCATAGTCCTACTAAGCTGCAATTGCAAGTATGATCATGATGGATTTAACCATGGTAACTGGTGAAAGACTTCATCATGTTCAAAACCTTGAACTTGTTTGAAACTCTTTATAACCAATATACCCTTGCATGTTGGTATTTTCCCTAAAGACCCAATTGCACCCTATGAGTTTTATCAATATCATACCTTGTTGGTTTACATGGACTCCATCTTGGATCTCATGGCCTCAATCCATTTCTCAAACTCTGGTCCATCAATAGCTTCTAGGTAGGTTGTTGACTCATCAGCTATGATCAACTCACAGCCTTATTGATTTATAAGATATCTTTCAACTCAAGTTGTGTGCTACTAGAACTATGAGGTTTTGTGTTACATAAGGAACTTGAGATTCCACAATAGCTTGTGATTCTCGTTGTTCCTACTGTGCCTCTCTAGGATCAATGTTTTCTTATTTGTCTCAAACATTACGAGTTCTACTTTTACTCCCACTGATTCTTTGGAACTAAGTTCTTCAGGAATACAACCATCCAGATCAATGAAAAACTTAGTTGTTGGATTGGGATAAGAGTAGTATTTTAACAAAATAACATTTATGTGATTTATGGACAAAGCTTTTTAAGGAATTATTTTCTTACATAAGATTTCAGTCTGAAACATTATAGAGGAATTATTTTCTTACATAAGCTTTCAGTCTTAATAATTCTAGAAGACATATCAGGACACCTCCCAAGCCATATCTCATATGGTGCTTTTGAACAATCTAGATGGTACGTTGTTTTAGTGTAAAGCATGCACCCAAAAGAAGTTGGAAGATTAGTTGAATTTTTTTGATAATCACAGCATGACTAACAAGGTGTGATTCCTTCTTTCTGATACACTATCATTGTGTTTCAGGTGGAGTTCATCATGACACATTATCATGATCTCCCAGAAGGTTCTCATACTCTTGGTTTAAAATATTTCAACGTTGATTGTATCAAATTGTCCTACTATTTTTATCAAGTTGGTTACGTACTTCATTCATGATATCCTAGAACACTATAAGGGATTCATACTTGTATTTCATTAAATACAAATTTCCATATCTACTAATAGAATCAGTAAATATAATGATGTATGAGTCTTGATAGAATAGTCTCTCTCTCACTACATCTAATGAAGATTCTTCGATCATTTTTTCCAATAAATAAGACTTGCATATCTCTATTGGTTCATTAACCAAAAGGGTCTTGATAAGCAACATTATGGATTCTAGAAATGCATTTCTCATTTTAGTGCTCTAGATGACAATGCTATAGGTATTCATTATTTGAGTAATCGAGTCATTTGGTATATGTATCATACACATTTGCCCCTACAACTATCTAGTATAGATTATGAGACATGGGGAATTTCCATATCGCATCAATTATTGTCCATACAAGATAAATGTTCAATGGTAGGTACATAATAGCAATTCACTAATTCCATTACATACCCATGAATGACAAAATCCAACTATAGTGGTAGCAACTCTTACTCTGTACAATTCTAGATTACTTCTTATCGGGTCCTAAAGTAGAGATCTCTATCTCTTTCTTCTTCCTTTATTCCTTTAAGTGAAAATTATAGATTCCTTTTTCCACTTACCCTTCTCCTAGTCTTGCGTGCATAAGACTTGGACTTCAGCTTAGCCTCAGAACTCTTCTTGACCTTGTCTTTTCCCTTAGACTCAGTTCTTCTTATCACCATCACAGATTTGTCCTTCTTCATACTTACTATAGCATCAATATGCCAAGTAGTTTTGACAATGATTTAGCCAAGTTACTCAAGTAGTAACACTTGATAAACTAGTTGTATGATTCATACAACAATTTTTAGATTCATATATGTGGATGTGATGGAGTGAATTTTTGAAGTATTTGTATGTCCAATGACACAAATGGATTCATGGATGTTGAGTTAACTTAAGAGTTGTAAGTGCTTTGATAAAGTTTGGATGGTGATTGATGTTGATATCATGACTAAGGTCCCTAAATTTATGTCTATTTGAGGTAATTAATTGATTGGTCAAATAGTTGAGTTTTGACACTAAAGTTGGACAGGAGGTAGTTTGTATGATAATGAAGTTATGGTTAAAGTTTCATAATGTTTTGAAGTTCCTAGAAGGAGATATTGATGTTTGAAGTTTGTGAATAAATGCATGTATTAGTGACTTTAGAACTATGGTTATTATTTATTATAGCATAAGGTTTGAGTAACAACAATGTAACACATCCTTGAGTGGGTTTGCCACAGATTAATGATGTGAAGCTGCTTTGACCCTTGGATGGGAATGATCATGGGGCAAGGAGTTTTGTGGTTGTCCACACAACCACGATCACCAATCGTGGGGTGAAAGGTGTGGGAGTCCATGCAGTTACCATTGGCATGAGGAGAGTAATTAAACAACCATTCATTAAAGTCAGTTTGTGGTAAGCATTGCAAGCTCCACACTCTTCTTAGTGATACTTCTCCATAGTAACACCACAATTGATGATGAGGAGGAAGCTTCCCGCTCCTGCTAGCTGGAGGAGACCAGTTAGCGGCTGTGTGCACAAACGGATCACAATTCCCGTAGCAACACACACGAAGGCCCATGGTATCCAAAGCATCTAATGAGGAGGCATGGATGTCTGGTTGTTCCAAGTCGGGGTTCTCCCTAGGGCAGTGTTGAAACCAGGAGTCATGTGTGTGTTGGAGGGAGAGTAAGAACCAAGGAACCATGTCGCGGTGGCACTCATCACCTCTAAGACTTTTGAGCCCAAGCCGACTTGAGTTTTCGCTGATCGGAGTCTGCACTAGAGATCATCGAGCACATCTAAGCGGGAGTTGATGAGATTCGAGGCTAGTAGAAAGTGGAAGCCTTGATTCTTCAAACCTCTAGGATCATGTGTAGATGGAAGAGACATCATCAGAGGACGAGGAGCTTGGAGTAGCAGGCAATGACTTATTCCTTGCGAGAGTCATCACTTGCAGCGCTGGCGAGCTTGTAGAGATGGCGTCCCAGAGGCACATCCACAAGAGGTGATTGGGAGTCATCGATCTTCCCTACGCAGCAAGTGGCTTTGTGTAGAAGAACAGAAAGCTCAGAATCAGAGACCCAACCGTGGCGGTGGCCTAGTATCCTGTGCAAGGGAGAGAGAGAGATGACATTCAGGCCCTACACTCACGGAGGCACCTGTGAGAATGATTCTCATAACTTGTATGCTCGTTTGAGAATGTGAGAGAGAAAGGCAAGCTGGACGGGATCAATCCAGCAAACCAGACCTAAACCCAGGCAGAATCGAGCTAGACCCTGAGAACTGACCGGCTCAGTGAGATTCCAGGACAGAGAAGAGCCACACCTCTCCATGGTGATGTGGCAGATCAAGATTGGTCGTAAAAGCCTAGTAAATACCCAGATCTTGTATATTTAACAGTAATTAGCTCGATTATCCAAAAACTACAAATAAGGTACCAAAATTCTCAGAAAATGTGTAGAACAATATGAAAGCATAATACTAGGTTTTTGATGCACCAACCTCAGGCATATCATGTAAGTTATGAAATACTTGTTTCAAGAAGAATAAATATCAACGGATAGCCTAATATTATGAGAATGTGCTAGTTACTCCTAAATGGGATGTATAATCCACTTTAGGTCAAATATTATAGTTTGATGTACGAAATCATGTAAATTTCTCCATATGGCTAATTGGGGCTTTTAACCCAAAATAAAATGTAATAAATACATACATGCTCAATAAATGATGGAATTCAAAGAAAACTCTCATATCTTTAATTGAAAGTTAATATTAAACTTTGATATCGATTTTATACATGAAATCCATGTTATATGAAGATGACCCTTAATACATGGATTGTAATCCTAATTCGAATAATCTATACAAACTAGGGATAATATGTGCACAAAAAAGGATAGGGAACCTAATGTTCAGATAATGAACCATAATCTAGAAAATGACATCAGTAAGATAAATCTAAGACAAGAATGCAAGTAATGATGCACATATCCTAATGAACTAAGCTAAACCCTAATGGACATAACTAGGGTTAATGATGGTGAGAACTTGATGGTGACATGATCTTGTCTTAATTAGGGTTGACCAAGGTAGAGTTGCATCTAGGAATATATGGTGATTAGGATATCTTGAGCAAGGTACGCCATTACCTCTTACTTGGCTTATTATACAATATGAATGTGTTATATGTGTGGTAAAAGACTTGTCATATGATATTGGATGAAATGATTATTCTTGTATGATATGTTGCTTGATTTACCATGCTTATTGTTATGAACACATGAAACATAATATATCTGTTACATTATATGAAAGCACTATATCTCTTTGGTAAGCATAGTGCTAGTGAGTGATCTATCTCTTTGGTAAGCAGATCACATATACAATGATCTATCTCTTTGGTAAGCAGATCATGAGGCATGGATGCATCTATCCCATTGGTAGGCAGATGTACAAGCATACAATGGAAAATGAGCTTAAAATATGTGTTCTCTTTTGTTAATGAATATCTTTGTGCAAGTATATACTTTTTCTTATATTTCTTTAATACTACCAAGTACTAGTTTTATCTTATTGCCAAGCTTAGTAGTGAGAGGTATATAAAAAGACATGTATGTGTACTCAGTACAATATTCTTGAATATTGTGCTAACGTGTACCACATGTAATCTTTGTTTTAGGTTGTGGACATATGATCTTGAATAACCAAGATAGTTGAGAGTTGTGTGGCAAGCTGATGTACATGTGAACTTGTTGTCTTAAGATCCTTTTGTTTAGTGGTATTACACGTGTATGTAGAAGTTTTTTGTTGAATATGTAATATCAAATATTGTAACAATTCATTATGTAATTATATGTTGAATGGTGAACATGTGTTGTATGGTTTTATTATTGTTCATGTGCATGTGCTACTCATTGTTTCCTTCTGAATTCCTCTAATTTTCTTCTTAGCCTAGTGTGGGGTGTTGAAATTGGGATTCTCACTGAGGTGAGGTTTCAATTTGGACATCATACATTAAACTAAGTTTTAGAAAATTGGGGACGTCACCAAAAAAATCTAAGAAAATAATTATAGAACGAAGACTAAGAATAATAAAATAAGACCAAAAAATATAGAATAAGTCTAAAAATTATGGACAAGAAAATGAATTATGAAGTGAGGTTAAAATTATGGAACAAACTAAAAATTATGAAACCAAACTAAAATTATAAACTAAAAAGAAGATAAATCCAATATATGCAAGCCATCAGGTTCAAAAAACAATGTGTGTCGTCTTTGATAACGGTGCCAAATTTGATGTGTGGCGTTTTCCCACCAAATTACTAGAAAAAGTTCTAAAGTTGAACCTTCTAAAGAGGTAATCAACTTGTTGCAAGCAACGAATCAACTTTGTGGTAGTAAGGTATCGATCTAAGGGATGGCGAAAAGAAGGTTGGAATTTAAAACCAATCGTGAGAATAAGAAAGTAAAATCCAAATTGTGGTAGCTTTGATTATGCTAAATACAAAAAAAGTACAAAAATCAATTTAACTAATCAAATGATAAAAGATGTCGGAAGTCTAGGGAATCACCACCAAAAATCAAGTTTTGCTCGACCAATCAACTCCTAAGATTTTATAATCAAATCAGGACTAAGTGGATTTGTGTCCTAGCGGATCATGAATTCGACAAGGGCCAGACATCCCATAAACCATTGATTTCGGCATTTATGGATCCTAGTCCAACTGTCCAACATATGACCGTTTGAGATCTCATAGAGAAAATATGTGTTTCCTATCTTATGTTTGAACCCATGGATCATGTGACCGCATCACCATGGGTTATAACAAACAAGTCAAACCTGTAGAAGGATCATAATCTAAATCATGTGATCTTATTAAAAGATCATGTGTTCATTCTTGTGGAGACTCGAGATATCAGTATCCCACAATAATATAATCAAACTATCATAAAAATAAGTACGAGATCAGATAGATAATAAGATAACAATTGCAATTAAGGGATTATAGGTTCATTTTTGTGGAGATATATGATCACATTTCCCCACAAGAGTATATCAATTTAACCGATGACAAAAGAAAAAATGGAAAGAAAACATTCTTTTACTGAATCATTGGAGTTGAGTACATCAAATAAAAATAAGCCATGGGGATAGTCCTCATGCCCTAGAAGAAAACTACTCAAACATAATGTAAAAGAACAAAATTACAATAGAAAACCCAAAAGGGGAGGTAGAAAAAGTGATGCCTTTGTCTTTGGAGTAACCCTTGCATTTATGGGGAGAAAGAAGGATAAAAGATCCAACAGGAATGGCTTGCTTCAGCCCAAAGTCACATTGGTCAAACTTTGGTTGTATTGATGATTATCTCATTTTAGCATTTAATTGAGTATTTATTTGCATTCTTTCATCCATATAAAAGCATATGGAAATGGCCAACTTTTCTTTGTTCCTAGTCAAAGGAGTAAACTTTTATGACATTAATTATTTCACCAAATTGAGAGTGGATAATTTTATCGAATTTCCTTCCTTTAATTACTTTGACTACTCATTAACTTCTTTGACTCTCTTTGCTATCAATTTATGTAATAGAAACTTTGAGCTGATTTCATTCATGTCAAAGATTCCAGAAGCAGTAAAAAAGTATAATTTTATTGTATAAAATGAAATTCCCTTTCCAAGAAATATTTGCACATTCAATTTGGAGTTCATACACAAAAGATATGACACTTTTGATGAGGGGTATATATGTATTTCAAGAATTGTGAGAAATTGTGCAAATATCTTCCAAGAGTAATTTTGGAAATTTTTGCATTTTGAAATAAATTGTTTATTTTCCTGCAAAATGCACAATAAATTAAGTAAAAACTCAAATTGAATAGAAAAAAGCAAAACTAAGATAATTGACTCTAAATCTAAAGAATAATGACAAAATGATCATAAATAAAGATCTAAAATATAGAATAAAGGTGATGAGTTTGCACTCAGTAGTTATCTCTTCTGAAAGCCTTGACTACCCCCTTTATATAGGAGGGCTAAAGATAGGGTTTATAGAACCAAATGAGAATTGAAGAGGAGGAATTTTAAGAATTTTCAGATGTTGTGAATCACGAATCAGTCGAATAACATTTGAGTCGGTTGACTCACAAGCCAATCGGTCAAATCAACACTTGAGTTGGTCATTTGACTATATTTCCTATTCACAAATATGTTGGCTCTCAATGTGATGGTTAATGGATGTCATGACTGAGCATCAATCCTTGATCCAATCTTATTAGTCACCCAAATGATTGACTCACATTCTGAATCAAGCGACTCACATTCTGAATTGGTTGATTCATATTCTGAGTCAGTTGATTCACATTCCAGTCAACCAACTTTCAGCCAATGTTGTTTAAGTTTATTATCAGAATACATTAGTAATCAAGCCAAAATGTATCCATGAGTAAACTCTTATTCCAAGTGTATCCTATGTGTGAAGCAATAGGTTCCAAATTATGTTGTTAGTAAATGTTCATAACCAAATTATGGCATTACACGCAATGAGTGGTACCTAGCAACACATCATTGTAGATAAAATAATTAGAAAATTTGAGAACAACTTCAATCTACATCTGTGATTAGTGTTATCGTGATAGTATATTTCATTTTCCTCTAATATCCAGAATGAACTTGAGGCCTAGAATCAACATCCTCTTAATATTCAATCCATGTTCTTTGAACTAGAGTAGACTGTCTAAGTTGCATGTGAGATCACCTATCGCATATTGATTCACATGAGTATGCCATATGTTTCTATGTCTGCTTATCAAGTGGCAAAGATGTCAACTATGGTAGGAGGGACAAATCTCATCTCCATCGCCCACAGTCAATCCTCATGTGTCATAATGTATTCGAGCACCACCTTTATGGTAATCATTATTCAAGGTTACACTGGATGATGTCAAATTACATCGAACAACATGTGATGAGTGTAATGATTTCAGGTCTAAGAACGACAATCACCACTATCACTATGAGAGTTGATTCTGACTACCATTCAATGGTTTCCATGTATCACTCTCAAGGTGGGTCTATCTAATACATTGTTTTATAACAAGTACCTATTTGTTTGAGTTGATATCACACATAATAACTAATGAGACTCTATGATTAGTCAGTACACACATTATATCCTTATATATTATTGTTATCTATTTTGCTTCCCTAGTATTATTCGACTAGGGACATAACAAGAATACATATACTCTTATCATACATCATTATTTAGATCCTCAACTTGAAGACATATGTCATCGAGTAAAATCATTCTTTAGACATATACTATGTTTGTGTCATCATCTCATGACTGAGACAAGCATGATAGATGGAATTACCTTTATTATTATGAAATCAAGTATATGATGCCCCGTTACGATAATCATATGATTGGCTCTTTGGGAATAAACACCAACAATTTATATGAAGGAAACAACTTCTTCACTGAGTATAGGGATCTTCAAACTATCTCAAGTTCATCTTCCATGAGTTAGCTCCCTTAATTCAGGTCCACCATCTCCTTCACCTAAGGGGTTGGAAGCATACCCGACAAAAGAAGAGAAAATATGAGTTGTCAACACAAAACTGTCGATATGAGCATATAAATAGGAATTGAGCAACAAAAGGTAAAAATGGCACAAATAAAACAAATCTTCTCATCCAAGAGAAAAGTAACATCCCAATAGAAATCAGAAGATAACATTTAAATAAGATAATCAATATGAGATTTATTGCCTTATTAAAAATGTCAATATAATACCACAATCATAAATAGTTCTATGGCGAGTAATAAGTAGATTAGAACATACTAAAAAGTGGGGTAGGAACCCATATGCATTCCATATGAAAGGGTAGTAGGGATAAAACCTCATTTCCAAACAAATATATATATTTTGTAGTGAAATAAAACCTAGTGCATGGTAGGGGAATAAAACCCAATGCCTAATATCATATGTGGCATGGGAATAAAACCAATGCTTGGAAGGGGAATTAAAGCCAATGCCTAAAAATATGGTGTCACTAATTATAGTTTTGACTATCAACCACGCATGCAAGATAAAGTATAGTCATATTCGAACAAGGGATGAGAACATCTAACAGATATCAAGTGGGGTCAAAGGACCCATAAACAATAATTCCACCATATCCACAAGTAAGATACATTACATGATCATAGAAGTTCACAACTTGGAAGTTAGGATTACATTTCGGTCTAGTAATAAAGTTGGGGCTTCCACACGGAATAAGAGTAGCAAGATATAAAATGTAGAGTCAATAATAAGAATATCCAACAAAAGATCCACATCATTTTACTCACATGAGTCAACCTCTCAGAGGATAGAGAAGTGTATAGGATAGCAGGTCCCAAAGGACCAAGAGAGTGATAATCATGGGTAATTGCTCAATATAAAAGTAAGGGGATGCAACATACATCACGACAGAGAGGGAAATATATGGGTCAATTGCTCATGGATAATAGAATGAAATATACCTTAAATTGAGTCTAGATATCTCTAGGGTCAACAATAGTTCCATATTAGAGTCATAAGTTACCTGGTTAAAGTGTATTGAAATTAGGATTAAGTTCACATTAGATTTATAAACTTTAAAATTTTAAATTATTACTATGAATGAATTATGTTACCAAAATCACACCATCATGTATACTATCTTTTTATAAATTTATAGCATATTTTCTTTTATTTTTCAAAATTGTAGATTTCAATTATGAATTCTTTAATTTCTAGCCAATCAAGAAAATATTTAAAAAATAACATATAGTATATATTGAAATTGGGTCACAAAACTAATTATATCATATTGTAGAGAAATCTCTCAGCATTCTAAAACATATTTTAGATAAATTTTCTAAAAATCCTAAAATTACTTATGAATTCTCAGTGGTTATTATATTCACTGATTATGTAAATATAAAAAAAAACAAAATTAGAGACGAAATTGCCCTAAACTCTAAATTAGTACCCTAGATTGCTACATGGGTACTAAGGTTATACCCAACTCAAAAACTAGCTTGGGATAGATAAATCAACATGGATGAAATGACCAAACCACCCCTAAGAGACATGACAAAAGTACATCAAAACAAAGGAAGATCAAAAATTCCCTTCACTTGTATCTTCTTAGCAAAATAAGAATTGAGCGATGGGAGTTACTGGTCTTTCTTGGGTGAGACTGTAACCAACCGTATATGTAGGAAAATCAATTAAAATACTTAAAGGGATTCCCAGAAGGTCCTGATGGAACAAAGAAGGCAATCATAAAAAGAAACCAAAATGAAGCCATTGAGAACAAAAACCCAGCTCATTGGTGGAGCCCCAAGTACAATAGAGAGATCAGAAATATGAAAATTTATCAAATTATAGAAACTAACTGAAGAGAGGGTTCCATTACTTATAATAATGCTTCTTATGGAAATTTCCATATTTGGAGAAGGTCGGCAGCAAGCTGCTGAAGTCGATGTGTCTCGATCCATCAACTCGAGTTTGGGTAAACTACACAGGCAGAGGTAGGGTATCAGTAGAGTCGGCATGGCCTACAAAATCCATGAAGAATATTTTGGCTAGGGGAATTGTTACTAGAGGGAATATATGTAGAATACAATGTTAGATACCATCGTTAAGGAGGTAAGGCGTTGAGGGTAAGCAAGAGGTATTTTTGAGGAAATTTAACATGGGAAAAGGTCCTACATGGTCTGGAAACTCTTCAGAGTACATAATATATAAGTAGGGGTCAATGTTGTGGATTATGGAAAATGGGTATAGAAAAGAGAATTTCGCAGTTCTTGATTGGGAAGAAAAAAAATATGGAATGTAGGTATAGATATGTGTGGATTAATCTGAGGAATATAATGGTGAAAAAATCTCTAGAATTGTGGAAAGATGAGGGAGATAGGAAAGGGAGTATGAGTCTCATATTGTACATTGACGAAATAGGAAACAAGGGGAAGAAGAACATTATTTGTATGCAAGCTAATTGCAATCCAATGGCTGAGAGAACATGCATGCATACCAAGAGAATTTGGGACTAGGAAACTTTAGCATGACAACAGAAAAATGCAGCAATTATGGTGTGATTGAAAAGTTGGAGCTTTGGGAAAAATAGTTACAATGACTAAATAGTTAGTGTTTTAGGCATTTAAAGCCCATGTTTTCTTTCCAATTTTAGTTTAGAGCTCAAGCAAAGTTCAATTGATATTAAATTAGACATCTAGGAAATACAAGTCATGTCGATTTCAATTTTTCTAGACTTAGGATCCTATAAATGAGGATATGTAAATTTTTTTTTGGCGTCATTTAGTATATTATTTAATTGTTTAGAGATAACATTATATGTTCTTTCCTGAATGAAATTGAGGCCTCTAGGATTATTCATATAATGCGGAACTTGGATCCTAAGAAAAGTAAAGCATGGTGGTTTCAAACATAGGTTTATTTTGTACTTTTGTGGCTATTTATAATGATCTCATAAATTGGGATTATAAGGTGTTGTACCCATATGTATTTACTAAAAATATATTTATAGATAATATTTTGACATTGAACTTATTTTTAGGAATATCTTCATATGACTCACTTACTTACACTTACACAACCACAATCATTGTTTAGTTCACATTTCCCTAATAAAGATATTTAGTGGCATTGTCTTTCCGATTAATAACACACCAACTCTCCATTATTTCATATATCCTTCAATGACACATTAATGCATTTCCCAACATCTTCTTAATATGGATATGTTCAAAATCATTTCCACCACTTAATATTTATCAAGATTAACTATCATAGAACTAATTACATATTATTTTGATTTTATGAAGATTAAGGGTGATATAGACATGTCTAGTACCTTATATGATATATAATTTATTCTTAGAATGTATCCAACTAATTTAATCATTTATCCACATATTATTCCAACTGGTTACTTATAATTCCTAGTTTGATCTAGAAGAGTAAATGTATACCATTTTGAGAGGCTTAATCTTGAGCCAATATTAAAAGTACCAAACTTAAGATTACAATTTTCAAGACTAAGAGGTCAGATTGTGGTATATTACAATAGCAAATTACAAATTTTGACTAACTACATTTCCACTAAGGTGACTCACTAGAATCTTTGTCACTTCAACAACCATTGAGTAGACTGTGGCATCATGTTCATTCCGTAGAACAACAAATGAATGAAAAAATATTGTTTGAGGAATGAATCTACTACTGAACTAGGAAATTTAGCCAAGATAGTTTTAAGAATCTCAAGGATATATTCATGTCCAAATGTATTATCATTAATGCAAAAATATAGCTATATACTAATGGAAAACTAATAATTGTTTTTTTCAAAGTAACTAATATGGGTACATGAGATTCATCAACTAGAAATCTGACATTTTGTCGACTCTTCTCAGAAAGCATGTGAAGTTAATCATAGAACAAAAAAATATTTGTCAAGATTATTTTCAATAACTTCAAACAATACTATAACAATAAGTCCTAGTTGTTGGTGACTTTTCAAAAATATCTAAAGGTAATACCTTATTTTGATCATCATAAAGATTTATGGAGGGTAGAAAAAGTCATATCAATGAATTAGGCACATTAAGAAGTTGCCAAAACTTCTTTGTAATTGGAGTTAAGGCATTCACCCTGTCTCTAACTAAGGGACCGAGCATAGATAACAACTAATCATCTTCCCTATCCAGCTTCTTATTATGCAAGTAGTTTTGTTAAATATTAAGTCCAAAGACTTAGATATGATGGTAAAGGTGCACCCTCAGCTCTAAAGAAATGGAGAGATTACAACTCTCACTCATTTCCTTCCTTGGTTTTTCCTATTCTTAGCCACAAGCAATTTTTCTTTAAGATCGTCAATGATATTGCAAGCATAAGAATCTGAATGACTAACCTAGAACTGAATGTCGACACTTTGATTTATAGTATAAACAAAAGTGATGTCTTTCCTATTTCTTGGAAGGGATCTTTTCTTCCACAACCATATCTCCAAAAGTTTGCATCCTAGGTGATAACAGTGGGATCAAGATTAGGGATGTGGAGAAGAAAAAGAGAGTAAAAAGGCAATCAGATTAGGTGTTCTATTTGTGTTGTTGTGTGGAGTGATAGAGTGAGGTGAGAGTGTGTGTTGGTAAAAGGCGCACCATCACAGTGTAAGGGGGTGACAGATAGGGGAGGAATCATCACAGTAGAAGGGAGTAATGGAGATGGGGGAACCAACATGGAAGAAGTATACAACAATTATAGGTGAGGATGGGGCAGGAGTAACTAAGCTTGAGGGTGTGATAGCATGGGAGGGATTGGGGCACGGAGAGCATGTGAGAGAGAGATTGAACCATTCGGGAAGCATGTTGTGTGTAATTGTGGGAGGAGAGGAATACTCATTTCACCATATGGGAAGAAGAGGAGGTCAGTCGCCCATGGAAAAGATTAAAAATGTGGGCATTTTGGATTAATTCATGAGATATAGAGAGAGGCAATTGAGGAGTTGGGAAGAACATTCTTTTTGTAGTTAATTGAAATTAGTAGTGAATTTTACAGTTGTTGGATTATAAGTACATTTTTTTACATTAATATAATTTGTAGAGAAAGGTAAATTTTGACCACCAATAAAAGATATGTAGTTAGAATAACTATAAATAAATCATCTTGTTTGTAGGGAGACTTCATGGGAGAATGAGACTATGTGGAAAAATCTATTAGATGGTGGGGTGAAGATATTCCTTATCTATGTAGCAACTCTCTCCACATGACCATAGCTCAGTTGCTTATAGATATATGTATTCAATATATTCTTACTCAAATAATTGATGATTAATTCTTATATTTTTCATATGAATTAATGAGAATGTTTTGTTTCACTCCCAAAATTTTCTCTTTAAGGAAAAATATTTAAGAGAGAGATTATGACTTTACACTGATATGGAATTATATTTCTCTCATCAAGTTATTATAAGAGGCTTATAAAGGTGTCACTAAATATGTATACACATATTGTAATACAAGATATTAAAGTGTAATAAGTTGGAATAGACTGTAGAGAGGGTGGTCAATCTGTAATATACAAAACACATTCTTAATATGTTGGAAGTTGTATCGTACCTTTAAAGAATTAAAAAAATCAGATTAGTTGTTTGTTAAAAAACAAAATTGACTAAAATGTGACACAAAAAATATAATAACATAGGTGAACGAAGTTTAACATATAACTATCATTAAGATTTTGACTTTGTAACAAAGGTAAACATACAACCGTGTTTATCTTGTTTCTGTATGTGATAACACTATACAAAGATTTGACATATTAGAAAGTGACATCATAACATGAAGGATTCAAGTGTAACTAAGGTGGACATTTGCAGTATGATTTGGATGTATTACAATGTACTTTCCAAAAAGATGAAACTTTGTATATAAAGAATCGCAATATGAAGGAACAATATGTAAGAAGAGTAGTCATTGTGTAATGTACAATTATCAAATGTAATATGTTAGAATGAACTAGAGCATATCTGAACACACAATTCAAGATAGATATACGTACATACATTTAACTATATAAAGAATTGTAATTAAATTAAGTTGAAATCAATTGTCAATCAAAATTGGCACAAGATTGGTCATGATAGCAAAAAGGTACCAAGAAAGAACAACCATGAAGACATCAAATTCCACTTTTTTTTATTTTATAAAGGTTGCATATAGTGGAGCAATACAACTTCTCTTGACATATTAATGTATATATTTATGTATATTACAAAATATACACACTCATTACAGTATGCTTCTAGCTATTATAGTGTGTCCACTCACACAATAGTTGTCTCCTAACTATTAAAATATGTCCACTCACATTATAATCTTTTTCAATTAATATACAAACTTCACAAACATGATAGTATCTTCACAAAAAAGGTGTTCTTTTTTAAATCTATAGAGTTTATATGTTATTCATACCACTCTCTATTGCGGTTCAAATTAAGCTAAGGTAGATATTAGTGTCTTTTCATAGCCCATGTATGGAGTGGGACCAGATAGAGGATCCACTCCCTACTATAATTTGAGAAATAAATCCATCTAATCCAAACACACTAAAAGGTATGTTGGAATAGGTATTTTTTTATTTCTCAAATAGTGGTATTCAAGACCAAAGTATAGTAGTGGAATAATATTTTATGACTATATTCAACTTCTCAAAGCTACATAATATTCACCAACTTAAGAGTTACAAGAAATTATCAACACCGGGATCTAAGTAGAAGGATATCTAAATTTTCTCAAGTCCATCTCCGTAAGAGTCATCTATGTAAGATAAGTCCATGTCTTCTTGGTATGTCCACCGTGTCCTATACATGGGATTGGAAGCATACCCCCGAAGAGAAGATAAAATGGAAGTTGTTGGCATAAAAGTCGGTATGTGCATATTAATCAAGAATTGAGCAATATAAGGGGAAAAGGGCATCAAATATGTCAAGGCTTTCCAAAGTACTATCCAAGTCGATATAAAAAGAATATGAAATGCAATAAGATGATAAATAGGACCAAGGCATCCATCTATTTTACATGTGATCAGACTAGAACAATATTAACATGTTGGAAGGAAATAACATATCTACCATGTTTGTGGGGTGAGCATGAACATATACACATCTACTCTGAGCAGGACAGGATACACATCTGCTCTAATAATATCACTTGCAAGAACCATCACCACTACATTATAAAGTTTGAGAATTTACACATCCACATAAAATAACACGTCACATTATACTACTAGTCACCACATGATGCATAACAAAAGAGTAATCAAGTTAATTCAAAATATGAGGAATGAAAACATCTTATCAATATAAGTGGGGTCAACAATATCAATGATGTGAGAGAAACAACTAAAAGATATTTTTCATGAATAATCTTAAAGGAGATACATGTAGTAACAAAATTAGAATTTCACAAGGAATAAGATTAAAAAGATATGAATAAGATTCCAATAATAATATCCAACAAAGTAAGATGATTACAATATTAGAACCAACATACAATCTTTCACATGGAATAAATTCTCAAAAGAGAGAGGAATTGTGCAGGCTAATTTGTCCATAGATATAATAGAGACGGGGGAAATAGGCAATTTCGCAACAACAATAATATGGAATGGAACATACCTCTAGATGTGATTCAACGTATCAAAACCATAGATCCAAGTTATGGTTCCAAGTTTTGAAACAATAGTGTTTGAAAAATCATCACCATGTGAATTATTTTATGTTATTAAAGGGCTTTGACAACTTTTAAAGGAATGTGAATAGGAGGATAAGGGAGAAGGTTAGGATCCATGTCTTATTGGTCAAGTGATTTCTGTGTGTGTAGGACATGGGGAGGGGTCTATATATAGAACTATTTGGCTTGGATAGCAAAACAATTATCTATTTTTATTTACTAGGGAAAATATTTAATGTATATTGTAAAAGGAGAAAGGTTAAGAATTCAGTAAGATAGGGAAAAATAAGCATACAAACATCATTGTCGTTCCATTTGTTTATGTCTACATTTTATAATATTTTTCCCTTTTTTAACAATTTAGTCACAAAAATATTGACTACGACATTTACAATAAAGACACTTCTACATCTCTCATTTTGTAATTATTTTCTCAATATAAACATGTATAATAATTTAATGTACAATTGTGTATGATATACCTATTGAATTCCTTTTCTATTATTACATTTATCACCCTCTTATGGATATTTGTTCATTCCAATATGAAATGACTTTCAGTTTTTTTAAACATGCATAACATTTTTTTAATAGGCATCTATTTTAATTAATATTGATTTAGATCCAAAATTCCAAAACTTAGGAAACTATAATTATTTGTGAAAGTGATAGGTGCTAATACATTTATATATCCAAAACTAGTTATTATAGACACATGGATTTAAAATTAAAAGGGTGTAAACATTATCTATTGATATATTTTCCTTTTTACCTTGTTGTAAATGATTTTAGGAGTTAATAGGGAGGTTAATTAAGAAAATCTTTTAGTCAAGATTATTTTATTTCTTTTTTGAGTTAAGAAATTTATTATATAAATTTGAGAATGTTTATTTGTTTCCAAATAAATATATAATTGAGTTAAAATATTTATTTCCTTTATTATGTGTTGATGTGATTATTTTTCTTCATTTATTCCATTCAAACATTAGGTAGAGAGAACTAGTTCTATTAAGTTTGTTCTAATTTTTTTTTGAGAGAAAAATGATCGATTCATTACTTGTTAGCCATACAACATCTACAATTGGGATGAAAGATACAAACAGAACATACAAACATCACGTTCAGTAACCCTAGGGCACTAGAACTCATATTGGAATGAGAGAGAGACATTTCTGCATTGAGCTTTTCCTGAAAAATTCCTTCAACCTGAGCGTTAAGTAGTGGTAGAGGGGATGGAACAAGACAGTATTCTGCTCGTATATCAACTCAAATGAAGCCATACAACTGAGTAATAAGATCAATCCAGAGCAAAGATGAGATAGCTGTACTAAGGTTGAATTACCGGGAAAACCCTAGAAAAACCACCACCTTCACAGAGGAAGGAGTAACAATCCTTATTCAAAGGAAGAAACAACACTGATATACGTCAGAACAAGGAAGATAGCCTTCCAGAAACTAGCACCCAAGCGAGAAACCTGTAAGGCATAAATAGAGGAGGGAAACCCGCCTCCTCCGGAACCCCTGTGAGGACACCCCCACCAGCCACCTGCCTCAGCCTCAAGGCAGATCTGAGCAAGACTCTGCCAGGAGAAGAGCACCACCACCTCTTGCAAGAAACACACTGAAGAGAAGACCCAATCACAACCAAGCCGCACAACTGCCGTCCAGGGGGGAGAGATGAGGAGCTCAGAGAGGCACCTACAAAAGGAAACCGGAAGAAGAGGCAAGAAGAGGAGGAGGCCCGGGGGGAGAAGGTGACGACCCAGCAGGACGCCTGACCCCCTCCCCCAAGCCTGAGCGCCGCACACAGGGGGAGCCCTAGCTCGCCGCCGTGATCGCCAGACGGGAGATAAGCGATGCCGCCACAAAAATTGTATTTACATAAAGTTTGTTTGAATTTATTAAAATGTCTCACATATTACACATTGTTACAATTACCACGATCACATTATATTATTTTAAGATATTCGGCAGTGATAAATTTTCCATAGATTTAACATGCATGTACAACATTGTTTCCCTTTATATTATACCATAATTTTATTTATTAAAAACTTCACCTAAATAGTATACATATAAGACATACAAGTTGGTTTATAATATTTATTTAGTATATTAGATTTTCTAATAGTGAATTTAATATTTTTTACTATAAGTTACATCCTCTATCCTAATTAAAACTAGGATACATAAGATTGTTTAATAAATATGAAAATTCAGACATAAAGAAATTTTTTATATGTAGAATTTGGATTTAGAATTTATTTCCACTATTGAAGCCATTAAACATATTATTAAATATTCTAGAGAAAAACTCATATTTTCTATTTTAAATGAAATTAGGATAGTTATTATTGTTCAAATAATCTAATTGACACCCAAGGAACATGATTTTACCATTATATTTGGGCTTTGGGATTTCCTCTTAAGCGTTATAATATAATTAGGTTTTATCTCATTACCATTATTTTATTATACATCATTACCGTCATTATTTATTATTTAGAGTCATATTATCTTTACACTACTACCAAAAGAGTTTCCTTTGTTTATAATGCATGAAATTTCATATTTTACTTATTTAACATATTTAGTCCAGTAATTCCTCTTTTACTTAGATGTTTGTACATAAAAATCCAAATTTTATTTTAATATATGTTTTAATTACATTATACATCTTGTTTGGTTAGTATATGAATAACAGTTAGCAAAGCAAGCATATGTGACGTATTTCATGAAGTTAATAGCATGTTATCACATATACATGTCATTTTGTTAATATGCCACTTAATATGTTATATTTATTTTAGGAATATATATGTTATGGTTATATTTAAGTTATTTATGTTATATGTATTAATAATGTACATTAAGGTGTAGCATTATCCTTGTTTGGTCAAATCTAAATCACCAAACATTCTGGTTTCCTAATCATGGGAATAGGATTTCTAGAGTCAAGATGCTAGGTTTGGGTATCTTACAACATTCCACCTCTTAAATAGGATTTCATCTCCAAAATCCAGCCATCTGTATACTTCCAACCAACTTCCATCCACCCTTTAAAAGGTTTAACCTAATAAGTTGAGCTAAGAAACATCAATGTACTAGGGCTACTTATGTATCTTCTAGTTATGAATATTTTAGGGGTTTATGTTGTTCATAGATCATGCATCCAACCAATAGGTTATATCACCTAGGGTTGAGTTTTAGGTCCTTGTGGTACTAACCTATCAACCCTACGATTCAAATGAGAAACCAAATAGTCATAGGTTACAAATTGGTAGGGCAACTAAACCTTTAAGCACAAGCCTCATACACATAACTTAGGGTCTAAGGTTTGTACTACAACTAAATCTAGGGTTTTTATATCAAACTTCATACCTCTATTCTTTGTGACACAGTTTGAGCAGACAATGATAAATCCATAATTTTCTTTTATACATATAATAGTATAATGGAAAATATTTTTTTTGATGACAAAATCTGTTCAACATAAATAAAAGGTAATTCAAAATCAATTAAGTGAGATGAGCCACCAAGTAATCCATTGTAACATCTTAGTATCCTACTACTTTTCCATCCTCATACCTATCTCCATCCTAAAGTCAAAACTCATAACATCCTAAGAGATATAATCCAACAAACCAACATATACTCTTAAGGGTCTCCTCACACTAGGGTTTGCTCAAGAAGATTTTGATGTGTACCTCGTAAGATTATAAATTGATCTTTCGTCATCACATGACTAATATAGGTCAATTCTAGGGTAAATATCTATGCAAGGCAAGGGTTCTAATTTGGGAGACAAAATTAAAATTGTTAGAATCGGACTACCAAAGGCTCTGACACCATTTCAAAGGAGTGGAACCCAATAGGGGATCCACTCCCTACTAAAATTTGAGGAATAAATCTATCTGATCCAAACACACTAAAAGGTATGTTGGGATAGGTATATTTTTTCATTATTCAAATAGTTGTATTCAATAATAAAGTATAGTAGAAAAATAATTGTTCACGACTATATTCAATTTCTCAAAGTTACATCATATTCTGCCTAATGGGGTTTGCATGAAAGCATCAACATCAGGATCTAAGTAGAGGGATATGTAAACTATCTAAAGTTTGTCTCCTTGATAGTCACCTTCATAATATAGATCCATGTATGCTTGGAATGTCCACCATGTCCTACACCTGGGGTTGGAAGCATACCCATAAGAATAGACAAAATGGAAGTTGTCAGCATAAAAGTTGGTATGTGAATATTAATTGAGAATTGATAAATCTAAGGGAAAAAGATCATCAAATATATCAAGGCTTACATAGAAGAGGAAAGTACTATCCTAGTGGAAATGAAAATAATATGAATTGCAATAATATGATAATAAGAGAAAGGCAACCATGTGTTTTACCTGAGTTCATACTAGAACAGTATAAACATGTTGGTAGGAAATAACACATCTACCATGAATATGGGGTGAGTAGGAACGTATACACACCTACTCTGAGAATGACAAGATACACATATACTCTAATAATATATATCGCTTGCACGAATCATCACCTCTACATTATCAAGTGCGGGAACACATCCACATAAAATAACACGTCACATTATGCTAGTAGTTACCACATGATGCATAGTAAAAGAGAAATCAAGTTCATTCCAAAATATGAGGGATTAGAAATCCAATCAATGTAAGTGGGGTCAAAAGACCCATAAAAGAAAATTCAACAATATCAATAATGTGAGAGAAATAATGAAAATATATCTTTCAAGAACACTCTCAGAGGAGATACATATAGTAATAAAATTAGGATTTCACACGGAATAAGATGAATAAGATATAAATAAGAGTCCAATAAGCATATCTGACAAAGTAAGATGACACAACTAGAATCAACATACAATCTTTCACATGAAATAAATTTTCAAAAGATTGAGAAATTATGTAGGCTAATTTGTCCATGGGATCAACAAAGACGAAAAATAGATGATTGCTCTACACGAATAATATGGAATTCGACATACTTCTAGATGTGATTCAACTTGTCAAAACCTTATGTACAAGTTATGGTTCCAAGTTTTGAAACAATAGTGATTGAGAAAAGATCACCATATGAATTGTTTTATGTGATTAAAGGATTTTGACGACTTTTCAAAGGAATGTGGACAGGAAGATAAGGATGAAGGTTAGGAGTGATGTCATATAGATCAATTGATTTCTATTTGTTTGAAGGAAATGGTGAGGGGTCTATATATAGAACTATTTGGCTTGGGTAGCAAGAAACTTATCTATTTTTATTTACTAGGAAAAATATGTAATGTATATTGTAAAAAGGAAAAGTTAAGAGTCCATTGAGACGTGATAGGAGAGAATAAACATAAAAATATCATTTCCATTCTATTTATTTATGTCTACATTTTATAATATACAACCATTTTTAATAACTCAATCATAGAAATAATGACTACTACACTTACAATAAAGAGACTTATAAATATCTCATTGTGTAATTATTTACTCAACATAAACATGTATAACCATTTAATGTACAATTGTGTAGGATATATGTATTGATCCCTTTTCTATTATTACATTATCAACTTGGACATGTATTCATTCTATTATGAAATGAATTTCTCATAATGTTTCTCTTTTCATGTTAGAGTTATTAAAAATATGCATAAAAAATTCATTTTAATAAAAGGCATCTATTTAATTAATATTAGGTTAGATCAAAAAAATTATATTTGAGGAAACCATATAATTGCTTATATATTTTACATTAATTATTTGGGAATATGTAGATGCTAAAAAATATCTATATATCTAAACTAGTTATTAAAGAGACATGAATTTCAAATAAAAAAGGAGTATTATCTATCGAACCATTTTCCTTTTTGTCCTTGTTGTAAATGATTTTATGAGGTAATATGTAGGTTTACAAAGAAAATCTTTTAGTTAAGATTATTGTTATTTCTTTTTTGAGTTAAGTAATTGAGTTTACAAATTCGAGAATGTTTATTTGTTTCCAAAAACAATATAATCAAGATAAAACATTTGTTTTCTTAACGATATGTTAATGTGATTGATTTCAATTATTTATTGCTTTCAAACATTAGGTAGAGAGAAGTAGTTGTACAAATTTTGTTCTACTTTATTGAAATATCTCATACATTCCACATTGTTGCAATTACCTTGGTCACATTATATTTGGAAAGTGAATACATTTTCAGATTTTCCGCCACGATACATTTTCCATAGATTTAATATGCATGTACAACATAGGTTCCCTTTATGGTATATCACAATTTTATTTATTACAAACTCACCTAATTATATACATATAAGACATACAAGTTGGTTTATACTATTTACTCAATATATTAAATGTTTATTTATTAATCAAGCTAATATTTTTTATTTAGTTTATATTCTCTCTTCTAACTAAAACTAGGATAGATATGATTGTTCTATTAATAAAAAATTCTCATATACACTAATTTTGATATGTAAAATTCAAACTTAGAATTTATTTCCATTTTTGAAGTCATTGAACATATTGTTTAATATTTTGGCACAAAACTTATATTTTCTATTCTAATTGAAATTAGGATAGTTACTATTGTTCAATTAATGTGAAACTTCATACCCAAGGTAATTGGGACCCAAGGAACATGTTTTCACCATTATATTTGGGTTTTGGAATTTCCTCTTAGGAGTTCTAATATAACTAGGTTTTTGTTCCATTACCATTATATTATTATAACATTATATCACTACCATCATTATTTATTATTTAGGCTCCTATTATCTTCATACTACTACCAAAAGAGTTCCCTTTGGGTACATGCACAAAATCCCATATATTACTTATTTAACATAATTAATCCATTAATTCCTCTTTTACTTAGATGTTTGAACATGAAAGTTTTAATTATTATTGTAATATATGTTTTAAGTACATTATACATCTTTTTTAGCCATTATATGAATATTAGTTAGAAAAGGAAGCATATGTGATGCATTGCATGAACTTAGTCACATGTTAGCACATATACAAATTATTAAGTTAATATGCCAATTAATATGTTGTATTTATTTTAGGCATATATACGTTATGGGTTATCTTTGAGTTAATCATGTTATATGTATTAAAAATGTACATTAAGGTTTAACTTTATTCTTATTTAGTCAAATTTAAAGAGCCAAACATTCTGATTTTCTAATTATGGGAATAGGATTTATAGAGAAAAAAGCTAGGTTTGGGTATGTTACAGTCCATGTGTCTTATCATTGTGAAACAAGTGTGGTGGGAAGGAGTATATTATGCAGTGTGTTTTGAAATTTCATCAACTACTTTATTGTAGCTTTAGGGGATGAAGGAGATGTTCATGTTACTAAAGTCCTCCATCAATTTTAGGATTTTCCTTCGATAGGGTTTCAATTTTCTTGCTCTTAGGTTAGTTTGTGTGAGCATTTGGATGGTTGAGCTTGCATCCTAGTATACCATAACATTGTCCAAATTGTTTTCTTTGCACAAAGTGAAGAGCATGTATGATAGCTTTCAGTTTGGACTCCAACAAAGGGGATGCATATGTATGGTATTCGTTCCCCATTGTGCAATGGTCTGTGTTCTCAATTGTATGTATGCTAGTTCCTATTTTAAGAGAGTGCCCTTGAAAGGCAACATCAATAAAGAGGAAGGTAGTGCACCCATTGGCCTAGAACCTAACCGGATTTGCATTACAGAAGGTTTCTTTGCATGTGTTTCTTGGTAGATTAATGATTATTTGAGCGGGATCCTTAATGAAGGCAACTTGTAGTGAGGGAATCTTTGTCTTGCAAGTATGTGTTTACTCATTGCATTATTGCCAATATGACCAGCATGCAACCGTGCACAACATGTTGATATGGGTATCAATGGTTGGATTAGTGATGAGCTTTATCCATTCCTGTTCTGGCAAGTTGAAGAAAGATTGATCCATGTTAAAGGCCTTCCAAACTGGTTTGCTAGTTGTGCAATCACGTAAACAGTGGATCAAGGTGTCTTGAGCATTGTTGCAAATAGGACATATATCATACTTGATAATGTGTCTTCTTGTATTCTCACATTTACTAAGAAGTACATGGTGTTTTAGCAGTGAGAACGGATCTGCTAGTCCTGATTTAGATGGGAGAAGGCTACACCTTAATTAATCATCTAACACATGTATTGGTTGATAACATGGAAATGCCTGGATTAAATATGCAAGACACACGGCATGATTGTTTGTTAGGAGCAACGTACTCCTCTCCTAAATAGGAGCAGCAGATCCTGGGACTTCAGCAGTCATAGGAAAAATTGTATACCTCTGTGGAAGATTGGCGAACCAGATTCATTCCCAATGTCCACTTGGGACTGTTGTGAGCTAGGATCATATCCAAAAGTAAGTTGAGCTTGTAGTAAGATCACCTTTAGATTAAAAAATAACATATTTATATGGACATAATTTTTGATATACAATCAGATTAGATTTATGGTTTATATGTTATATTGCCATTGGCAAATGCATTAATAGTCATGTTACAATAAAATAAATGTTATGGAAATGTTAGAAATATATATAAATTAATTGAGTGCTTATGGAAAAATGAATATGAATAACTAAAGTCATTCCATAAAAATCATGTTTCCTAACTTAATGTTTATATATCAGTTGGAGAAACATCATGTGCTATCAGATAACATTCATCAAGCTATGATATAATATCACTTGTGGGTGTCGAAGCAAGGAAATTTAAGGAAATGATACATGTAGATAAAAGCAATGGGGTAAAGGTATTGTGTCAAAGGAGACAAGCGACAAAAGAGGTTGGGACATGTGATTGTGGAACATGGAATGTTAGTGGGAACATGAGTAATATAAACCGGGGTGGAGCTTCTCATCAGAGTTGATTGTCATACCAAAGTAGTCATTATCATCATGTTACTTAGAATCAACATAAATCATTAAAGTATCGAAGGTATTGTTTCCATCATGAAATGAATCGTCAATGAGGTTGTAGAGCATGTGTATGACCCGACAGGTGAGTGCTACTTCAATGCAACATGTGACTCATTATGGATTTATTATTGTGATCTATAGTTAGATTAGTGGAGATACTTTAGTGTAGGGGATCAAAGACGAAAGTAATTTGTATGGAAATATGGGCATAGAGTAGACGGTGGAAATAAAATTTTTATCTGCCTTTATTCTGCATAACAACAAGGTAGTATCAATAACTATGACATAGGAAAGATGGTTTAATGAGTTTATACATGTTCCTGGAGTAAGTCCACCAACTACAACTCGTTGTAATGTAACTATCTTCTAGTTGCTCTTGGACAGTGTCTGTGCAGCTCTTGAACTTCACCACAGATGACAGATCGAACAACATCTGCACCAGCTCCTGTAGTCTTGCCTTGGACTGTAAGTTGGTGTTGTCCTCCTAGTGACAGGAAAAGGCCTCCTTACCTCTATATAAGTCCACATGGACAAACTAGAACTCTTGTCGTTCTAATAGAATGAATAGGAAGAAGTGGTCCCTCCCATCGGTGTATTAGTCATCAATTTACTCTTCCACAATTATTTCTCCCTTGATATCTCTCCCTTTAGAGGGTAGGACTTGCTTGGGCTCTCTATTGGTTACTACAACTAAAGAGGACAACAATTGTCATAGTTAATGGAGTTTTGTTCTGGGAAGCCCCCAATACCCCTTTATTTATAGGAGGGGTCAAGGTATGGGTTCCTAATCTGTATGGAAGTGGAAGGGACCGAAAGATCATGAATTTTCACAACTTACGAATCATGAATCGGTCAATTAGAAAGCAAATAGGTAAATTCACATATGATTCGATCGGTCCGTAATCCGAACTGGTCGTTTGGCCGTGTTTCCCAATCGCATATGAATTAGAAATTTCATATCCAATTAATGCACAACATTAATTCTTATACCAATCAAATTGAAAAAAGTGAAACGATTAACTTTTCTCAAGAAATCAGGTAAGCTACAAGAACCTTCAGTTGGCATGACCTAGTCGATCGGTTCACTCAATGAGCCAATTGATTCGCTTAGTGTGTTGATCGTTGGTGCCCTGATTCATGCAAAATCAACCAATTCGATTCTAATCAACCTGACACTACAAACGGTAGTCTCAACACTTGAGTCAGTTGGTTGATAGTTCATCCAGTTGATTTGTTGCTTGAATTAAATATCTAAACACTTTAGTAATCAATCCAATCATCATTCATGATTAAACTCCTCTTCTAGATGAGTTCATATGTGTGTGACCCTATAGGTCTCATATCACATTGGCAGTGAATGTCTATAACTAACTTATGATATCACCAAGCAAAGTGCAGTGCCTAGTTGCACATCAGTGCTACCCAAGTGAATACAAAGTTGGAGAACAACTTCAACCTATAATTCATGTAAGGTGTTGTAGTAATTATATAATTCCTTTGTCTCTGATATCTGAAATGAACTCGAGGCATAGAACCATCATCCTTTTAGTGTTCAAGCCATGTTTCTTGAACCTAGAGTAGACTGTATGAGATGTGTGTGACCTCAATATCATATATTGATTCACAAGTACATGCGCATGCATTTCTCAATCTCTCTTATCAAGTGGCTAGGATATCAAACTCCAGTAGGAGGGACAAATCCCATCTACATCACTCACAGACAGTCCTCATGTGTCACAGCTACCCAATCATCACCTTTATGGCAATCCTTATTTCAGGGTTATGTTTGATGATGTCAAAGTATACCGAATGACATGTGATGAGTGTAGTGACTTCATGTCTAAGAATCACAATCACCACCTTCACCATGAGAGATGACTATGACAACCAATAATGATTTCCATGTGTCACTCTCAAGGTGGGTCTGTCTGATACCTTATTCCCTAACAAGTATTTGTGTGCTTGGTTTGATGCACCATACCATGACTAATGAGATTTTTTCATCTACCAACCCACACTATATTCTTGTGTGTTATTGGTGTCTATCTACCTTCCATATTAACAACCAATTAGGGACATAATAAGAATGTACATACTCTTATCATCTATATGATCTCATTATTCAAGTCACATACTTGAAGACATACGTCATTGAGTATTGTCATTCTCTAAACTTTCATAACGTTTCCTCATTGTCTCATAATTGAATGAAATATAATGAATTGTAAGCTTGCCTTTATGATTATTAATCAAATCAGTTATGTTATATGCCATGTCAATCATCATATGATTGTATCTCTGGTCATACCATACCAATAGACTTGCACTTGCAATTAGAGCCAATCACTAATGAATCTCATTCTCAGTGATCTAAACATGCCCATCATGTTTCCGCTATGCAAGTGCTAATCGATTGGGTGAGCAACATTTTGTTATAGTCTATATATTCCATGTTCATCATCTCTTTGATGTGAGATGAAAATGTCATAATATGGTATCTCATATTCCTTTCCTAACCAGTAGCTCCATTATTGTCATAGTATCTCTACCGTGTCATCAATGATTTGAACATCTTTAAATTCATCATATGAACTTATAGATTCATATAGTGTCCTCTCATGTGTTCACAACACTAGGATATTCAACTTCAATTTGTAGAATAATTTTAGTGGCTTATAGTTCGGAACAAACTTACAACTTACAACTCTTTTCTTAATATCAAACATATTTTATTGCGGTCACTTTCATCATTTTGGAAGCTTGCATCGGTGTAATCCTTTACACCCGACTCTTCCTTCCTTCTATGTTCTAGTAATTAATCCTTAAGTACTTCACAAGTACTAAATGATGTCTTTAAATGACATTCCAACAACCCTTATTGGAAGCTAATATCACCTTATCATGTCCAACACATACAAGATTATGGGATGAGTACTTTTATAGCATTCATGATAGATCTATTACTATAGTATATGACATCTCACTCATGTCTTTTTTATTCTTTACAATAATGGGGTTTGTGAGAGACTAATCTGGATTCTCTCTCACTAAATCCTTCCTGCTGAACTTTTTCAGTATATTGCTATTATATGTGCTCACATATAGATCATGAAATTTTCAATAACTATCTCATACATCTTGATCCCTATCACATAGGATGCTTCACCTAATCCTTCATCATTGAAGGTGTCTTCTTGCCAGCTCTTAATACTCATAATATTGATATGTTATTTCCCATCACACGTGGAATATCTATATACGCTTCCACTAAATCTTTTATAAACATAGATTTCATCTTTTATAATGATTCAAGTCAAACTCTTTGACTATCTTATCAAGTAAAAAGATCATGTCTCTGAGATTCTTGATTCAATCCCAAATTGAACGTTGTAGCTTATAGACCCTATATGCATTAAAGAGGTTATGAAACCTTTAGGTTGTGTCATGTAAACATCCTTTCACATATTTCTTTTAAGGAATCCGATTTTAATCTTCATATGCCAAATCTCATAGTCTTTTCTAGCTGCAACAACAAGCATGACAATTGGTAAAGGATTTCTTTCATGTTCAACAACTTGAACTGATTTGAAAACCTTTGCAACCAATTATTCCTTTTATATTATCCATGTTGGTCTTCCAATAAAAACCCAAATTCACCTTATGGGTTTTACCCCCTTCATGTGGTACTAGCAAGGTCATACCTTGTTAGTGTACATGGACTCCATAATGGCTTTGAGCCATTTCTCATATTATGGTTCTCAATAGCTTCTAGTTGATTTGTTGGCTTATCATCTTATGAACAACCCATCTAAGTTGTTGGATTTATAATCCTCCAATTTCATATGTGTTCTACTAGAACTGTGAGGTTCTGTGTTACATGATGAATTTTAGATTCTACAACAATTTGTGATTCTCTTCAGTTCTCAATATACCTCTTTGTTGACCTCAAAGATTTTGAGTTCTACTTTTACTCCCACTGATTCTTTTGGAATTCAGTTATCCTAGAAGCAAACACTTTGTTGTCAGATTGGGATTGATAGTAGTGTTCAATAGTCATGGTTTGTAGATAAACCTTTTCTAGAAACTACTTTCTTTTTGTAAGTTTCTATCCTTGAGATATATTGGATACCCATTTCATATCATATATGAAGTCTTTTAAACTATTTTGATGGTACATTGTTTAGTCTAAAGTATACATTTATGAGGAAATTATAAGAGTAGATTATTGTGACAATCATATCATGACCCATCATAATGTAATTCCTTCATCTTCACACATCATCATGTTCAAATGGATTTGACTTTGTGATATATTTGTTGGGTTTTTAGGGGAGGCAGAGAAGGCAGCGGAAACAAAAATTTTCTCCCCAAACCCAGAACAAGGAAACACGTCAACGTCTATACAACAGGAAAGGATGGTTTGTGGAATCATACCTTGTCCCGAGGCTTGCTTGGTGACAATACCTCACAGCTTGCACGGTCTTCACCTCCAGTCTTAGACGGTGTCTGTGCAGCTCCTGGTCGCATCGGGACTGACGACTCCTAGTCTCACTGGGACTTTCGGGATTTACAACTGTCCTTCGAGTGGTATAAATCTCCCACCTTTGAAGTAGTCCACACGGACAACCTGGATCTCCAATCTCCTTGTCTCGCAAGGAATTAGAAGGAGTCGTACCCTCCTGTCAGCGTACTAGTCACTGACACACTCTCCTGCCACCAGTCGCTTTCTGCAGTTGTCTTTCCCTTATTGTGCCTCCCTTATCGGGTAGCACTTGCTCGGGCTCTCTCGGTTACCAAAACCAGAGAGAATGACAACTTTACAGAGCAACTGGATGCACTGTGTTGTTCTTTGAGAAGCCCTCAATACCCCTGTATATAGGAGGGTCATGGGACATGTTTCTCTATCCCGGGCAATGTGGGACTAAAGCAGGAGTAGAAGGGCTCGAGATTTTCCACAAAAACAACCAACTGCGCAATCTGAACTGATCGTTTCATTTCTAAAATGGTCGGTTGGGGACCTGAGCTGGTCGGTTGACACCTCAACCGATCGGTTGGGACCCATGAAACGGTCGGTTGGGGACCTGAGCCGGTCGGTTGACACCTCAACTAATCGGTTGGGACCCATGAAACTGTCGGTTCACTTCTGAACCGGTCGGTTCGTGGTCCTAATCAGTTCTCGATTGACTTTTCTTCTTTTGTTTCTAATTGGTATCAAATACCAATCCTTGTTCCAATCAAATTGGGCAAGTGAAACGAAAGGAAATTTCTCACCAATCCTACTTTCCCAACTTGCTCGGTTGCATCAGTTGAACCGATCGTTTCAACACTTGAAGCAATCATTTCACCCATTCCATGAGTCGATCGACTCACCATTTGAGTCGATCGGTTCACCAAGCTGAGCCAATCGGTTCATCACATGAGCCGATTGGTTGGGAGTGCAGATTGTGCAGAATCAGTCAATTGTAGTTTCAATCAATCTGATACTCTAATCAATGTGTCCAACACCTTTAACATTATGATACTGAGCTATCAATCAATTGAGTGTTTAATTGAACTACTAAACTCTTTTAGTAATCAATCTAAACATTGTTTGTGGACAAAAATCTTCTTCCAGGTTAAATCCTATGTGTGACCCTGCAGGTCCATTTCACATTGGCAGTGAAAGTCCATAACACTTATGACTTCACAAGCAAAGAGCGGTGCCTAGTCACACATCAGTACTACCCGAGTGAAATAGAAAATTGGAGAACAACTTTCAATCCTACAATCCGTGAATGGTGTTACAGTGAATGTATAATTCCTTTGTCACTGATATCCTGAATGAACTCGAGGCATGGAACAGTCATCCTTTCAACGTTCATTCACTTTCTTGATCTTAGAGTAGATTGGAAGAAGAGATATGTTATGACATCAGTATCACATACTGATTCACACATGCGTGCACGCCTTTCTCAATCCTACTCATCAAGTGGCCATGGATATCATACTCCCTCAGGAGGGACAAATCCCATATCTATCACTCACCCCTCAAAATCCCCATGTGTCAAAGCCACCGAATCATCACCTTTATAACAACCCATGTTTCAGGACTGTGTTTGATGATGTCAAAGTGTGCCCAACGACATGTGTTGAGTGTAGTGATTTCAGGTCAAAGAATCACACTCACCACCATCACTGTGAGTACTGACTGTGACTACCATGTCATGGTTCCATGGGTCAAACTCACGGTGGGTCTGTCTGATACACTTGTTCTCTAACAAGTACCTATGTGTTTGGTTTGATATCTTTATATCATGACTAATGAGATTCTGTCATCAACCAACACCACAATCTAGTCTTGTGTGTCATTGTTGTCTATCTACCTTCCATAATGACATCTGACTAGGGACATAACAAGAATGTACAAACTCTTAGCATATGTATGATCTCATCGTTTAGGTCCTCAACCTGAAAGCATACGTCATTGAGTATTGTCATTCTCTAGACATTCAATATGTTTTATCACTATCTCATATGACTAAACCAGAAAGAATTGGAAGCTTGCCTTTGATGTTTATCAAATCAATCTTAATGTATCCCACCAATCATCTCATGATTGGCTCTCAGGGCATACATACCAACAGACTCCCACTTGCACTGCGAGCCAATCACCCTTGAATCATATTCATAGTGATCTTCAAACATGTCCCACATGTTACTGTGCTCTAGTGCGAACATAGTGAGTTATGGCAACACCTTGCCAAAGTCAGTATAAATTGCATGTCTCTCATCTCTTCGTTGTACGTCACACGTATGAGATGGAGTTGTCGTAATATGTGATCTAGTATTCCTTTGCTAACCTTTAGCCACATTGCATGATAAAGGATTCCATACTTGTCATCAATGAGCAGAATATCTATAAGTTCATCTTATAAACTTCCAGATCCATATAGTATCCACTGTTGTTCTCCAACACATAGATACTCGACATTTCCCTTTTAAATGGTTTTGTTGGAACACTTCCAATTATCAACAAACTTTCACTTTTATATATATCATATATATATATGTTGTGATTAATTTTCTGTCCTTTTGGAAGTTCGCATCAATATAACTCTTTACATTGAACTCTTCCTTATCTCCATAGAAGTAGTACTTCCCAAGTACTTATCAAGTTCTCATGGTATTCTAGTAACCCTTACTGGAAGTAGACAGACATCCACTCATCATGTCCCACATACGAGTTATCAGGATGAGCACATCATATTGCCATGTCCTACATACAAGATGATGAATGCATTTTGTTCTTGCCATGTAAGATAATGGGATGATTACATACATGATAGATCCACATCTATTCTTAGTGTTCCCATTCTTCATAAGAATTGGACACTTGGCCTTGGGATACTAACTTCATGTAACATGGACAAGTTTTCTCCCACTGAATCTGTGCATACTGAACCCTTCAGTACAGATTGCCAATGTATGTTTTCTCCTTTCAGGTCAAGAGATTTTCGAGAACTATCTCTATAGATATCTATTCCTATTACATAGGAAACATATCTATCTTCCTTTAAGATAATTTCCACTTTTGTATTTCCATTCTAGAACATTTCCATTTCACATCAACATGTAGAATGTGAACACGCTCCCACTAAATCATAGATCCCTTCTTTATCTTTGACATATCAGTCAAACCCTTTGACTATATCATCAAAGTAAAGATCCAATTTTGAGTTGCTTGTACTCAATCAATCACATTGATCAGTCCATTGTAACTTATAGACTTCATTTGCATTAGTGGATTCATAAACCTTATAGGTTGTGTCACGTACACATCCTGTTTTATTCCTCATAGGAATGCAATTTTAGTATCCATATGCCAAATGTCTTAGTCATTAAGTTGCAATCAACAAGCATCACCCTTCTCAAAATGTTATCCATATGTCTTAACACTTAAGATTCATTTGCACTTATGGATTTCATCCAATGGGTGCTACCATCAAGGTCATACCTTATGGTTCACATGGATGTCATTTAGGATGAAATGGTCATAAACCATAACTCAAAATTCGGTTCCTCATATTCATCTAGATAGTTGACTCATCACATAGATAATTGAGGTGTAAGGATATAAGAATTCACAACCCTTGTGATTCTTAATTTCTTTTATTAGTGAGGGGTATTCTTTTATTAAGAAGAATTTAGTTATTTGATAATCATTCTCTAACTACTTAGAGTATGATCACTTCTTGATTTAGATATCACCATGCCTTAATCATGAGTTCACTATGATACACTATCATAATTACTCATATGGATCTCAAACATTTGGTCAAAGTATTTCATTGATTGATCTCATCAAGAATTAACACTTTACCAAATTTTCACTTCATCTATGATAATCTTGAACACTTCAAGATATTCATACTGGTATTTCTCTGAACACCATTTGAAGTATTAGCATTTGTTCCAATAGGTATGTAAATACATCACATGTATCATACCTAATAGGATAATCATTCTCCCACTACCTTTAGTGAAGATTGATTAATCATGTCCAAGATATTCATGTCTCTTACTGGTTCTCTAACCAAAAGAGTCTAGATTTATCCATCATATAGAAACTAGATATGAATTTCTCATGATTTATGCTAATTTGATTGCTTGAGTCATCAATAACTTTAGGTGTCATTTTATCTTATGCATATCAAATACCACAAGATAAATAAGGCATTGCCATAAAGATCATATCGTTGAGATTGAAACATCAACTTTATTAATTGCCATCATTGTCATACAATATGCAAAAATAAAGTGTTTCTATCTATTGGCAAATATGAAGTAGCAGTTCACAACTCTACTTCGTGCCCTTTAGGCTGAAATAAACTGAAAGGTACTCATATCTATGGCAGCAACACTTGCTCCAATGATGGGTAATCCTTTCTTGGTCCTTTCACAAAGGCCATCACTTCTTTGTGGATATTGCATATCATATATGACATATCCATATCTTGGTATCATATACCTCAGATAAAGAAGCGGTTCATTTCATGATACCTTAGGTGGAGATCTCCATCCCCTCCTTCATCTTCTTTTGTTCTTCCAGATGTAGAGGGCAATTCCCTCATACACCCTTTCCCCATGTGCCTTGAGGTTGAAGACGGCTTGGGCTGCTGGCTAGCATCAGAACACTTCTTTGCTTTGCCCTTGCCCTTGCCCTTAAGACTTACCTTTCATTGATCTCATCAAAGATTAGGGTTAGTCTTTCTTCATATTTGCCTCTACTGTCCTCAACATGTCCAACAACTTTGTCAACGCTTGTCAAAGTTGTCCATGTCATAGTTCATCATGAATTGTATGATTCTTGTAACATTTTCAGTATCATACCAATAGCCAACTCTTGGCTCAGAGGGAATCCTTCTTAGTCAGGTTTTTCCATATACCCAATCACATTGAGTGTGTGAATACCTTACTAGATCTCCTTCTGTCATGACATACTAGGACAGTGTCATGGAGACATCATATGTCTCATGTTGTCTCTGCAACTCATAGTTCAAGGAACACAACATCAAGCACTCCACATCAATGCCATCCTCGATATGCTTCCATAAGCATACTTTCAGCCATTGGTGTGGTGGGATCGAGTTCATCTGGTTCTGGTATAACTAGGACTCAGAGCTTTCGCTCTTTGATTGAGAACGCTTCTCAACATCCTAACCAATCGTGGAAGTTTGTCCCATTTAGCTTGTTGGTCTTAAAGACCGATCACAAATAAAGTGATTATTGTTTGTTGCCATTAGTACTACAAAAGGGAAAATATGCAATTTTAGTCCAAAAACTTATTTGATTGATTTGAAAAGTTGACGATATAATTAGGCCTTTAATTAATTATCACTCCCATTGTTTTACTTCAAATTGATAGCCCTCACCATCAATTTAGAAGATTGCAGTGTACAACCTTCTAGTGGGTAAGATCCTGAAATCCTCTAAGTCATGGACCAGCTTGGGCTGTCACCCACAACTTAGATCTCTCAGGTAGGCAACTCTTGCCAATTTCATCATATGCAACTCTTGATAAGATGTCATATGCAACTCCTTTCCATGATCATCTCCATGCCTCAAGGTGCTAGATCCTATCTAGGTCACCTTGTTAAGTCCGATCCAAAGCCAACACGATGAATATGCACCCTGCTTGGGCAGACCCACATATCCATCCTTCACGCTTCCACGAGATAGACGGTGCACCACACTTGGGCGTGTCCACACTTCGTCGATCAAGCTTTTCACATGTGTCGCATTTGGAAGGCATCTAAAACTTAATATTTAATGAGGGATTTGGTTTTTATATACATATACATATCCAATCACCACAATACATAGTACGTATCATATACATGCTATATCCCACAGAAAACATGCAAAACGATAAAAGTGATGATTATGGCCATCCTAATGTGATTCCTCAAGCCTAGAGGAATCACAGTCATATAGGTCTACATCACATGCAACCTGTACAAGATGAACTCTGTGCTTTGCCTTTCTAGGTTTGATCAACTCATCACATGACTGATCGGCTCGCCATCAGGACGGTTGTCTGGGTGCCACCAGCCGATCTGTTGGCTCCTCCAACCGATCGGTTTGCCTGGTCTTCGTGCATCTCATCATGGCCGCCACCCACTCATCTCACTCCTTGAACTGGTCATCAACCGATCGGCTCACTCCTTGAACCGATCGTCTGGAACATCAACCGATTGGTTCACGCCTTGAACCAATCGTCTCAGCTGTCGTCAGGATGTCCTCTGTTCTTTGACATAACAGGAAATAAAATTATATCCTATTTTACATTGTAAAAAGAGAAACCTCGAGTTACATTCGAGGGGAGCAAAGGTAGGAAAGAAATCTTGAATTATTTTGAGTTACATCAGGAATAGGAGAATGAAGATCGGTGCGCAGACCGAGATGCAAGCAACCACATACAACCATACACAGATAGGGTTTATTGGCCATAACCACACTATACATCCACCACAAAACCCATTTAAGGGCGATGCGTATCGAGTGCATTCATAATACATATCATATATGTAAATTGGGATTTGTGGATTTAGGATTGGACATGCATAAAGCCAATTTTATTCGCATCGTATGCAATAAATAAAGGCGACAAATCAAAATCGATCATATCGATAATCCTAAAGTATAGAGCAGTTGACGTGGCTCTGATACCACTGTTGGGTTTTTAGGGGAGGCAGAGAAGGCAGCGGAAACAAAAATTTTCTCCCCAAATCCAGAACAAGGAAACACGTCAACGTCTATACAATAGGAAAGGATGGTTTGTGGAATCATACCTTGTCTTGATGCTTGCTCAGCGACAATACCTCGCGTCTTACGTGGTCTTCACCTCCAATCTTAGACGGTGTCTGTGCAGCTCCTGGTCGCACCAGGACTGACGACTCCTGGTCTCACCGGGACTGTCGGGATTGATAGTTGTCCTCTGAGTGGCAGAAATCTCCCACCTCTGAAGTAGTCCACACGAACCACCTGGAACTCCAATCTCCCTGTCTCACAAGGAATTGGAAGGAGTCGCACCCTCCTGTCAGTGTACTAGTCACTGACACACTCTCCTACCACCAGTCTCTTTCTACAGTTGTCTTTCCCTTGATGTGCCTCCCTTATCAGGTAGCACTTGCTCGGGCTCTCTCGGTTACCAAAACCAGGGAGAACGACAACTTTACAGAGCAACTGGTTGCACTGTGTTGTTCTTTGAGAAGCCCCCAATACCCCTATATATAGGAGGGTCATGGGACAGGTTTCTCTATCCCAGGCAATGTGGGACTAAAGCAGGAGTAGAAGGGTTTGAGATTTTCCACAAAAACATCCAACTGCGCAACCTGAACCAATCGTTTCATTTCTGAAACGATCGGTTGGGGACCTGAGCCAGTCGGTTGACACCTCAACCGATCAGTTGGGACCCATGAAACGGTTGGTTCACTTCTGAACCAGTCGGTTCGTGGTCTTGATCAGTTCCCGATTGACTTTTCTTCTTTTGTTTCTAATTGGTATCAAATACCAATCCTTGTTCCAATCAAATTGGGCAAGTGAAACAAAAGGAAATTTCTCACCAATCCTACTTTCCCAACTTGCTCAGTTGCATCAGTTGAACCGATCATTTCAACACTTGAAGCAATTGTTTCACCCTGTCCATGAGCTGATCGACTCACCATCTGAGCCGATCGGTTCACCAAGCTGAGCCGATCGGTTCATCACATGAGCCGATCGGTTGGGAGTGCAGATTGTGCAGCATCAGTCAATTGCAGTTTCAATCAATCCGATACTCTAATCAATGTGTCCAACACCTTGAACATTATGATACTGAGCTATCAATCAATTGAGTGTTTAATTGAACTACTAAACTCCTTTAGTAATCAATCTAAACTTGTTTGTGGACAAAACTCCTCTTCCAGGTTAAATCTTATGTGTGTGACCCTGCAAGTCCATTTCACGTTGGCAGTGAAAGTCCATAACACTTATGACTTCATAAGCAAAGAGCGGTGCCTAGTCACACATCAGTGCTACCCAAGTGAAATAGAAAGTTGCAGAACAAATTTCAATCCTACAGTCTGTGAATGGTGTTATAGTGAATGTATAATTCCTTTTTCACTGATATCATGAATGAACTCGAGGCATGAACAGTCATCCTGTCAACATTCATTCACTTTCTTGATCTCAGAGTAGATTGGAAGAGATATGTTATGACATCAGTATCACATACTGATTCACACATGCGTGCACACCTTTCTCAATCCTACTCATCAAGTGGCCATGGATATCATGCTCCCTCAGGAGGGACAAATCCCATATCAATCACTCACCCCTCAAAAGCCCCATGTGTCAAAGCCACCCAATCATCACCTTTATAACAACCCATGTTTCAGGACTGTGTTTGATGATGTCAAAGTGTGCCCAACGACATGTGTTGAGTGTAGTGATTTCAGGTCAAAGAATCACACACTCACCATCATCACTGTGAGTACTGACTGTGACTACCATGTCATGGTTCCATGTGTCAAACTCACGGTGGGTCTGTCCGGTACACTTGTTCTCTAACAAGTACCTATGTGTTTGGTTTGATATCTTTATATCATGACTAATGAGATTCTGTCATCAACCAACACCACAATCTAGTCTTGTGTGTCATTGTTGTCTATCTACCTTCCACAATGACATTCGACTAGGGACATAACAAGAATGTACAAACTCTTAGCATCTGTATGATCTCATCGTTCAGGTCCTCAACCTGAAAGCATACGTCATTGAGTACTATCATTCTCTAGACATTCAATCTGTTCTATCACTATCTCATATGACTGAACCAGAAAGAATTGGAAGCTTGCCTTTGATGTTTATCAAATCAATCTTAATGTATCCCACCAATCATCTCATGATTGGCTCTCAGGGCATACATACCAACTATATTATCACATTCTTTCCATAAGATCCTCAAACTATTGATGTATAGTGTTTCAACATTTGATATCATCAAAGTTTATTAATACTTTTATCAAAGTTATACTTCATTCATAATCTTCTTGAACACATCAAGAGATTTATGTTCATATTTCACCAAATACAAACCCATGTATCAACTGATATCATCAGTTAATATGATGAAGTATTACCAGCTATCTTTTGCATTGATTCCATAAGATCTCCATACATTAATATGTATAAGCTATAATAGAATGCTAATCCTCCCACTACCTTTAGTGAATATTGTTGTATCGTATTGATCATATTTAAGATTTTCATTTCTCTTGTTGGTTTGATAACCAAAAAGAATCTATATAACCATCAATATGAATTCTAGTAATGCACTTTTTACATATGTACCTTAGATGACTATGCTAAAGATTGTTTGAGTTATCTATTATAATCTTTTGGTATTTATGTTATAAGAATTCATATAAAGATCATTTAGATGGTTGGGCATTGCCATTCAAGATCACATCTTTTGAAGTAGAAATATTAACTACTCACTTTATTGATTTACCATCCTTGTCATACAAGATGCATAAAGTAAATATTTCTATTTATTAGCATAATGAAATATCACTTCAACTAACTCTATTACATGTCCATTGGGATAAGATAAATTTAAATATAGACTAAAGCATTAGCAACTCTTTCTCTGCATTGTCCATCTTTGTCCTTTCATAAAGGCTTTACTTCTTATTAGATCATGCACATCATGTATGTCAAATCTCTATCTGGTATCACACACCAAGATCAAGAAGTAGTTAAATTTATCTTATAATATTTATACCAGAAATGGAGGCCTCATCACCTTCCTTCTTCTTCTTTAATTCCTCTATCCATAGTGGAAAATTTCTTTTCCAATGTCCAGGCTGGTGACAATTGCCTCTTTTCTTTATTCCTCCCTTTTCCTTGAGATCTTAATATTGGGGCTTCTGGAGTGCTTTAGACATCTTCCCAACTTTGATTTTGGCTCTAGACTTTCCCTTTGTATTGCTTATCATCATCACATACTTGGGTTTGTCTTTCTTCATCTATGCCTCATATGTTCTCAACAAGCCCAACAACTCTGTCAATGACTTGTCAAAGTCATTCATGTTATAATTCATGACAAATTGACTGTATGATTCTAGAAGGGATTGCAGAATTACATTAGTGGACAACTCTTAACCTAAGGGAAATCCCAGTCTAGCTAGGTTCTCCACATGCCCAATGAGCTTGAGTACATGAGGACCTACTGGATCAACTTCTGCCATGTTACATTTGAACAATGCTTTGGAGACATCATATCTCTCTTATCTTGCTGATCTTGTAACATGTTCTTGAGTTGTGTGACCATCTTAATTGCATCCATGCTCTCATGTTGTCTTTGCAAATCATAGTTCATGGAGCATAGCATCAGACACTTGACATCCACAACATCTTTAATATGCTTCTTGTAAGCATCCTTATCAGCCTTAGGTGTAGTGGGACGAGGTTCATCTGGCTCTGGCCTCTCTAGGACATAGAGCATGTTCTCTTGTGTGAGAATGATTCTCAACGTCCTTAACCAGTCATGAAAGTTATTCCCATTTAACTTATCATTCACATGGACCAATCACAGAGAAAACTGATTGTTGTTTGTTACCATTTGACTCTACAAAAGAATTTCCAATTTTATCGTAAACTCATTTTTTATTTGATTTGATTTGAAAATTTTGATGATGTTGATTATATATTTAATTATCACTCTCATTATTTAATCAAATTGACAACCCTCATGTATCAATTTGGAAAATTGCAGTGAACAATTTTCTAATAAGCCAAATCCAAAATAATTCAACTATCACTCATCCAATACGCCATCATCTATAGTCAATTATCAAGGTAGGCAACATTTGTCAATTTCATCATATGCAATTCTTAGATAGATGATATATACAACTCCTTGCCATAATCATTTGCATGCTTCTGGTGCTTAATCTCATTAAGACCACACAGTCAAACCCAACCCAAAAGTTGACATGATATATATGCAACCTGCTTTGGCAGAACTTACATATCTACCATCACACTTTCACGAGATAGACGGTGCACCACGATTTGGCATAACATATGCTTGGTCGATCAAGCTTTTCATGTGTCTTTAATGGAAAGCATCTTAGGCTTAATATATTTGATTGATGGATTATATATATATATATATATATATATATATATTGTATCCAACCACTACATATATCCTACAATGTAAACATGCAATATAAAACAAAAGGTGATGGCTATGGCCATGTCTACTATAATTCCTTGGAGCTACAAGGAACTATTACCACCTAGGTCAACATCACATCATATGCATGAACCTATTATTGGTGTAGATCTATGCTTGCCAATTTGGGTTGATCGATTCAACCCTTGAACTGATCATCTCACCTCTTGATTGGTCAGTTGGTCCTCTCCAACTGATGTCTGGACTCCTTTCAAACAATCAGTTGGACTCACCATCCAATCGCCTTACTCATGTGGTCAGCCCCTCTTGGTCCTCCAGTCGGTCGGCTCATCACATGAAACACTCGACTCACCTAACATTGATCATCATCTTCGTCATTGCAAGAAGGAAAACTATCCTATTCTTATTGAACTTATTACATGGCAGAGAGAAATCTTGAGTTATATTGGAGGAGAGAAAAGGTAGGAAATAATTGACTTTAAAGTGGGATTAAGGAGGTAGAGGCTCGGTATGCAAACTGAGATATAATAGGAATAAAGTATCCATCCAAAAACACACAAATATTGAGTTATTGGCCATAACCACGCTACACATCCACCATTAAAACTACTTTTAGGGCAACACGTGTAAATTATATATATATCATATCGCGTGTGTATATATATTATATATATAATAGTTTGGGATTATGTGATGTTTGATTGGATATGCATATAAAATAGTTTAAGTATTCACATTGTATGCAATAAATAAATTTTAAAACCAAAAATATGATCATACAAATTATCCTAAAATATAGTAAATTTAGGTGACTTTAATACCACTATAGAGAAGTACGGGCACAGAGTAGGTAGCTGAAATATAAAATTTATCTATCTGTATTCCCCATAACAGTAAGATTGTGTTAATAAATATGAAATAGGAAAGATAGTTTAACTAGTTTATACATGCACATGGATAAGTCCAACGACTATAACTCGTTATAACACAACACACTTCTAGTTTCTCTTGGATGGTGTCTGTGCAGATCTTGGTCTTCACTACAGACGACAGACTTGAACATCGTCTGCAGGAGCTCCTGCTATCTCGCCACGAACTGCAAGTTGACGTTGTCCTCCTAGCAATGAGAAAAGACCTTCTCGCCTTTAGAGAAGTCCACATAGACCAACTAGAACTTTTGTCATTCTAATAGAATGAACAAGGAGTTGTCTCTCCCTTTAGTGTACTAGCTACCAACTTGCTCTTCCACAATTATTTCTTGCTTGCTATCCCTCCCTTAAGTGAGTAAGACTTACTCATGCTCTCTATTGGTTACCACATCCAGAGAGGACAATAATTGTCAGAGGCAATTGAGTTTTGTTTTGGGAAGCTCCCAGTACCCCTCTATTTATAGGAGGGGTCACAGTCTGGGTTCCCAATCTGTGTGGGAGTGGAAGGGACTGGAAGATCATGAATTTTTCATAACCTACAGATCCCGAACTAGTCAGTTTGCAACCAAACCAGTCTGTTCACATGTGATTCGATCGGTTCACAGTTCGAACCGGTCATTTTGTCATGTTTCCCAATTGCATATGAATTAGCAATTTTCTTTCCAATTAATACACAACATAAATTCTTATACCAATCGAATTGAAAAAGTGAAATGATCAACTTTTCTCATGAATTCATGAAAGCTACCGGAACTTTCAGTTGACATGACTAAGACGATCTGTTCACTAGGTGAATCAGGCATCTCCACCCAACTTGAGTCGATTGGTTCACTTAGTAAGCCAATCGGTTGGTACCCCAATTCATGCAGAACTCAACCAATTCAATTCTAATCAACCTAACACTACAAATGGTCATCTCAACACTTGAGCCAGTTGGCTGATAGTTCAGCCAGCTGATTTGTTGCTTGAATTGAATACCTAAACACTTTAGTAATCAATCTAATCATTATTCGTGATTAAACTCCTTTTCTAGATGAATTCTTATGTGTGTGACCCTATAGGTCCCATATCACGTTGGCAGTGAATGTCCATAACTAGCTTATGATATCGCCAATAAAAGAGCAGTGCCTAGTTGCACATCTGTGCTACCCAAGTGAATACAAAGTTGGAGAACAACTTCAATCTACAATTTTTATAAGGTGTTGTAGTGATTGTATGGTTCATTTGTCTCTGATATATGAAACAAACTCGAGACATGGAATCATAATCCTTTCAGTGTTCAAGCCATATTTCTTGAACCTAGAGCAAACTGTATGAGATATATGTGACTTCAATATCATATATTGATTCACAAGTACATGTGCATGCATTTCTCAGTCTCTCTTATCAAGTGGCCAGGATAACAAACTCCAGTAGGAAGGACAAATCCCATCTAAATCACTCACATTCAGTCTCCATGTATCACAGCTACCCAATCATCACCTTTATGGAAATCCTTATTTTAGGGCTACGTTTGATGATGTCAAAGTATATTGAACGACATGTGATGAGTGTAGTGACTTCAGGTCTAAGAATCACAATCACCACCTTTACTATGACAGATGATTATGACTACCAATAATAATTTTCATGTGTCACTCTCAAGGTTGGCCTATCTGATACAATGTTCCCTAACAAGTATTTGTGTGCTTGGTTTGATATACCATATCATGACTAATGAGATTCTGTCATCAACTAACCCACACTCTAGTCTTGTGTGTTACTGATGTCTATCTACCTTCCACGGTAATAACCGACTAGGGACATAATAAGAATGTACATACTCTTATCATTCATATGATCTTATTATTCAAGCACGTACTTAAATACATACGTCATTGAGTATTTTCATTCTCTAGACTTTCATAATATTTCCCTATTATCTCATAAATGATTGAAACATAATGAAATGGAAGCTTGCCTTTATGATTATTAATTAAATCATTTACATTATACGCCATGTCAATCTTATTATGATTGGCTCTCTGGGCATATACCATACCAACACAATTAGTGGAAGGAGTTATGTTACACATCCTCAATTTTCTTCTTATTCATTGGGAGTTATTATTTATTGTACAGAATAGTTCACTTTTGGCTATATTAGTGGAATTAGTTAAGAGAAGAAAAAAAAAAGAGCAAGAAAAGATGTAAGTATGGTTATTGTAAATGGCCATGATCGGTAGAGTTGTCTCAGACCGACACCATTGGGCATTGGTCTCCACCGTGACAGGCAATGGTTTGCATCATGACCATTTTAGGAGCTAGCCCAGCTGGAAGGATTCACTAGATTGGCATACGAGATGCTATAAGATTGGCCAAAATTCTAGAAACTAAACTCATGGCCCGTTTGATTGGGCTGTAAAGCAAAATGTTTAATTGCAACTGTAAATGATTTTTTTATTTCCATCACAACTACACTTGTGTTTTATTTTTGTCTATTTAGTTAAGTGTGGATCCAATTCACAGTGAGGAAACAAATTGCATGTTGTCTTTCAATTCTATAATAAAAATTGGGAGAAGTGATCACGCCTAAATTGGGTGCAGTTCCATTTCCATTCATGATTTCTACTGCACGCAACATGTAACCTCACACATTTCATTTAAAAACTTTTACCATCATAGCCAACTCAGAAAATCTATGCAGCAGCTATATATACCATGCGATCAAGCATACAATACCACCATCCAAAAATGGATCAAAAGTGCTTCAAACAGAATAGACTGGTTGGGATTCCAACTCATGGTTTTCTATTTCCTATTTTAGAATTTCCTAGTTAGCCCTTAAATACCATGTGGGAAACAAATAAAATACCAACCCCTATACACACACACAAAAATACCAACATATATATATATATACACACACATATATACACATATATATATATACATCCATTCTAGAGTTTATAGCGGCTCTAGTGATCAAGGTGGCGATATGAAGAAACCTCCATCCACGGTAGTAGGAAGGATCTTCCTCCCCATACAAATGATGGAACAGGGAATAAGTGCCCATGGAATCTGGTGTTGAGAGGAGCAGACCAATCTAATATTAAATATCAATGTGAGCATGTGGTGATTGAAGAAGGGAAGATATTCGTCACCATTGACGATGATATGTATGAGGACATGGAGAAAACTTGGGAATATACAGTCTCAGTATATGTTATGGCAAAATGAGCTATCACTTCCTCGCTTAGATAAGAAGGATATGACGGCCCAAAAGAGGATTCGATCTGTACTCGAAACTTGAAGAAATCTTTATAATCAGATTCAACAACGAGGAGGACAAGAACTCCGTGATAAATATGGGTCCAAGATCGCTCGACGAACGCCTAGTGGTTGTGAAGGAACACCACACAGGAGACAATCTAAAGATGGACATTTTTAGTACTATTGTAGTCTGAATTTAGATTCCTATCATGGAAGAAACTAGTAAGAGAAAGCAGTGGGTATCACAGCCTCAGGCATTGAAAAGTTGCTTTGAGTTAACCTTAGATCCATCCATTAAGAATCACTCGGGCGAAGCTAAGGAACTGGTGGAGATCCAAGTAGAGGAGGAACCACCTAAAGAATTGTGTGTGAATCTACCAAAGAGAGATATGATCGCTGGGAGATCTAGTATCTACACATACCAAAACATTGCTCTTAATGCAAAGTGTTTGGTCACAATGGTGATGACTGCCCTTGCATGAAATTGTGATTTAGGAGATGCAAGACAAGGAAAAACCTAGACGGAATTAGATCCAAGTTAGTATACGAGGATCATCTTATGAAAAGGAGAAGACATTGGATAACACTGAGAAAGGAAAGACTAGAGATATGAGAGTGGATAATAATGAGAAGGGAAAAACACTACATAACACTGAGAAGAAAAAATATGCAGAAGAAATTCCATCTAATAACATATATGAGATACTCAACTCAAAGGACGACGATGAGGAGAAGAGCCAAGAACCAGATACATCAAAAAGGATAGACTCCAGGAAAATGGGAGGATGTACTAGGGTGATGGAAACATGTAAAACTTGATCAACTAGTAGAGGTCTTTAATGACCTTCTTCATGTTGAATGTTTGTGGCTCTTGCAAGCCACAAAAGAGGAGGGAAGTCAGGAAAGTTATTAGATCGATCCAATCTTACATAGCCAAGCTGGTTGAAACAAAGATCAAAGTGTATATCAAGCATTTGGTGAGGAAAATGTTTCTGACGGGTTGGAAGTGGTTCACTAATCATGATCATAATAAGAATGCAAGATTATGAATGGGATGGAATCCAAATCATGGGAGGTGGAACCCATCAATATGGACGACCAACAAATTATTGCTGAGTTTACCACTACAGGAGGTTTTGTTGCAACTGCAGTTTATGCCTGCAATTTAATGAGTCAGCAAGCTGAACTATGGGATAAACTTGAGCAATTGTCCACTAGTATCAAAACCCCATTGGCTTGTCTTTGGGGACTACAACAATATCAGGATGAGGGAGCAGAAGGTAGGTGGTAGGTAAGTAATGAATGTGGTTATGAATTCCTTCAACACTACTATTGATAATGTTGGTTTCACTGAGATCAATGATTGGCAAAGAAGTTTTCACGTGGCATAAGAAATTGAAGAAAGACAAATGCATTGCATGTAAAGTGGGTAGGGTTCTAGTCAATGATGATTAGTTGAAGTGCTTTCCAAGCTCAAAAACTAAACTTCTCTCTTCATGCATGCTTTTCATATCACTCTGCATTATAGGTGAATTTAAAGGAAGTCACAAGGATAACAAGCCATTCAGATTCCTTAATTTATGGCATGAATGTTTTAGGTGTCAGGAGATCATCAACAACATGGAAAGAGGAAGTGTATGAAATCCTTTATTCTTTTTCAACCAGAGACTAAAAAATTATAAGAAATCTCTCAAGGCATGGGTGAGCCAATATGTTAACCTACATAATCTATTAAAGAAAGAGAAAAGGGAACTAGAAGGCATTGCTAAAGTTTTAAGGGAACTAGAAGGCATTACTAAAGTTCTAAGTGGAATCCATTAGATGAAATTCGGCGAGTAGTAGCTTGGGAAGACAAGCACAAGTGTCCCTCATGAAGGGTCTCGGGTTCAAATCCTCCTGGTGGTGTTATTCAGAAATGAATTTCCCACGTCAGCCAACCTCTGATGTGACTTGTTCAGGATCCCAACGTTTGGTGGAGGGGTTCCCTGGGTTTACCATCCCTACTATTTGGGTGCTCTCCTGAGAGGGTGAGTTTCCCCTGGAAATAAAAAAAAATCCATTAGATGAAGATCTAATTGAAGTTGAAAAGACCACCATTGATAGAATCAAGATGCTAGATAAAGTTGAGGAAAAATTCTATTGGCAACGTAATAGATCCAACTATTGAGAGTGGTAATTGCAATATGAAATTATACTACTCCAAAGAGAAGAGAATCAGTGAATGCAATTATCAAACTATATGATATGTGGGAAACTATATTGACATTGAGGAGGGGATCATCAAGAAAACAAATGAATTCTTCCAAAGTTTGTATAAAAGAAATTAGGTAAGCAATTGTGAAAATAACATATGTGGGGACAAACTGGTCTCTAAAGAGGACATTCTTATGCTCTTTAAATGCCCAAATGAGATTGAGGTGAAGAATGTTGTATGGATCATTGGAGCTGACAAAGGCTGGGACCAGACGGGTTCAAAAAGTTCTTTTATAGGAAGAACTAGGACTTTATTAAGCACTCTATGATTGATGCATTTCAATTGTTCTTTAACAGGGGGAACAAGGTAAATCAGATAAACCCAAAAAAGAGATCATATCTACTCATGCAGACTTTAGACCCATCTCGTGTTGCTCAGTGTTGTATAAAATGATCATAAAAATTATAATAATTTGCCAATCATCTATCCTACCAAGAATCATATCACCCAACCAGTGTGCTTTTGTGAAGGGGAGGAGAATTGAATATTATGGCATGCTAGCAGCTGAGTTCACCTTGAACTATAATTTTATGAGGAGCATGCCTTCTTCATGCATGATACTAGATATTTCCAAGGTTTACATTGCTATTGATTGGTCTTATCTATGGAACTATTTATAGTGTCTATGATTCTTTGGAAACTGGATCAGGTTGATCAAACAATGAATCATAACAACTTCATTCTTCCTACTAGTGAATGGATCGCCTGAAGGACTTTTCAGTAGCTCTAATGGATTGAGGAAAGGTGACCCATTGTCGCATTTGCATTTCACAATTTCTATGCAAGGCTTAACCAAAATGGTAGATATAAACATCCAAAACAAGAGGATGAATGCCTACATGATCACAAAGACCAAAGTTTTATCTCATCTACTCTTTATAGATGATATCCTTATGTTTATAGAACGGAGGAAGAATACCCTATTGTGTTTGAAGACCTACTATAAAATTTGAGAAACTGTTGGGTATGAATCTTACTGAGAATAATCTCATATCTACATGTCCATCTCACGAAAAAAGAAAGAGGAACTTCCTAAAGTTGTGCGCATGAAGGAAGGTGAATGGATGACAAAATATTTAGGCTACCCATTGGCTGGTGCGAACCTACAAGGGAAGCACTTTCATGAATGACTAGATAGGTTTAAAGATATGATAAGTAAATGGTCAGGGTCTAAAATTTCCATGGCAGGTATAATAGTGTTGTTGAAGAGTGTTGCAATGGGTTTCATCAGGTTTTAGATGACAAAAGGTGAGATTCCATAGTGTGTTTCTAGAAGAATTGATATCATGTTGTCAGATTTTCTATGGGGAAGTTCCACTCATCCTGTTAGTTGGGGAAAACTTTCCTATCCAAATAGGAGTGTGGTATTGATTTTCAGTCTCTATATGATCTAGATGAATTTCATACCTACAAAAGGATTTAGACGTTAATGCAAGGGGAATCCACATGGGCATAGTGGATGAAGAAGTATCAATCGATGTTAGCCAAAGACCCAAGCACAAATGAGGTTTCTCAATGTCATGGAGAAGAATGGTGGACACATGGCTCAAACGGAGATCTATTGCTATTGAAAAAGACATGTGAAGTGCCAGTAGACAAAAATCACCACTAGATTTGTGAGATGAAATGATATGGTTGCCCATGCATAGTGCTAGATGGAGTTGTTGGTAAGGTATGCCCAGAGAGCCAATCATATGATGATTGACATGGCTATTACCATAAAGGGTTTGATTAATAATAATAATAAAGGCAAGCTTCCAATTCATTATGCTTCACTCAATTATGAGATAATGAGGAAACAATATGAATGTCTAGAGAATGATGTTTACTCGATGACGTATGATGTCAAGTATAAGACTTGAACAATGAGATCATGCAGATGTCAAGAGTAGGCATATACATTCTCATTATGTCCCTAGTTGGTTGTTGTTATGGAAGGTTGATAGACACTAGTAACACACAACACTAGAGTGTGGGTTGGTTGATGACAGAATCTCATTAGTCATGATATGGCTATATCAAACCAAACACACAGATACATGTTAGAGAATAGTGTTTTAGACAAACCCACATTGAGAGTGACACATGGAAACCATCTTTGGTGGTCATAGTCATCTCTCATATGTGAAGGTGGTGATTGTGATTCTTAGACCTAAAATCACGACACTCATCACATGTTGTTGGGTACACCTTGAAATCATCAAACACAGTCTTGAAACGTGGATTGTTATAATGGTGATGATTGAGTGACTCTGACACATGGGTCTTGACTATGAGTTATAGATATGGGATTTGTCACTCCTATTGGAGTATGATATCCTGGCCACTTGATAAGCAAGACTAAGAAATGCATGTGCATGTACATGTCACTCGATATATTATATTGAGGTCACATTATCTCAGACAGTCTACTTTTGGTTCAAATAACATGAGATGAGTGTAAATAGAATGGAAAACCATGCCTCGAGTTCACTTTAGATATCAAAGACAAAAGAATTATACAATTACTGCAACACCTTACATAGATTGTAGGTTGAAGTTGTTATCCAACTTTCCATTCACTTGGGTAGCACTGATGTGCGACTAGGCACCCCTATTTACTTGTGATGTCCTAAGCTAATTATGGACATTCAATGCGACCGTGACATGGAACCTATAAGGTCACACAAATAGGAACTCATCTACAAGAGGAGTTTGATCTTGAATGACAAATGGATTAATTATTAAATTGTTTTGGTATTCAATTCATGCAACTGATTGCTTGATTGGTTGACCAGGTCTGCCAAACGACCATCTCACTAGTAAGACGGTTGTTTGGGCACCTAGATGGGCGTCTCAAAAAGTTGAGACGACCATTTGGGGGTTAGGCTTATCGAAGTTTGAATTGGCCTAGTTCTGCCTTTGTACCAACAGATTCAATGTAATTCAACCGATCAGCTCATCTCAAACTCACCAGACGGCCGTATAGGTGAGTGAGACACACGTCTTGCTTGGGTGAGACAGCCCGGTTGAGGTGGAACGAGGTTTTGGGATGCTTATGTATACTTGGAAAGCAAGTAAAATTGATATGCATATTAATTAGAATTGAAATTGTCAAATTTGTTTGAGATTGAAATACTTCTAAACAACTGTTTGACAATGCCAGACGACTGTCCTACACACCAAACGACTGTCTAGGTGTGCAAAATAGTTGTTTTGACTGTCCTAGATCGTAAAAGTTCAAGTTCTTCCTATCCTTTCCCACTCCCGCACACTCCTGTTTTAAGTCATGTATTGACCGGGGACAGGGGACCCTGACCCCTCCTATATATAGGGGTAATGGGGGATTTCTAATAAATAACAAGATAACACATATAACTGAGAATCATTTACTCTGACACATGTTGTCCTCTCTGATTTCGGTAAATGTGAGAGAACAGGCAAGTCCTACCCGAAAGGGAGGGATAGCAATGGGAGCGAACAATTGAGGACAATTGTCATTGAGGGAGAGCACGTCGCTGACTAGTACACCAATGGGAAGGATGTCTCCTTCCTGTCCGTTCTTAGTGAACTACATGAGTTCTAATTGGTCTGTGTGGACTGCTCTAGAGGCAGGAGTTCTTTGGTTGTTGCTCGGAGAGCAAAGTCAACCTGCAGTCCATGGCCAGTCTACCAGAGTCTCTATAGAAGTTGCACAGACATTTGTTCGTGGTGAAGACCAGGAGCTGCACAACCACCATCCAAGAGTAACTAATCAACAGTTGCAAAGAAGTAAGTTATGTGATGGACTTGCTCCAGGACCAGGTATAACTTGCTAAAGTCATCATTCCTATTTCATAGTAGTTGACGTGATCTTGTTGTTATGGGAATACAGATAGATTAAAATTTTCTGTTTCCGCTACCTTATTCTATGCCTATATTTCCCAACAAGAGCTTGATGGAGTTTAGAGCTTATAAAGGTTATCTGCCTATGTTGATTAAGGTTAAGAAATGGAAATCTAACATGGTTACCACCTTCCTCATGTGTGGCAATAGTGAAGACGACGATGAGCATCTCTTTATCTCATCTAATTCAAGAAAAACCTATGGGGATATGACAATTGAAGCTCGACAAAAATGGATGCTTGAGCCTCATTGACACTTTACTAGAGATTGTAGGACTTCCCTCCTTGGAGTAGATTATTTGTCTCTAGTGTGTGACTGTATGCACACATATGTTTTGGAGAGAAAGAAATACCAAAGGCCTGGGGGAAAATCAAAGGATGAACTTAGTCTTTTTTGTAGTATTGAAAAAGAAATTCAAATTACATATAAAGTTCATAAATGGAAGTTAGAGGGGATTCCTCCAATTATTAAGAGGAATTAGGACCATTCGTAAAAGAACCTTTCAAGATGAAGGGGATTAGTCATTTATATTAAGTCACATGTCATGTGTGTAACATGTATCTTTGCACCCTTTTTATGGGTTCATAATATTTTTACCAGGATTATATATATATATATATATATACTCACATATACATACATATATATATATATATATATATATTAATGTGTATATATGACAACAAGGAGTGACTCAAGTGGTCAAGCATGGTGTCTCCTCATGAAGAGACCTGAGTCCAAATCCCAGTTGTTTTCGTGATTTACCACCCTCCCAGGCGTTCGGCCTCTGCCATGGGCATGGGAGATGGGAGGAGAAATCTTTCTCTCTTAATCATATATATATATATATCTGTGTGTGTGTGTGTCTATATTTATAATACCAATGTGCGTAGATACACACTCCAAAAAAAGTTATTTTTAAAATATTTTTACAACAAATATTTTGAGAGAGATATTAACTTCCAAATTTTATCTTATATGCATAATTGATACAATTGTCAAATAGTATATCTTATTTCTATAGATTATTGTTTTATATAATATCTTAAAAGTCTTCATTTTCAATCAAATAGTTATTTTTCAAACCCAATAGTTACTTTTTGGACCAAATACTTATTTTCCTAACCAAATAGTTACTTTTTGGAAAACATGAGTAACTCAACTTTAGTTATCTGCACGGACACTGAATAAATCTCTCTCTCTCTCTCTATATATATATATATATATATATATATATATACATACATACATACATACATACATATATATATATATATGTATATGTATATATATATATGTATATGTATATGTATATATATGTATCAGAATTAGGTAAATATATTCCGACTTCCCCCTACAAAAGTAGGGGGTCAAGATTTACATATAGCCCATTTTCTCTCTATACAACACACACGTGAGCAACTCACACATCTAGCTACGTAGTTTCTTTTTTACACTTTTACAACTTTTTGCAGCAACAATACTCACTCCTAGCTACTCCTCCATGCATGTTTGCGTGTATTTCTTTCAGTCTAAATATGAAAGCACAAGACAGCCAACAAGAGCATCTTTTTCTCACCGTTACCGCAGTGCTTGACCGTCTTCTTGGTATCTTCAATCAGCTCTATCTGCATGTGGAAATCTTTGCAAACTTTATCCCACACATCCTTAGTAAAATTGCAGCCACCAAACAGGTGGTTATGGGACTCCTCCCTCTCCTTACATAGCAAACAAATATGGCATATATTGTTGTTCCATTTTTATATTTTGTTCAAAGTTGCTAATGCCCCATGCAAGATCTTGAAGATGCACACAAACCATTTAGAACGTGTTTTCTAGCCTATATTCGCTCCGTAATTCCATCTTTTTAGCCTTTGTCCTTGTGATTTCTCATAGATCAGTCTTTGGAATTATCATATACCAATCACCTGTATGATTCATAGAGAAAATATGTTTCACCTATGGCCATAGGCTCCTCATCATATGAATAGTATGTATCAATCCTTCACAGATTCTTGGCTGGAAATCCAATCCATGTGGATATCTATCTCTCATCAATCTTCCCCATATGGAGCCCTATGTTTGGTACAGAATGATTCTCTTTAATGTCCCCCATCTAGCAATATCCCGGGGTGTTTTCAGTTGTAGACCACCTTCCTCCTTTGGTAAAGCCAACCTTACATAGCGCATAGGATGAAAATCACCCGCCCAAATGAAGTTGGCAATTTTCATCTCCATCCTATCAAGTACAGCATCTAAAATCTCTCCTTGTTGTACCCAGAAAATAAGAAGGCTCTCAATGGCTGCTCTAATAAGAGTTGTCTGTCATGTCATATATGTCTTTTGGGTCGGCCACCAAGCAATCATTTCATCCAATCTGTCAATGCATTCAATAAAATCTTTGACTTGTAGATTGCCACATGTAAGCGGAAAGGCCAGATATTTAGTTGGGAACTTGTTCAACTCCATGCCCATGGCTTCATGTAGCCTGTTTTCCATCTAAAGACAATTCTTCGAGAGGAAGAGATGAGTTTTATTCGTGTTAATCTGCATCCCCGTCCGCTCACCGAAATCTCTAAGAAACTTTTTCATCTCAAGAAGTATATCCACTTTGGCCTCCATAAATAGAAGAACATCATCAACAAAAATGAGATGGCTCATTACCTTTATCCCATGAACGGTATATGCTTTAATCAATTTTCTATCTTCCGCTACCTTCAACTTCCTTGTAAAATATTCCATGACAAGAGTAAAGAGAAGTGGTGAATGAGGATCACCTTGTCATAACCCATTATGAATATGTATGTATGTATGTATCGGAATCAGGTAAATATATTCCGAAATCCTCCTAAAAATATAGGAGGTCAAGAGTACATGTAGGCTCAACGCCATACATCCAAAATAGAAAACAACTCACACATCTAGCTAATGTGTAATTTATGTTTAACACATTTACATATTTTTACAGCAATCCTCTTAGCATCCGTAGCAGCTCCTCGGTGTCTTCTAGAATTCCTTTCTTCCCATATGTGATAGCATAGACCAGCAAACATAAGTTTCATTCTATCATGATTTTCGTACCTGGATAACATTCTTTTTGAACCATCAGACAGTTGCATTTGTAATCTGAATTCTCTGCATAAAATCTCCCACAACTCTTCTGTAAAGTTGGACTCTCTCACAAGGTGGCTGTGGGATTCCTCCCCCTCATGGCACAACAAGCATAAAGTAGAAACATCATAGTTCCAACTCTTTATCCTATCCAGAGTTACAAGAGCAGTGTGTATAATTTTATATACACACATACTCCATTTCGGCACATATTTGCCAAACCAAATTTGCTTTCCTACCGGGTCCTTTGTGCCTCTTGAGCGAGTAACCTCCCAAATGCATATCTTCTGGTTCCCTAGTCTCCATCCTCCTGCACTGTTCCCAGGATCAAACAAGTACTTGACTTGTTGCCAAGTCTCCTTCATGACATTTATAGTACGTGAATATCCCTCCCTCATTTTCAGCATAAAATCCAACCCTCTTGGATATCTATCTCTCTCATCCACTTTCCCCATGTAGAAGTGCCTTCTTGGAATATGATGATCCTTCGCATAGTTCCCCACTTAGCAATGTCCCTCGGGGTTTTCAAATTTAGACCTCCTTTATCCCTTGGAAGCGCTAGTCTAGCACATTTCATAGGATGGTGTTCACTTCCCCATAAAAAAATTGCCATTTTCATTTCTATTCTGTCCAGGACTGAACCTAGAATTTCACCTTGTTGTACCCAAAAGAGAAGAAGTCCTTCTATGGCAGCCTTTGTCAGCATCATACGTCCCGCCATGGATGTCTTTTGTGTCGGCCATCTATTAATTATTTCTTCCACTTTATCAATGCATTCAGTAAAATCTTTGACGTACAAATTACCTCCAGCTAGGGGGAAACCCAAATATTTTGTTGGAAAACACCCCCTTTCTACGACCATAGCCTGAATAAGCCTGTCCTCTATCTGGTATCGGTTCTTAGACAAAAATATATGTGTTTTGTTTGTATTTACACACAACCCTGTTTGCTTCCCGAACTCTTCCAGAAGATTTTTAAGATTTTCCAAATAGTGTTGTTTTGCTTCTATAAATACCAAAACATCATCTGCAAAGATCAAATGTGTCATTACCTTCATCATGTACACTATATTAGGCTTGATTTCTTTTTGTTCTTCCTCTTGTTGCATCTTCCTTGTAAAGTACTTCATGACAATCACAAAAAGAAGAGGTAATAGAGGGTCACCTTGGCGCAGTCCATTGCCACCTCTAAACAGACCAGCAGATGTACCATTAACCAGTATAGAATAGCTAGTGGTCCCTACTTATTGTTTAATCCAACCAATCCATTGTTCATTAAATCTCATATGTTGCATGATCCACCATAATTTTTCCCATTTGACACTGTCATAAGCTTTGGAGACATCCAGATTCAAACATGCTTTCCTACTCCCTCTCATGACATTATAGTCCACCAAAAATTCTCCCGCCAGAAGAGCATAGTCACTGATACTTATGCATATCACAAAAGCTCCTTGGTTTGTAGAAATTAGATAGGGAAGAATCATCTTCAATCTAGCAGCCAGTATTTTTGCAGTAATTTTATATTGTACTGAACACCATGCTATGGGTCTAAAATCAGCAAGGGAGGAGGTGACTTTCTTTTTCAGAATAAGAACAAGGAAAGAGTGATTGACCTATCTAGCCATATTTCCCCCTTATAGGAACCAGCTCACATAAGCAATCAAGTCTTCTTTAATAATATTCCACGTCTTCTTGTAGAAAAAGGCGTTAAAACCATCATATCCAGGTGACTTGTTGCTACCAATGCTCGACAATGCTTCTTTGACCTCTTGCTCATTGGTTCTTCTCATAAGGATGTTGTTATCTACTCTTGAGAGTTTGAACTTCCATTCCATTTCCTCATCTTCTTCTATGTCACTGGTAAAATCTTGTTATATAGTGACATATAGAAATTTATGGCCTACTCTTCTAAGTCATCCTGTTTGTTGACCACCCTCCCTTCAACATCAATCAATTCAGAAATAATATTACCTACCTCTCTCCTTCTTACTTCCGTGTGGTAGAGTTTGGTGTTCCTGTCCCCATATTCCATCCACTTCTCCTTGCTTCTTTGCCAGTAGAATTTCTCCTCTGCCTTTTTAGCTCCTCAATCATCTTTTTTAGGTCCCTATCTTTCTCAATTAAAATAGGATTTAACGGATCAGCCAAGAGACTTTCTCTAACTTCTTTGCATTCATTTTTCGTCCTCTTCAACAGATTTGGAATGTTCACCTTCTCCTTCACCCATTTTGTAAGTGCAGTCTTGGTGTTCGCCAACTTTTTAGCAAAAATATACATTGGATTTCCTCTCAGCTGAGTGCCCCAACTGTTCTTTATGACTTTGTCAAATCCTCTCCAATCAGTCCAGTAATTTAGAAATCTGAACGGCCTCCTTTTCTGCTTATTTTCTGTGATCTAAATTGAGATAGGTGCATGGTCACTTAATTCAGATTATCTTGCCTTTACCTGAACATTAGGAAGAATTTTCAGCCACTCATCATTTACTAGGGCCCTATCAAGCTTGCTTGTTATCTTGTATTCCAGTCCTCTTTCATTATTCCATGTGAACAAATCCCCACCTACCATGGGTAGTTCATATAGACCCGCTTTATCAATAGCCTGATTGAAAGCGTCCACCTCTGTAGTCAAAGCAAGTCTTTTCCCCCTTTTTCCAGCCTGTAGACGAACCGTATTAAAATCTCCTATTACCAACCACTGAATGTTTACATGCTTAGAGAGGGAAATCAAATCTCTCCATAAGTCCAGTCTGGATCTACCATCACTTTGACCATATGCAGTTGTCATCCATATGTGTAGGGCCCCATTATTCCTGCAATCAATTATGACGTGCTAATCTGACATATGTATTACTGACACCTGCCAAGCATTAGGCTTCCCTGCCACACAGACTCTAGCAAATTGATGTGACGATTTTGAGTCGCTTTTATAGACTTGTTTTACATGTGTTTTATGTGTTCATTAGTCACTTTTGTGGTTAGTGTCGCATGATTCATTCTCTTTAATCCATAATCTCATTTTGTATCAAATCTCTCATATATTATCTTTTTTATTATAAACGATCATAATAATGGGTTTTAGCATGGCTGATTTGGCTTTGTCTTGAAATTTCAGGAAAAAAACGCATATACACAGCTGTCGATATCATCGACATCCGTCGATAGTATCGACACAGTCACAGTGAGACAGCCGCAAGGAGCCAAGAAGAGTCGATACCATCGACTGGGTAGTCGATGGTAGCGAGATACCTTCAGCGAGCCAGCGATCAGCCGATCGATATTATCGACACAAAAGTCGGTACTATCGACATTGCACAACTTCAACGTCGGAAGGGTGACAAAACCGACGCCTAAAGGTGTTGATACCATCGACCCGCGTCGATGGTATCGAGTCTGCATCAGTCGGAACGTCAGAAGGAAAAGAAAACTTGCTGATACTATGATGGGTCGATACCATCGACCCGCGTCGATGGTATCAACGTCGTCAGGATATGTTTTGTTTCAGATCGATCTTGATCGGACGGTGGTGATCTTTTGGTGACTAAAAGTGGTCCATATACCTAATGACGACGGCCCTAAGCAGACGATCACGTCATTAGCCGCTGCACAAGTCCCGAGGAGGTGTGGAGAGGAGAACGGAGCCCAGAATCACACCTCGATCGTTCCGAGAGCTGCAGAAGATGATTTCCACCACCGTAAGGATGTAGATCGTGCACTCTACATCAAGGAACGCCTGGATCTCCTCTGTTCAGGGGTTTACATCACTTTCATTCACGTTTCTCCATGTTTTCCCCTTCTTCCATCATGTTTTTCACTGAGATGAACATGCGGGGCTAATCCCCTTTGTCTTTAGGACCGGGAGTAGCCCGGGTAATCGTTGTATGGTATTTTTATCATAGTAATTCATATTTTATCTCTTGATTCCGTGGTATGATTTTCTTTTCTCCATTATATCATTATGACTGATCACCCTAATGATAATCTAATGCCTTTAATTACTTTGAGAGAAGAATTAGCAGTTGAAAAGAGATGAAATTCACATTAATTAATAAATCCCTTAAACAAAGTGATGTACGGTTAATGGTGGAAACCCAGAGTTTGGTCTTCATGCACCTAGTTTAGGGTATAGGTTACTACGACCGTAGAACCGACCTAGATTTAGGTAGTGAATTGTATCACGATAGTGAACAATTTTGACTACATGTCACTACCTGGAATAAGAAACGAATTTTATTATCTATATAAAAATAAATACAATGAGAACCCGAGGTGAAACCGCAATCCTAAAGATTCCCATTTAAATTGATTAAACAAAACATTTAATCGATTGGTTTGTTTTCTTTATATTTTTCTTTTATTTTTCAATCAACTGTCAAAACCTTTTAATCGGTCTAGCTGATCGTGAGTAGTCAATAAGTAGTCCACCGACAGTTCAGTGTCCCTGTGTTCGACTCGGGCCTCACAAAGGCCTATACTACTCTGATGCGTGCACTTACGTCAGCACGTACAGTTTACACGTGTCAAGTTTTTGGTATCGTTGTCGGGGACACGACAACTGTCGGCACTACGAGTGCTGCTAGCGGCCACTCTAGGCCACATTTTATTTTATTATTATTCTTGCAATTCATCATTTAGTTTTCATATTTAGTAATCGTCTAGCACTGTACTGAATCAAATTTATTACCTTGCAGGTACCAGTGCATGGTGAAGATGCGTAACACAGATTACACACTTCCGTCACTAGAGGTTCCACCGTTGGGATTAGACGACGAAGAGAACAATATTCACGATCAATCTGAGGATATAGATTCAGACTCTGAACCAGAAGCCATGGCTGAAGAACAAACAATATGGGAGAAGATAAAGTCTTCTTCCTCATCAGCATCAAAGGGGGCAATTAAAAAGCAGGAAGTTAACATTCCAACCTATAAGATTGATCTGACATTGATAAACTTGGTCAAGTCTCAAGCATTTCACGGGCTGAAGAATAAAGACCCAGTTGCACACATCAACACTTTCGTGGAGAATTGCGATATGATCAAGATAGATAGGTTTCCACAGGAGACACTATATCTGAAGTTGTTTCCCAGCTCTCTTGCAGGTAATGCATGTGAATGGCTGCATAACCTAGATGATGAGACCGTTGAAATGTGGGATCAAATGATCGAGTTTTCTTCGAGAGATTCTTTCCACCGGAGAAAACTAATGACCTAGTACGGAGGATCCACAATTTCTGTCAAAGGGCTGGTGAGACATATTCTGAGACGTGGGAGTGCTTCCAGATAATGCTGCGGAAGTGTCCACATCACGGGCTAGATAAAGAAAAACAAGTGAAGATCTTCTACTTTTCTTTAAATGAGCACGACAGGAGCAATCTAGACTCAGCAGGTTCCGGGTTCTTTTTGAACAACACTGGTACTAGGTGTTTGGAAATCCTAAAGAATATGGCTAGAAAGCAATCATGGGGCGACAGAGACACTCCATAATAGGTTTGAGTTGTAGGTGAGTCAAAAGCCACAAGGAATTGAATGACAAATTAGATCTCATAGCAAAGAAACTTGTAGAGAGAGAGGAAGAGTCCGAAGAGGAGGCCCAAGTTAAATTCCTTCAACAATAGGGCTATCGAAACAATGATTACGCCTGGAGGAAGGACAAAAAATTCTCATGGAAGGATCTAAACAACTTCCTACAAGACCCGGATGTAAAACCACAGGCTGCTGCGGAGGACAAAAGCACCGAATTGATCAACCAGGTAGTGAAACAAAATCAAGAGATGATGAATATGTTCAGTAAGCAGTTACAGTCCCAGGGTGAGATTTTGACTAAATTTGGGCAGACATTGCAAAATCATGGAGCACAGATGAGGACATTAGAGACGATGGTGACTCAAATCTCCAATGAAGTGGAGGCCATGAAGCATGCAAATCAATAAAGACCGGCTGGTAATGCAGAGTCTGCTCAAGTACATCATCAAGTGAAATATATATCTGTGATTAAGGAGACAGCCACCGGTGGAGGAGGTCTATGAAAAGGGCAAAATGCATTTTGAAACGGAGGCTAAGCTCAGGGTGTCATACCCCCGTAGCTTATATGGACTACCGGGCAGATATTTCCCATTCAGGAAATCCCACCAAGAACCCATCACAGCAGTGCCCACATCTAGGCAAGAGGAGTAGGTAAAGGTGACATTGCATAGCAAAGTCACAACCGCCGAGAAAGATGAGCAGCCACGAGTCACACCAACCGTGAATGATGTGTTGAAGCCTACGTGAGAAGGTGACATTGAAGCAAGCTTAGGGGAGGGGGCCCTGAATATCCCATATGTGCCACCACACAAGCGTCTAAAGGAGCCAATTATGTCTTTTTCAGATAGTCTGAGGCCGAAGAAAGAGCATAGACACTACAAGAAGTTCTTAGAGATGTTTAGGAAGCTCCATATTAATATTCCGTTAGTGGAAATGATAGAACAGATCCCTGCATATGGAAAATTTATCAAGGACATCATTACTAAGAAAAGGCAGATAAAAGACACTGACGTTTGTGTTGTGAATGAGATGGTGAGCTCACTTATCCATGGGAGTTTACCAAAGAAGATGAAAGATCCCGGGAGATTCTATATACCGTGCTCAATTGGCGACCATCATTTCTCACACGCGCAGTGTGATTCAGGCACTAGCATAAACCTTATGCCATTATCCACATTCCAAAAGCTTGGATTGAAGACGCTAAAAAAATCTGCCATGACTATTGAGTTAGCGGATGGGTCTATTATGAAGCCATACGGAGTGTGTGAGGATGTACTTGTCAAGGTCGACAGATTTATCTTTCCCGTAGATTTCATTGTCATGGACATGCCACAACTAAAGGGTTGTGAGATGCTACTGGGTAGGCCGTTTCAAGTGACGGCTGATGTTATCACTGCTATCGGGAGAGGTACATTGACATTAGGAATTGGCCAGGAAAGAGTTGAGTTCAAACTGCCGAGTGATCCCCTAGGAACACTCCCCAATGCCCCAAGTTGATGAGCCTGATTTTGTCTAGCCTAAGACGTTAAAGTAGGGCGCTTGTTGGGAGGCAACCCAACCATCAGTAGTTTTAATTTTAGTTTCTTCATTTTTTTCTACATTTGTAAGTTAGTTTTGTTTAATTTTGTTTTTGGTGTAAAAAAATGATACCTTAATGGTTTGTTCAGTGTGCAGTACTGAGTCAGAGTCGATACCATCGACCACAGAGTCGATGGTAGTGACGTGGGTACATGGAAGCGGCTGAAGAAAATTTTCAGAGTCGATGCCATCGACGGCCTCGTCGATGGTATCAACCTACCATCATCGACGTCGAAGAAAACAATAGCTCCAGGTCAATAGTATCGACCGGGAAGTCGATGCTCGTGAGATCTCTGAAGATTTTCATAGAAATCCATCTCAGTGAAGTTGATACCATCGACATCCCTGTCGATGGTATCAACCCAGCAGTAGTGAGGAAGTGGTTCCCTGGCCTTGCAAGAGTATTTGAAATAGAAAGAGTCGATACCATCGACCACCTGTCGATGGTATCGATGGAGTGACAATGACGTCGATTTCAGTTTTTAAAGGAGGGATAGATATGATCCAAATTTCCAGGGGCAATATCCATCATGGGATCCCACCGTCCCACAGTACCCACCACCTGAAAAATGACTGGTATCACTGTTTCACCTTTTAAGATTGTTTTTTACTATGAGGCCATAGTCGAATTCAAGCTTAGGGGGGGAGATGGAACAACTTCTATCTTTTTCTATCTTTTATTTTTAGTTTTTATCATTTATTGCCTTTTCTGTTGTTCTAGTAATTTTCTTAGTTTTTAAGATCCACATTCTATCTAGTGTAATCATGGATGTCTAATTTAATGTGTCATCTCTTTATTTGTCACATGGGAGTCATGGGTCAATTTGGGTAAATTTGAAATTTTTTAATGAATTTGTGAGCTTGCTTTGTTTGAATTTGAGCATATGACTTATGAAAATAATTGGGTTTGTCAACTTAAGAACATAAAATCACAACTGTACATACCTATGATTCAAGAAAAGAGGATGGAATTGGATGTTGAGCCTGAACTGATCAAATGGTAATGAGACTTTAATCTGAAATGAGAGAGAGAAACTTCTTGATTTTACACATGTCAGTAAGGAGGGACATATAATTTCTTCCCATGATTCTGTCAATTAATCTTATCATCTATCCACCAGTTTGTCATCTCTTGGCTGCATGACATGTAGTTAGGATTGCATTGTAGTTAGTGTTTACTTTTGTTGCATTGAAAAAAAAAGTGAAAAAATGTTGCATTATAATCCTGCATTCAAAACAAAAAAAAATTAGAGTGCATGTCAATGTCAATTTAGTTGCATTTTGCATGATTTTAATCACCTTGTACAATTATGTGTCTTGCTTCTTCTGCAAATAAAGAACTTATTTCATACTCCTTGAAAAAAATAGTAGTTATGTGAATAAGCCCAAGAAAAAGCTATTGAAAATTTCATCTTGTTCTATTAAGCAAGATAAGGGCTTGGAAAAAAATATGAAGATCAGAGGGAGAAAAGAATTTGTTCACATGCAGAATAAGAAGAACAAGCACATGTGTAGTTCTGTAGATATTTGGTCTCTCATTGGGATAGAATGATAGTGCATGCATCATTTCACCTAAAATGTAGCATTAGGACATCTTCACTTGCATTTTGCATCATAATAGGGCATTAATTTTTGTGTTGCATGATTGATTGTTATGTGCATCCATTTCTTCCACAGCCACCTATTCCATCCACCCGTTGCTCTAATTGGTAGGCCACCCGTGATTATCTCCTCATTTATTAATATCAGGAGATTTGCCTCCATTTAGATGGTAGTTAGGACGAGCAACTTAGATATAAGATCACAAAGATGCACAAGCCTGAACCGGAGGATTTTATTATATTAACTGCCTTATTTGATAGTATTCATCAATCTTGGGGTGGATATCTCTTATTGATGATCATTGTCGCCTAGAGGGTAATTATCATTCTGTGGCCAGTGAGGGCCGGTATGTGAATGTCTCGTGGAGATCTTACGGCAATGTATGTTGTGATAATCTGTTCTTTAGTTGACCCTCGCAATTTTATTCTATAGTTTTGTTGCTCGAGGATGAGCAATGTTTAAGCTTAGGAGAGTTTGATGCGATGATTTTGAGTCACTTTTATAGACTTGTTTTACATGCATTTTTTGTGTTCATTATTCACTTTTTTGGTTAGTATCGCATGATTCATTTGCTTTAGTCTATAATCTCATTTTGTATCAAATCTCTCATATTTTATCTTTTTTATTATAAACGATCATAATAATGGGTTTTAGCATGGTTGATTTGGCTTTGTCTTGAAATTTCAGGAAAAAATGCATATACACAGCTGTCGATACCATCGAAATCCGTTGATAGTATCGACACAATCATAGCGAGACATCCGCAAGGAGCCAAGAAGAGTCGATACCATCGACTGGGAAGTCGATGGTAGCGAGATACCTTCAGCGAGCCAGCGATCAGCCGGTCGATACTATCGACACAAAAGTCAATACTATCGACATTGCACATCTTCAGCATCGTAAGGGTGACAAAACTGACGCCTAAATGTGTCGATACCATCGACCCACATCGATGGTATTGAGTTTGCATCAGTCGGAACGTCAGAAGAAAAGAAAACTGGCCGATACTATGATGGGTCGATACCATCAACTCGCGTCGATGGTATCGACGCCGTCAGGATATGTTTGTTTCATATCGATCTTGATCAGACGGTGGTGATCTTTTGGCGACCAAAAGTGGTCCATATACCTAATGACGGTGGCCCTAAGCAGACGATCACGTCATTATCTGTTGCACAAGTCCTGAGGAGGTGTGAAGAGGAGAACGGAGCCCAGAATCATGCCCCGATCATTCCGAGAGTTGGAGAAGATGATTTCCACCGCCGGAAGGCTGTAGATCGCACACTCTACATCAAGGAACGCCTGAATCTCCTCCGTTCAGGGGTTTACATCACTTTCATTCATGTTTCTCCATGTTTTCCCCTTTTTCCATCATGTCTTTCATTGAGATGAACATGCGGGGCTAATCCCCTTTGTCTTTAGGACCGGGAGTAGCCCGGGTAATCGTTGTATGACATTTTTATCATAGTAATTCATATTTTATCTCTTGAATCTGTGGTATGATTTCTTTTTCTCCATTATATCATTATGACTGATCACCCTAATGATAATCTAATGCCTTTAATTACTTTGAAAGAAGAATTAACGATTGAAAATAGACGAAATTCACATTAATTAATAAATCCCTTGAACAAGGTGATGTACAGTTAATGGTGGAAACCCAGAGTTTGGTCTTCATGCACCTAGTTTAGGGTATAAGTTACTACGACCGTGGAAATGACCTAGATTTAGGTAGTGAATTGTATCACGACAGTGAACAATTCTAACTACATGCCACTACCCGAAATAAGAAACGAATTTGATTATCTATATAGAAATAAATACAATGAGAACCCGCGGTGAAACCGCAATCCTAAAGATTCCAATTTAAATTGATTAAACTAAACATTTAATCGATTGCTTTGTTTTCTTTTTATTTTTCTTTTATTTTTCAATCAACTCTCAAAACCTTTTAATCGGTCTAGCTGATCGCGAGTAGTTAGTAAGTAGTCTACCGACAGTTCAGTGTCCCTATGTACGACTCGGGCCTCACAAAGGCCTATATTACTCTAACGCGTGCACTTGCGTCAGCACGCACGGTTTATGCGTGTCACAAATCATCCACATTCCACATTTGAGATGTGGCTCCATCCATGTAGAAAAAGATATTTAATACTATTGTTGTTTTGTACTTTTATTTTTGTTTCCACCAAGGTTACTAAAGAGTGACCACTAGCTGCAATCCACTCACGGATTTCCTTCTTCTTAATCCTGTCTCACCCACCCTTAATATTCCACAGAAGCATGGACATATTCAAGATTTTTCGTAGACCTGGTTCGCCTGCTTGGCTCCTTCTTATTATCCTTCTTCTTTGCCCCTTTCTCCTTCACGGCCTCCCCCTCTTCTCTGTCTGAGTCTGTAAGTGTCTCAAAGCTGTTTGTAGTGTCTAAGATAGACCCTACACCTTGTGACTTTGGAATACTTGTCCTCCTTGGCCCGTTCTTCTGTGATGATGGGGTAAACTCTCCTTCATCATTTTTTAGTTCCTCCCCCGGGCTTGCCTCCTTTTCAGTCTCAGTCACCTTGACCGCTTCTACTTGTACAGTAACCGTCTGCACTTCAACCTATGGACTCTTGGACCTCTTTTTAGCCTGCTCTCTGGAACTCACATTGTTGTTCATAGACGTCACCCTTGACTTCCATACCTTCTTCATCTTCGGGTCTTCTGTAGTTGTAGCTATCTCGGGCACTCCCTTGTTCCCCTCACACTCTCCATCCTTGTGACTAAACGCTTGGCAACTTAAACATTTGGCTGGAAGATAGTCGAATATGATCGAAACAGGGATGGGCTCTCTTCCTTTCACATTCAAACATACAACCTCCAGTGTCTCCACCTCAGCATTCAACTCGACAAGTACTCTTGCCTCCTCCATCTCCAATGATTTTTCATCAATGTGAAGTACCCTTTCGGCACCCGCAACAATCGTTCCCGTAGAGTGTTTCGTCCATGAACGTCCAAAAGATTTCAGTGATACCCAGGCAGGGATGGTGGAGATCACACCCTTCTTCAATTCATCACCATTGTTGTAGTCTTTCGCTACCACCAACTGAGAATCAAACCACCTTGGGCCGAGGTCTAAGACAACCTTCTTGTCTGTTGAGTTGTTGAATCTCTCGAGGAAAACACCATTTTCCCTTGTGATTAGATCGAAACTTCCCTTTGGCCTCCATGTTCTTACAATCCATGCCTTGAAGTGGGGGTAGAACGACCTTTTCCCTCCACATAAGCCATGACCGTGAACTCCCAGCTGTTGCACATCCTTTCGAATTCCTCAACTCCCAATTCGACCTGCACCTTGCCTCCTTCACGATTTGGGATTAGATATTCCTCCTTCTCTCCTCTCTGTAGTGGTTCCATGATTACTTACACCCATCCACGCTTAGCCACAGGAGGAGTCTGATCTGTTTTAGCCACTAGTCTCCCGTCATTTTCATCCGCGTGAGGACTCCCGTCTGCTATTGTCCGACTCCCGTCTGATGTCGTCTGCCCAGGGAGAGGGGCACTTTTGGCTACCGCACCTACAGATGCCTCCGCGCCAATCTCAACACCAGAGTCACTACCAACGGAGCCTGCTTCAGGGATGACCCGCCTAGGGTTCGAACCCTCCTTGGTCACTGTTTTAACTACCATTATGGCAGCGTCCAGTTTAGCTCCGCTTTGGGCCATCTTGCCTGGTGATAGGGCGTCGGGTGGAAGGGGTTATTGGTGGCGGTGATGGGTTGGACGACGGGAGAGGGAGTCCCTCCCGTCGTGGTCTTCGGTCCTCGGCTAGTCGCCCGGTTTGTCGCCAGAGTGGACCCCAGGGAGGGAGAGTTGTATAGTTATTGTATGTAATATGGGATTAAGAGAGAAAGATTTATTCCCCCCTCTCCCATAACATGTGGCAGAGGCCGGACGCCCGGGAGGGTGATAAATCAAGAGATGCTTCTATGTGTGGTTTCGAACCCGAGTCCCTTCTTTGGGGACCAGCGGAATTTGCCAACCGGGCTATTCCTTTGCCGATGTTATTGTATGTAATATGTATGTATGTATGTATTTGTGTGTGTGTATATATATATGTGTGTGTGTGTGTGTGTAAGAGAGAGAGAGAGAGAGAGAGAGAGAGAGGTGGGTGTTCATTCACTACCCACACGGGTAGCTACTCGCTCCAAATTTTGTTACTTTTTTGGAGTTTTTTATTTTATAATGTACAAGGTTACTTTACCTTACAAATTGTTACTTTTCATGTATAAATACTTACATTTGTAATAGATGTAAGAAATATACAATTATAAATTTATTTCAAAAAAATTATTGTGTATTATGCCTGGTTTTACTTTTTTAGCTGAAATGGTTACTTTTTGATAAACAGAGTTACTTTTTTGTCCAGCAAGTTACTTTTCTGACCAAATAGTTACATTTCAAGCAACACAGGTAGCAAATTTCTGATTACCTGCACAAGCATTAAAGATAGAATATATATATATATATATATATATATAGAGAGAGAGAGAGAGTCAGGCTAGAATACACTGAGTGTATCCGGAGCGAAATACACTCAAGTAGTTTTTCATGATGCCATATTTTTTTTTAAATCTAATCCATTGATCTTCTTAAACATCTCGTGAACAACTCATATATAAAATTTGAGCCCATTTGGATATGTATATCTCATGTTATGAAGACCACAAAAATTATACATTTCAAATTAGTTTTGTGCGTCGATTTTGTTGCCCTTGGATGAGTGATTTACACTCAACCAAATGGGCTCAAAATTTGTACGTTGCCTAGTTATAGTATGGCAACGAAGATCAACGGTTTACATTTTACAAAAAATAGTCTTGATATGCAAACACACTTGAGTGTATTCATGTGATCCGTACACTCGAGTGTATTCTAGCCTGACTATATATATATATATATATATATATATATATATATATATATATATATATATATATATATATATATATATATATATAGAGAGAGAGAGAGAGAGAGAGAGAGAGAGAGTCATATTAGAATATACTCAAGTGCACAAATCGCATTGTACACTCAAGCAATAATTACATATCTAGACCATTTTTTAGACAAATCCAAAAGGTAAATATTCATTGTTTAGACAAATTTATGCTACATGTAAAATTTGAGCTCATTTGGATATTTGTAGGTCACTCTTCTATGATTAACAAAATCAACGTACACAACTAATTTGAATAGTTTTATTTTTATCGCATTTTGATTCATGAGCTATAAGTGTCCAAATGAGCTCAATTTTTTTTGGGAGGGGGGCAAATCAAAACCGGTCTGCCTTCAAAAGAAAAAGCCTCCCCCCATTTTTCCTTGTCAAGTTTGCATATTCAAAAGATTGTAGAAAGGTTATGGAAGGTGGATCGTCAACTCTTTGATAAAGAAGGTTTTGAGTTTAAAGCAATCCGTTTTGGACTTCTGCTTAGTTTGATTTGGACAACTTACCATTTCTTTATTTCCTTGGCTACTGCTTCCTCTTAGTCAGTTTACAAAGTCCACAGCCTTGTCTTTTTTTTTTTTTCATAAAAGTGATAAATAGGAGACACCAGTGCTCAAACATTCCCCTGCCTTTATTTCTCGATAATTTTCAAGAAAAAAAGATAGCACTTGGGAGATGAGGGCTTTCTTTAGTTATTAGTAATGCACAACGTGGATGTGATTATCTATCCGGTGAAATATGACTTGCTCCTTTTAGTAATTTAACCCCACTACCAGCTATCAAGATTTGTAATAGAACTGAATCAATATTTGACCTACATGAAATTACAACCACGACAAAAACTTGTTATCGTAAAAACTTGTCATTATTAACTTTAGCAAATGAAAGAAAAAGTCGTTGTTTGTTATCTCTACTGGTCTTGTTGTTTCCAATAGCAGAAAGGATATCAATCCATCATTTTTCTTAATAACGATTACTTTTAAAAAATATTGATTGATTAATTATAATGACAATATAAATTGTTAGTCATTTATAATATTAACGATCGTTGTCATATATACAAATAACAACAACACATAATGTTGATTCTTAATTATATAAGTGAATAACCCAATATGATTTGGGAAGATGTGTTGATGGAGTGTATACGACAGAGGCTTGGATGGAGGTAAAATCATAGAATGATAATAAACCTAATACATGATAGTAGTGAACTTAGGTGAACATAAGAGTTATTATTGTTCTTCTTGTTATTTTTGTTCTTCTTATCTTCTTGTTATTTTTCTTCTTCTGTTCTTCTTCTTATCTTCTTGTTGTTCTTGTTCTTCTAGTTTATTACAGGTAACATGGCAAATCGTTTTCTTGTAAAAGAATATGATCTATCAAACAGTGAGTTTATGAGACGCGTCTCCCTTCCCCTACCCTGGATGTGTGAGCCGTTTAACATAACTCCTGGCTATGCTGTTGTGGAGGTAGGGAGAATAAACTTTGATGTACAGATCAGGTGGTCTACACCTGAAGAACAAATATGGAATAAGAAAGGAAAATATTTAATCATGGATGAAGGTTGGGCTGAAATGTTGGAGAAACTAAAAGCCAAACCTGAATGGACTGTCACCCTACAACCAAAACCCGAAGACCACAGTCGCCCTACAACCTTTTATTTGTGGATTCGCCCTACAAACTCAGAATTGCTTAGGTATATTTACCCGAGACCAGAGAATTATATATCATCAACTTCAGACTCGGCTAATGCCCTGTTTGTGAGAGACTGCCACCAACCAAATGAGGAAGACCGTGAAGTGGAGGACTCTTCTTCATCAAGTTATGTTGAATCCGCTGCATCAACAACAAAACTCGGCTGATGCCCTGTTTTGTGTATTGTCTTTATTTTGCTTATATAACATTTCAAGCTTGTTATGGGTGCCTGCCCACTAAGACAATTTATATTTATCGAATGTAGCTTAATTTGTTTTACTTCAAAAATGATGTTCATGTTTGACTAGTCAAATCTTGAATTTTTTAATTTAGTTGGATTACTTTTAATGATGCCCCACAATACATCATTATAATTTTTATGATTTTGTTGTTCTTGATGTCTGTTTTTTTTAGAGGAGCTTATCCTAATTGGTTACGTATATGTGGTTACATTTATCTCGGGTTAATCACAACCCTTGATGTGCTTCATCATATAGTTAGCATAAGCATAGAAGTATACGTGTACTTCTACAAGGAACACATATAAAGTAGAACATGTATCATGATAGATGACTAGCCACTCATATTCAAAATGTATATCGGCTAAAAACTTGTTTCTTGGTCTGACGGGGTTATCAGGTTACCTCATATCTTGGGGTATTAAACATAGCATGTTAGACATATTCAACCTCAACAAAACAACCAAAACACCCCACAAAAGGGTAACACGCCTGACTCACATCTCAACAACAAAATGAGAGTTCTTAAACCAAAGTGATATAGATAACAATTAAGTTATTTTTTAGTTACTTTTTTTTTAAACTTCTGTTTAAACGGCGTCACAAGGCCACATTTATAACAACAGTTCTGCGAGAATAGGACAGATTCAGCTAATCCTGCCTACAGTTGCCAAACAGAATCAGACTAAACCCAGCCTGCACAGCCAAACAGAATCAGCTTGAAATGAGTCTGAAACGAGTCCAACCCCCAGAATGAGACTGGTTTGACAGCATGCCTAAACCCGTCAAAGGCACGCAGGCTTGCATAAAGCCAGCCCCGAACCAAACAGGGGCCGAAAGACTGGCGTTTCCGGTCCGGTGTGGCCCTGAACGGGTAAATGCCCAAGTTGACGAGGGTTGTGCTGTATGCCCACGAACTGTCTCGAGTTCGGGTTGGAGAAACCGCCCGCCCAATCCAGGTGCATGCCCAGTCAGTTGGTACTACCAAGCCGTCTCCGTTGTCAGTCGTCACTCGTCAGACGAGTTTCCGCGGGAGGTCAGCTCGACAAAGCCTCAGTCGCGCCAATGGCGCCAATTCTGCCTATTCTGAAGTTCGAAGAGAAGATAGCGGAGGTGGTTGATCAGAACCCCGTGGTGGTTGTCATAGGAGAGACGGGCTCTGGGAAGAGCACGCAGCTCTCCCAGATCCTCCATCGCCGCGGCTACACCAAGAAGGGTGCCATCGCGGTGACGCAGCCTCGCCGCGTTGCAGCAGTGTCTGTCTCAAGGTGAACCCTAACAGACCTATCTATCTCTCATCGATTTCGAGACAACCCTGACATTGAATTTGTTAAACCCTACGGCACTAGTGAAACAGTTAAACGAGTGACAGGATTCGGATTACCCTTACTCCTCTACTACTGCAGCTAGCTTATCCTTTTCGTTGTGCGTGTAGGCGGGTGGCGCAGGAGCTTGGAGTTCAACTCGGTGAAGAAGTAGGTTATGCCATACGATTCGAGGACAGGACATCGGAAAGAACAGTTATAAAGTAAACACTTTATATGTATTTTCGGCTGAATGGGGTTCTAGTTAGACGTTTTGTTTAGTACAATACTATTTATATGGTAGATTTTATCTCTCTAATTGCCAGGTATCTCACTGATGGCTGTCTTCTGAGGGAAAGCCTTTCAAACCCGCAGCTAGCACAATATTCGGTCATTATTCTCGATGAAGCTCACGAGAGGAGCCTGAACACGTAAGTCCTTTCCTTTCTTTGGGAGGGATCCTATTTCTATGTCCAGTGCACAACAGATTCACTTTATATCTGTTAGTGTCTAACATTGGCGCGTGTGTTAATCTTTTTGTGCTATTAGATATACTGTCTGGAGGTATATTCATAAATGCTTCCCCCTTCAGATTGTAATAGTCTTTTTATTGTAGAAAACAAATTCATCACTGTGTTTCAACATAGATATCATCATGGCAAGAGCCTATTTACATTGCACCCACCTCACCTCCACATTACTTCTCCGGCTTGCAACTTATCTGTCTGATCAAGCTTAATTGACCTAAATTAAACCTTAATCGCCCATGTTTTGACTGAATGAGACCTATTTTGATCTAAATCACACCGAAATTTACCTAAATAACATGTCAATCGGCCTGAATTCAATTAAATCAGACTCAACATGACTGAAATTGGCTTTTAAAACCATAGATTGAACTAGATGTACTAGAATCAAGTTTAAAGTAAACCTGCATGACTGCTACATCAACCCAACACTTATATTAGAGGTGCTTAGCCACCCGGATATGTGCCAAGTTGGCGTAGCCTGCCCAGCCCATAAAAGGATATTTGAACACCTACTACGTGGTTGTGAAGGTGAATACCAAAACAACCCTCTATCCCTACCCCACTACCACCATCCAAATACAGATACACAAAAAAGGTAAACAAAATCTGGACGCCAAGGGGTGTCCTCGACCACTTAGGTGACTGTCTAGAGTGACTAGGGTAATTTCCTCCCTTAAAGAAACTGATTTTATAAGATCATTTACTCTTATTTCAACTTCTGGGCTCTTCAATTTGGGCCTGTACTTCACTTTTATTGATTTTTTATGGTGTAAATCATTGAGTAACACCTGAAATATTTTAAGTATAATGAAAAAAAAATCTTACAAACACTCTATATCCAAAAGCACCTATATTCTATACCACACTCCATTCTATATCCAAATACACCTATTTTTTTACTTTACCTCCGCACACCACTATCTTTTGCCATACCCCCGTGCACTTTTGGTTTTGGGTGTACATGCTTTTTTAGGAATTACGCCCATTCCGGGATAAGCTATCTCCTTGTGCTGTAAAGTGTGTAGTTCTTGGATACTCCACCCAGGAGGGCTACTGCTGCTTTTATCCTGCTGGAGCCTAGATGACAATGCAATGTTAAGGCCGATTGTTTACGTTGTGTTCTTTGAGGATTCCCCATAAGTCTTGATTCTGGGTCTCCTCTATTTGAACTTTTGTTTGACCCCCTACCAACCATCCTTGGTTCACCTACTAGCATAGTTATCAAGGCACCCGCCTAGGCTCTAGGTGGGCCGCCTTAAACTAGGCGCCTAGGTTTTCAGATGACAAAATTGGATGTCTAATCCTCCTAGGACCAAATTAAGATGCTCAAAGACCAAATTAGCATGGATTAGGTTTGGATTTGTCCAAACTAGATCAAGTTTAGTTATTTTAGGGAAGAAATAGGTCTGATTTAGGCCAAATAAGATCTAATTTGTGCAGATTAAGTCTGATTTGTGGGGGATGGTCTGGTTTGGGGACAATATGTCTTATTTGAGGAAATAAGGTCTGATTTTGCCAAATTAGATCTCATTTAGGTCAGTGTAGAGCAACTTAGAGGAAGTCGGTTTGATTATGTCATTTTATGCCAAAATGGGTTTCACTTAGGCCAAATTAGGGTAGACTAAGTTAGATCAGACCCAATTTAGGGCACACACGGGGACTTCCCCATTATATCTTTTTTCACAGTTGTCAACATTATTTTGGCACGGGAGGAGCAATTGCTGCTCTTTGGGTATTCGCGGTTTCTTGAAATGGGGTTGTTGACCTACCTCCTCCAGATCAGAAATTATATGTGAACCCAGGGCTTGCTTTGACTTGTACTTTCTTTGTTGGACATGTTCTTAGTCTTCATGCAATGAATCAATGCTCTAACCTTGCTTCTCTGAGGTTATTTATTTTTTTCTTCCCGAAAGCTCAAAACTAGAGATGCATAGAATCAGGAGGAAAAGCTGCCATGACAACATTCTTTGGTTCTATGAAAATCTTTTCTAAGAGGGAGGGTCGCAACATAAATCCAGGATGATTGAACTATTTCTGAGCAACAGTTATCTTAGGGGCTCCTTATCTTGGAACATGAAATTAAGTTGGCTATATAGAACTATAGAAGTAGATAGTTAATTGGATCCAGGACGGATAATTTTCTATTACATTAAATGATTTTCAGAAAGTGGTGATAGAGGCTTTCACACTCCACATAATGCTTCCATGACCCTACATGTATCGAGTATCTTTAGCTGATCTAGATTCTTCTTATTTTCAAGTTATGCAGGGACAGTAAGGTTGATGAATGCCATGCCTTTTAGCCTTATCAATTGCTCTGAAATGATTATCAGGAAAATGGAAAATATTGCTTCCAAAATAAGAGTTCTCCTTTACAGTGCATTGATCTAATGCAGAAACTATTTCTATTTGGAGATACATCCTAGATAATTTTTGGAAATGTATCAGGTTTGTCATACCGTTAAGGTATCTAGAAGGTTGACATCCAAAAGGTGCATGTCATGGTGTCTTGGAAAAAGTTTGGTTTTCTCAACAGATGAATTAGTTGGCTGAGGGCAAGCATACCGTTTTATTGATCGGCAAGCATACCGTTTTTTTTGAGGGCAAGCATACCGTTATTATCTTGAAATGTGTGAAAGTTACAGTTTCATGGGAAGCATGAGGGAATGCTGTGAAATATTTGTAATGCTTCATAGATTTAGGTGGTATTAATTGTGTTTTAATAAATTACCATAATTCTATTGCCAGAAATTCAGCTCTTTCAGAGGCATTAGATAGGCAATCCTTTATTACTTCTCTTAATTGTAGGGGTAAGTTCTGATTTTCTTGATGCAAATGTTAGACACTAGAAACAACAAACATCATCGCCAGGAAATGGATAACGGATATGTCCTCTATCCCCCAAATATGCTGATCATGCTATTATCTTGCTTAGAGTCAGAGAGGAGAATATGGGCATCTTTTGATACCTTCTCTTTCTCTTTAGGAAGTTTCATGCCTTAAAGATTCGAGTTGATTTGTCTTGGGACTGTGTAAGACAGGATAACTGAGATGATCGACTTTGTTGGAAATTGAAGGGCGGTCTTCCTGCCGAAGTACCTGTGCCTGCCTTTCTATTCATCATGTTTGGGTGTCATGAATTGGGAAATTATTGTGGATGATTTCTGCACCTACGTAGCAGATTGAAAGGTGGGGGGACTCTTTCCGAGGGAGGCAGATTAACCTCATCCAAGGCTACCCTGGTTTGCCTTTGCCACCTATGGTTATACACCTTCCAATGTTGACAAGGCTGAGATTCATCCGAAGAGGGAGGATCCTGTTACTCTTGTACCCTATTGCCTGGAAGAGGCTGCGTCTTCAAAAGAAGCTGGAGGGGGGGGGGTTGTTTCATCCTATAGCATGCTTTACTTTTATGCTCTTAGCTCAATGGCGTGGCAGTTGGGTTTATAGACAATCTTCCATGGGAAAGAATCCCAAGGATAAAATACTTTCTTGATGGTAGATTGTCGGCTGATTCTAAAACATGGTTATCTCCAGCAGTCTTATATGGGCTGCAGTCTCTAAACAAAGGAACTTCTTGACTTGCGCCTGTGTGAGCTTGGCAATGACATGTAACTTTGTTAAACGATATGGGGTCAGGAGATACTGGTCTGGAATATTATTTCCTTCCATCAATTACAAAAGAGAGGCGGCTACTAGTGTGTGTCAGCATGTTTTCTAGTGTTTCCCACTTCGATATCGTTGGTAGACACCAAAATTTAGTCTCTCTTTGTATCTCCCCTCATGATTTGTGACACTATCTGAGGTGATTGCTCAATCAAAAGTTTTCTGCTGTTTGGCTGATGAATTCAGGACATTGAAGGGCAGTAATACCTTCGGTGCAGGGACGTATGGCGGTCCATTTTCTTTTAAGTCCATTTTTCTATTAAGATTGGAAACAGTGGATGATATTAATCATTTTACTGGAAGAGCACGAATGTGCATTTTTTGGGCTGTTCAAGGAGGATTCTGATTACCCTGTTGTGGAAGTGTGGCATCTTGCAGACAACATGAAGATCTCTTCATAGGCGCTGGCATTGATCTTCAGACTGTTTTGTGGTTTTAAATGGCTCTGGAAGAAGGAATGAAGATTCTTTGGATCATTTCTGTGATAGGTTCCGTTTGTGAGAAGAGAGACCTTCAACACTTCCTATTGGATTTGAGGTGGTGAGGAGGGAAAAGAAAATAATGTGGTCTTTTATTAGATATTTTGTGATTTTAGTGTTATCTCTCTCCTAGATTTCTTCCTATATTAATGATTTCAAAAAGACACGTCTCTGTCGGAACAACAGGTTTAGCAATTCAGTGGTTACTCGTGAACAGGAAGAAACTGACAGGCTAGGCTAGGCTAGTAGAGGTTTGAAAGCCTTAGTCATCTCATAGCATATAGGCTGTTGAGGTGGTAGTTTGTTGACAGTGTCTTTATACGTGCGCTAGAACAGAGTATATAGTTATTTAGCCGCTACTCTGCTTTGTGAAACTCGCCAAACTGTCTTTCGAGATGCAACTTTAAAGATGAGTTGTCCTTATGCTATCCTTAGCAACCATAATGCCTACCGATGATCATCGGACTGTGTTATTTTTTATAATAATTGACTATCAACAGACAATGTTGTTGTCCACTACCAAATGTTAGTTTATTGTTTCCTGGCTTAGTACTTCATACATTTACTACAAGTATGCTCAATTTTAGATGTATGCTGTTTTTCAGATCTATTTTAACATTCCTTGCAACTTCTAGTTTTTAGTATCCTCGACAGAGTGCTTTTTGCTTTATGAAAATAGAAATGTATAAAGCAACATGATTCATATACCAATAATATGGTTTTTGCTGTAAATCATTGATTACTGTTGCAATTGGTTTAACTTGCACGTCCTTACTCTTTACAGTGATATATTGTTAGGACTTATGAAACGTCTAATTATGACGCGGGCCACAGATCTGAAGGTTCTTATCACATCAGCCACTCTGGATGGTGTGAAGGTTTCAAACTTTTTTTCTGAGTGCCCTGTACTAAATATCCCGGGGACCCTCTTTCCTGTTGAAAAGATATTCAGTGAGGAGCGTCCCACAAGCTACATCGAAGCTTCATTAAAAACTGCTCTCAGTAAGTTGCTATCGTCCTTGCCATTCACCATGTTGAGTTATAGCTTGCTTTTAGATGAGAAAAAATCTATGTATTTTCAAACTTCATTGTTCCTAAAAATAATGAGCCAATGACATATTCCTCCTTAGGGCTCATTTGGACATGGTATAGATAAAAGTTGGTGTAACTTGCTTTCTGTCACGTGCTTGTCATCCCTGACACAAAAGCTTAAAATGTGTTTGGGTAAAAAAAATAGGAAATGGGCCAAGGTATAAATTTGACCAGATTCAAACTTGTGATAGACGAAAAATCTATTCCGCCTTATACGTAGTTTGACCAGGCACGAGTCTGCTAAACACATTGAGACTTTGACACGTAGTTGATGCGCAAGCTGAGCCATCTAGGCATAGAGGCTCTAAGGTGTAGCTAAGGCACAAGTCTCGATTTTGTATCATCATTTCTTATATCAACCACCATTTTTTTCTTTGGAGATTATTACATACACTTTCTTCAAAAACTTTGTATTCATAAGCTGTTTCTGAAACAAACTAATTAGTTATCACTAGATTTATTTGGACCACCTTTATAATTTTACCATGTCGGTGATTTTCAAATCTCATATGGTCGATTTATCTATTTTGGTTCCTTGTTTCTACTAATTTTGAATTATGTTTCTTCCAATTTCCTTTCCCGATTACAATATTGGATATAAGTGTGTATAGTATGATCTCACATTATTTGCTACAAATTCTATCGATTTGTGTTGGTGGTCTTTGATACTAACTTTGCTCTCAATCCATATTTATCCTTGTCGAATTAGGTAAATAAAATGTTATCTAATTTATTTTTTCTTATGCACACACACACACACACCCACCCACCCCGACATACACTTGCCTGCTTGCCTCTGTGCACGCTCAACACACACGTACGTACAATACAACTATATGCTCACACGTATACATACATACATACATATACAGACACAAACGGCAAGGGAATAGCCCGGTTGGCGAATTCCGCTGGTCCCCAATGAAGGGACCCGGGTTCGAAACCACACGGAGAAGCATCTCTTGATTTATCACCCTCCCGGGCGTCCGGCCTCTGCCACGGGTTATGGGAGAGGGGGGGAGAAATCTTTCTCTCTTAATCCCATACATATACAGACACATTCTCACATATAAATGTGTACATATGTTTTTATTCATGAATGCACCTCATGTGTCCCAAATATGCATCATATTAGATTCTGAAAATAAACTTTACTAAAATTTTCTCTTGCTCTTCTTCAAAGTCAATCTGTGACTCTAGCACTTGACTTTAGACTATGAAGGAAGTTGGGCAACATAACTAATGTGACAACATGTTTCTCCGCCATCATGTATTACCACATGATCTTGATATACAATAGTGAAATCCCACATGCCTCATTCACAGTAGTGGGATATATAGAAAAGGCATAATAACCATGTCCACTGGTATCTGATGTGGGGATGGGATAATATGTGAAGCACAGTTACCATGTGACCATGTGCATGTTGTAGGATATGTCTAGATAGTGCCATATATAACCAAATATAAGTGTTAGAAAATAGTTTCTTTATTTATGTACGTCTTTACTATTTCCTTTTCTTGTTGGGTCTATTATGTAAATGTACTCACCTTATATAATAAAGGAGAACCTGCTCTGGCTAGGTATCGCTTTGATCTAAATACACTCACATGCTATTAGAGCATATCCAACTGTGTAACCCTAGCCACCGTCCTCTCTCTCTTCCTCCTCCCTCTCCGTTAGCACCACCCGTCATCGTCGTCGGTTTCGGTTCTCGACGGGCTGTTCTCCTCCGTCTCCACCGGAGCACGGTGGCTGCTTGAAGGAGAGGAGGAGAAAACCCTCGTTCGATCCGTAGAGAGTAGGAGGAGCAACTCCCTTCTCATCTTCTTTTCTCTCCACGTAGTCCCCGTACGTGGATGAGTGCCTAAGTCTTTAGGGGTTGTTAATGCGTCAGATTCACATCCTCAATTGATAAGTGACAGTGCTGATTCCTGTCACCTGATGCGTCTTCCCGGGGTTCTTTATCTTTTTGACGGAGTCAATTTCCGTCAAGGTCGACATGTTGCAACCCAAAGTTCATTCTGAGGATGCAATTTTTACTCTAATCGCACGCTACACGGTGTGTTGTCGACTACTGGAGTTAATGCCTCCGATAAAGTACATGTGTTCCATCTGTGACACAGCGTGTTGACGACTCCTGCTGTTTACGCCTCTGACAAAGTACACGACGTGTCTACTGCTTACACGACGTGTGGAAGAGATATAGAGGGTTTGTCTTCTGTCTTCGCCATCTGACACGACATGTCCAGTATTCAACACGACATGTCGACGACATTTAGAAAGTTATCTTCCATCTTCGCTAGATAACACGACGTCTCCTATGTTCAACACGATGTATTGCTGCCATGCAGGCCGTGTTAAGTCTACTACACGACGTGTTTCTTGCATGTTTGGTGTTATTCTCTTGATCCAATTTCAATATGGGAAACGAAAAGCCAACTGCTTCGGTTACAATCGTCTACAATGATCAGTCGCAGATAACTTCTGTGAAGCTTAATTCAGAATTATCTTCTCTGCATGAATGCTATTTACTCTGTTCTTGAATCTCGAGAGAAGGTGGATCTTATTGAATCAAAACTTCCTGGTGAAAGTAGCAAAGACTACTCTTCTTGGCGGAAAAACAATGGGCTGGTGAAGTCCTGGTTATGGAATAGTATGGAGCCCCAGATTGTTTCCTGCAATGTTCAAAATGTCGACGAAACTGTCGAAATTTCGCCAATTTTATTTGTGTCGCTGGCGATCGGACATCGATATGGACTGACAAACTCTCGAAACAGGCAGATCATCGATTTTTTTTTCACTTTTTCATATACTTGTACAACCTAAAGCATTATTTTTTGCACTGTTTTGTGTCTTTAAGTTTGTATATTGTGCCTGCAAACTATAATGACTTAATTCATTGATTTCACCCTTGAAAATTGACATTAAAACTCCCTATTGAAATGCCCATCGAAACAGTTTAGGGTCATTTACTCACAAATGACAAGACCCCACCCACCACATATCCAGTATGAAATACTTTTACATATTTGAGTAGATCTACACTAGTAGACCATTCTGGTAAGATTTCACAAATTAATTCGTTAATTTTGCCGTCGAAACACGAAACACAATTATCGAAGTCAAAATTTCTGTTTCCGTGGCCACCGAAACGACATCAAAATCGGACATTTTCTTCCTTGGTTTCCAGATTTATGTTCTACTTTACAGCCAAACAAATCTGGGAAGCTGCAAAGAAACCTTTCTCTCACGAGAAGAATGCTCCCCGTCTTTATACTGTTTATAACCGTCTCTTTGCAGAAAGGCAAAATGGCCGCTCTCTAGAGGATCATTTTGGTACTATACAATGCATTTCTCAGGAACTTAGCTTCTACCAGACACTGAAAACTAATGATTAGATGAAAGATCGAGATGATCTAGTAACGACAAGGTTTTTATCCATCTTAAATCCTGTCTATGCTTCAGCTAGGAGTGTTATTCTTTGGAAAGACAAACTATTAAGCCTTGAAGAAGCTTTTGTGAGGATTCAACAATCTTCTTTTGAGTCTATTCTGCCACTCTAGGAGAACAACATTATGAGAATCATGCCTCTTTTGCTGCTACTGCCAAAGGAACTAGATGAGGTGTTGGTCAGGGACGAGACAATCGTCTTAGAGATAAATGTATATTTTGTGGCAAACTGGGACATACAAAAGAAAAATGCTACTCCAAGCATGGTCGACCCCTTGTTGGTGCTGCACATTATACAACTACTTCATCGGGAGCATATGCATATGGAGCCTCTAAACAAGTCAATCAGATGTTATAATTTCCAAGGAGTGTGGCCGTCTTCTTCAGGCTACCCAACAAGCTTTCGTTGGCTCCTCCGTCAATCTGTTTCCTGTCATAGGTAACCAATGGACTTCGCTTGTTGCCTCTCATCCATCTTCTACATGGGTGATGGATTTCGGGGCCTCTCAGCATATGACAGGTACACGATCTATGCGTCTCTTTTCTGACTCGTATATGCCACGTTCTTCTGTGACACTTGCCGATGGTTCTATCAGGCGACTCCAGGCGTGTGGCACTATACCCACATCATCCAATTTGACTTTACAGTTTGTACATTATGTACCAGACTTTTTGTCTAATTTAATATCTGTTGCTAAGCTAGTTGATTCTTTGAAATGCTTGGTATATTTAGAGACTCTTTCTTTGTGTTATAGGTACCCATGAGTTGGAAGACGATTGGTGGTGGATCTAGGAAAGATGATCTCTACTTCTTTGAAGATGGTCGCCCAACTCGCCAGATTCCTTTTACCGCATCTACCGTTTTCAACTGCTCTCCCTTACAATGGCATTGTCTCTATGGGCATCCGTCCTTGCAAAATCTTTAAAAGCTTGTTCCAGGCTTAGCATCCATAAAGTCGTTAGAGTGTCAGTCATGTCAACTAGGTAAGCATCATCACATTTCTTTTTCGAGTCGCACTGTGAAATGCTCTAAGTGTCCTTTTGACCTTATTCACATTGATGTTTGGGGCACTCTTAAAGAGCCAAGTTATAATGCTTTAGATATTTTTTGTCTTTTATTGATGATTTCTCCCGCATGACTTGGGCATACTTAAGTTTCAAGATGAAGTTTTGTTTGTCATTCAAACTTTTCATCAGTTAATAAAAAATATGTTTGATGCTCATATAAAGATTCTCTGCACTAAATGCCCTAGAGTATATTTAAAAGATTGTCTCCATTTTTGTAACTCTGTTGGCATATTTCACCAAACGACTTGTCCTCATACACCTCAACAAAATGGGGTGGCTGAGTGCAAAAACTGCCATTTACTTGATGTAGCATGTACACTACTTTTTCAGATGTCTGTGCCTAAGAAATATTGATTTAATGCTCTTCTCACTGCGTGTTTTTTGATTAATCGTCAACCATCTTCTGTCTTACATGGGGCTACCCCCTTATCCGTTTTATGACATGACGAGCAACCTTTTCCTGTTCCCTAACTCTTCGTGTGTTTGGTTGTACTGTGTTTGTTCATGTGTTTGACCCACATGCTAATAAGCTGTCTCGTGCACTTTGCACTCTCTTTTTGGGATACTCTCCCACACAGAAGGGTTACAAATGTTATTGCCCTCATCTTTGTTGTCTTTTTGTGTTGGCTGATGTTACTTTTCATGAGTCTACAACGTTCTTTAGTGACTCTATTCAGCATGAGGGGGAGCACTAGATCTTTGAGCGTGAGAGAGAGCCACCACTTCCTGTGCCAGGTAATGAGAGTGTTCTAGATACCACCCACACTTTACCACCACCACCACCACCTACATTTCCACCAATTCAACCGTTTATATTGGTTTACACCAGGCGAGTAGGGCATTACTAAGGGGATGTAGAGTCACCCGTCCAGTATATTGCTTTCTCATCGTTAGACATTCCTTAGGTAACCTATCCTATTGAGAGTTCTCTTGATGCTACAGTTTCAAACTTACACCTTTCAGTTGCAGCTCGTAAAGGTGTTCGATCTTGCACTCTACATCATCCATTGTCGAATGTTTGTTGCTTGTCTCATCTGACACTAGCAACCCACACGTCTACTCTTTGGCTTAATTCTACGATTGTTCCTTGCTCCTATATAGAAGCACCCCGCCATGATGGATGGATCCAAGTTGTGGACAGTGAGATGGCAACTCTTCATGAGAACTCCACTTGGGACTTGGTGGATCTTCCTCCTGGCAAGTCTGTTGTGGGATGCCGCTGGGTTTGTATTGTGAAACAGAAACTAGATGGTTCTATTGGTCGCTTGAAGGCTCGTTTGGTGGCAAAGGGGTAGACTCAGACACATGGTGTAGATTCTTTGAGACTTTCTCCCCAGTTGCTCGGCTCAATACTGCACGGATCCTTATCTCTATTGCTACTCATTTTGACTAGCCTTTTCTTCAACTGGACGTCAAAAATACTTTTCTTCTTGGTGATCTACTTGAGGAAGTATACATGGAGCAACCTCCCAGGTATGTTGCTCAGGGGGAGTGTCAGAAGGTATGCAAGTTGAAGAAATCCTTGTGTGGTCTGAAGCAATCATCACAGACATGGTTTGATAAATTTAGTGCCGCACTTACACAATTCAGGTTCACCTAGTCCTCTACTGATCATTCTGTATTTTTGTATAAGGGCACATTTGGTTGGCTGTATCTGGCTTGACCGGATTGTATATTGTGATCCAGAAGCATAAATATCATGTTTGATTGGCTGGAGCTCGGAACTGTAAGCGATCCAACACTTTTCGGCAAAGCATAATTGCTGGACGACGCTCTCCTTCCCAAAAGCCTTGGGCGCCAGAATCCAGCAAGACGACCACATTTTTAGGCTGCAGCACGAATATAATTAACTACGTGTACCTGGCATCCGTCACGGTAGTACAAATCAATCGAACATAATATTTGATGCTATCAGATTTTTTGAATTCAAACTTCCATTTTACAGGGACTATCATAAAGTTGTATTATGTAAAATCCATCTAATTCTGGAAAGCAAACATGCCTTAAGTCTTCAAGTGGCACTATTATTCTAGCTATTTATGTAGATGATATTGTCATCACATGCGATGACTCTACTGGCATTTTACAGCTAAAGAAATGGCTGTAAACACAATTTGAGACAAAAGATATGGGTAATCTCTGCTATTTTCTTGGAATAGAATTTCTACGTTCCAAGAAGGGCACAAACTTCTCTCAGTGGGAATATGTTCTAGATCTTCTTGCAGAGATAGGCATGTCATAATACAAACCGATATCCACGCCTATGGATTATCATACCAAGACATCTATTTCTAATGACAATGATTTTTTTGATTCAACAAGTATAGAAAGATTGCTGGGAAATTGATTATGCTATGGGAGTTATTAGCTAGTTCATGAATGCACCCAAGATGTCACACTGGATGGCAGTCAGCCAGATCCTACGTTATGCTAAAGGATCACCATGGAAGGGCCTTACTTGCACATACATCCTTGAAGCTTACTTGATTCACTGATGTTGATTGGGCAGGTGATGTTGGAGATAGACAGTCTACTTTTGGCTATTGTGTGTTTCTTGGGTCACACTTGGTGACTTAGAGGAGAAAGAAACCAAATGTTGTAGCACAGTCCAACACAAAGGCTGAATATCGAGCTGTGATACATGCTTGTTGTGAGCTACAATGGGTTGTCTATATTGTCTGAAATCGGAGTGTCTGTTGAGACACCAATCTTTCTCATGTGTGATAACCAAGCAGCTATCCATATTGCTAGCAATCCGGTGTTCCATTAGCAGACTAAGCATATTGAAGTGAATTGCCACTTTGTTCGTGATTTAGTCCTCTCCAAGAAAATTCAAACTCCTCATGTTTGGATTGGACAACCAGTGGCAATTATCTTCACCAAGCCCCTTTCGTCTTCACCTTTCAAATATATGAATTCCAAGCTGGCATGCATGATATGTATGCTCCAACTTGAGGGGGAGTGTTAGAAAATAGTTTCTTTATTTATGTACCTCTTTACTATTTCCTTGTCTTGTTGGGTCTATTATGTAAATGTTCTCACCTTATATAATAAAGGAGAATCCACTCTCACTGGGTATCACTTTGACCTAAATGCACTCACAATAAGATTACAAAATCTTATACTTCTAATGATTTTTTGTCTGCTGCTAACTGATACATTTTGTTTCTTTGTATGCTAAATAAAACTAGTAATATGAATATATGTATATTAATTAGCTAAATACTACAAATGATTGCAAATAACTATATTATACACATATTCAATGGAGTACTTAGGTATATATTATGATTATAGTGTATATTAAGAGATAATGTCGTAGATCTATGATAACACAGCATTAGGAAAATTATATAAAGTAGATTGGGCATCTTTGCCATTTAAAGGCTTTTTTTTGACAAATTTATATTAAAAATAAAGATAGATGAGGTGTGAATGAGAGAAAATGGTAGAAAATATAAAGCACAGTGAATTGAAAAACGGCCTGAGCGGCCGATTAATCGGCCCAGCACCCAGGCCGCTTAATTTTTGCCAAAAATCGCCGGTTAACCGTTTTGCAATTAATAGGCATTTTTTCCTGCTTTTTGCTCTTTTTTCCGTTTTTTTGCTCTTTTTTCCCGCTTTTTGGCCTTTTTTGTCCCTTTTTTTAAAATTGTGCTGTACACCTGTAACTTTAAGTAAACTATATGGTCCCAAGTATTATTGACTATAATATATTAAATTTATATGCATTAAATATCCTATGATAAGCCCTAGCTCTAATATAGAATGCATACTTTGTATGCAAGTTGGGATAATAGGGTACTGCTGTAAAGTGTAATTTATACAAGTAAAATATATGTAACTATTATCTAATTTTAGAATGCATACTTTAATTAAATGTACTGCTGTAATGTATGACTAATTGGTGCTATGCACATATAACAGTAAGTTAGAAAGGTATCCAATAATTAGTCTATTGTTTACTGCTTAGCTATGTAAACATGTGATCAAATTTTTTTCTGTATCATGTATGTAGGGTGTTTTATCCATGTCAAATCTATTGTTTACTATATTATGGCTATAATTATTGTCTTATAGCTATCTTATAAACTATTTGGGTGTTTTGTATTGTTGGGTAGAGTGTTTAGAATCTTTAGATATATATAAAAGTTCCAAAGAGTATAGTATTTATATACATATATGTGTAATTTTGCGTGAAATTATATAGGAAACTAAAATCTGTTTTTTAGAAAATCCGCCGCTTACCACTTAACCAGTTACAAGGTGCTGTCCCCACGGTTACCGCTTAATGTTTTTTAAAGCATTGATAAAGCATAACATGGATTAGGCTTATTTGAGCTCTAAGTGTCAAAATCCCCCTTCCCCTTTTTCCTCCCAAACAACAAAAATAGTCTCACAAATGCAAAAAATATTTCGTTTGGTATATCAGTAAATTTTGTTGGAATTTGGCGGTATTTAGAGAAATCAGGCTGTATACCCATTGGTATACCGGAATGTACAATACTATTGGCACATTTGCAGAATATTGTCTCCGATGGTGCCCAAATCAAAATTTTGAGAGAGATTTTGCCAATTTTGATGAAATTTTGTTCCTTGTTCATTGTCACATGTTAAAACATAGCATAACAAGTTAGAGCAAGGTAGCAGTGGTCGATTTATCTAATATATAACAAAACTAAGTTAAATATCTCACACTTACATTTTCCTCATTTTAAATGAAGCTCTTGTTAATGAAATTTAAATTTGCCAGTAACAAAGTACTCCAAAAATGGAATAGAAACCACGTGCAACTTTCAAGTAAAAAAGGAACCAGAACATGAGGAAATAGGCTAGATAGATGGGAAATAAAAAAACAAGAAAACATGGTCGAAAAGTGGCAGTCTGCAAAAGAGGGGTCACATCTATTTAGCATTGCACCTTCCCTTGAAGTTTATCCCATGGTTACCTATGTAGTAGATGCTTCAAGATGTGCCTCCCTTCAAGTCACATCTTCCCTTGAGGTTATTGAATCTTCTCTCACCATTGGAGAAACAAAATGCAATTAGAGGGGAGCAGGAAGTTTTTGTCAATATGCATTAGGGCCAACACCCACAAATTGCTTACAGAGGGGCCATTGGACTCCTATAGAGTTCCTACCTGGTTGCCTGTACATCTCATAACAAAGGATTTGACTTTTTCTGATTTCGACGCCATCTCGCCTTCTTTGGAAAAGTAAAATATGAGATCTACCAGTTTGTCGAGAGAAATTTTCTTGGAACTTTTGAGTTTATAAAAACCATTGAAACTCAATGCAAGTTATGGGAATTTACTCTCAAATTGTAGCACAATTTGTTATAAATGTATTCAACCCATAATAACCAACTGCAATTGGATTAGCATCAATTTAACCATTCCAATGAAGCCTAAACTTGAGTAGCTTGTAGGTATGGGTTTATTATTGAATGCCATGTATAGTATTTACAAAAAATTTTCATATCAGAGGACAATATAATCCAAAATAACTATGCTGTGGCTTTAGAAGTCTACCAATTTTGAAAGTGAAGTTTCTATTGTGTTGGTCGGTATGTCGGCTAACGTAGTGACGTTTTCATGAAAATCTCAGTCTTCTAATAGACTAACCATTTCGCATTTCGCTCCTCGCGGAAATGGAATTTTTTTTTGAAAATTTAACTCATTGCTCATGACCATACACTGCACGGAGGGAGGAAAAATAGGCTTAAGAAGTGTGCAATACATAACCGACGTTTGGGAAAAGTAAAAAAGTGTTGGACACTGGTAGGAAGTCCCCAAAACGTATCCAGGAGTGTCCTACAACCGTCAGTGTCCAATACGTGTCCGTTTGATTATGTGGGCTGGTTTGAAGAATCCATGCTCCATGGGCCGCGACAGTGTGACCACTGTGTGCCGGGCATTTAGGCTTTCTTGCTCTTATTTCTTACCTTCAATCGTGCTTCTTTCTATTTGGACTTTTTCTCTTTGAAGTTCTTGTGGATCAATATTCCCAGAAAACAAACAACAAGGGATCACAATGCGAAAACTGTAGCGAAATGTTAAAACTTGAGGAATTTTATCAAAAGAATGATAGTCACTTATCATTGGTGCACATGTTTAGACTCTTTCCACATCCACCATACAACCACATACAAAGCTATCAGGATGCTTTAAATTCCTTAGTGCTTCAAGCATTTTTTTGATTTCTTTTTACTTAAATAAAATGAACTTGTCAAAATCTACATAATGTATCAACTATCAAACAAACACCAGTAGCATGTCTGACCGGGTCTACATGCATTCTAATTGGTAAATTCATGTTTAAATTCATCAAATGGAAATAAATTAGCATTATTCAAACATACTAGAATAGCCGGGGAGGAGAAAAAAAACTCAATTCTAATCTATTACAGAGTGAAAGACCCCGAACACCTCATGCCTGGAATCTATGGGAGTTTAACATGAACTTGACGAACCTAACAACCCTTAAACCATGAGATGAGTGCTAGTTTGTTTAAATATCATCCTTTATAGTGCAAACAACTAGTTCTGAAGGAGTGTAGTTATTAGAAAAGACTGTGGTTTCGTTCCAACCAAATGAGTCAAAGGCTGATGCCAGACACGGATGATGGATCACTTAGTTAAAAGAATGTCGAAAGGTAGTCAAATTTGATGCAAATTAGCATACTTGCTAACATATTTGCAAATTCGGTATTTATAGAATATGGAGGAGAAATGTATTGGATGATTGAAAAGGATGCTAGGCACATGTCGCTCAGTGAAACATAAACATATCTCTATACTCCCCCTCAAGCTGGAGCGTAGTTGTCGAACATGCCCAAGTTGTCTACAAGAGTCTGGAAACGAGTTTTTGGAAGAATTTTGGTGAAGATGTCTGCTACTTGTTGCTTAGCGCTGAATACAGAGTGCAAATACGACCAGAAAGAACAGTCTCGCGAACAAAGTGACAGTTGACCTCGATATGTTTTGTCCTTTCATGAAATGTTGGGTTGCTCGCAATAAAAATAGAAGCCTTGTTGTCACAAAACATCGGTATAGGGTTGGAATAGGATATGCCAAACTCCTTGAGGAGACTCTAGACCCACAAAAGTTCACATGCAGTATGAGCCATGGCTCGATATTCTGCCTCTGCACTGGACCTGGCTACGATAGTTTGCTTTTTGCTTCACCAGGTAACTAGATTGCCACCCACAAATGTGCAATAGCCCGACGTAGATTTACGATCAGAGCGACTTCCTTCATAGTCAGAATATGAAAAACCAGAGAGATTGCAGTGGCCATGCTTCTTATATAACAAGCCTTTGCCTAGAGAGCTTTTGAGATAGCGCAGGATGTGACATACAACGTCCTAATGACACTGTCGTGGTTTGTTAAATTACCTGCTGATGAATCCTACAACAGCAAGTGAGGTCAACTCTTGTGACTGTTAGATAAATAAGCTTGCCAACAAGCCTTCTGAATTGGTGGTGATTAGCATAAGGGGGAGAGTTTTCATCGTCCCGATTCATATTTGGGTTAAGAGGGGTGTTGGCTGGTTTACAGCCAAGCATACCAGTTTCTTGCAAGAGATCAAGGACATATTTTTGTTGGGAGAGGCACAATCCTACAAACGATCTGGATACCTTGATGCCTAAAATATATCTCAACTTCCCGAGATCTTTGGTGACAAAGTGTTTTTCTAAGTAAGTTTTAGTTGCCTGAATGCCTAAGGTATCACTACCAGATAAGATAATATCTTCAACATAGACAATAAGAATGACTATCCCTGCCATAGTTTTGCGGATAAAAACAGAATGATCTGAGTGGGAACGACGAAAGCCAAAAGTTACTAAGATCTGACTAAGTTTGTCGAACCTAGCACGAGGGTCTGTTTGAGACCGTAGATGGCTTTCCTCAGCTTACAAACATGCGAAGACTCCCCCTGAGCAACAAACCCCGGTGGTTGCTCCATGTAAACTTCTTCCTGCAAGTCTCCATAAAGAAACACATTTTTGACATCCAATTGAAATAGGGGCCATTCTTTGTTTACAACAACAGAAATCAGAATGCGAACAAAATTTAAACGTACTACATGAGAAAAGGTTTCAAAGCAGTCCACACCATATGTTTGTGTATATCTTTTTGCCACAAGACGAGCTTTCAGTCGCTCAATTGTACCGTTAGGTTGATACTTAATTGTGAAGACCCATCGACATCCAACAGTAGGGTAGGAAGGAGGATGATCCACAAGTTCCCATGTCTTGTGATCAAAGAGTGCTTGCATTTCATGGTCCATCGCCTGTTTCCATGTAGGAATAAGAAGAGCTTCTGCAACAGTCTTTGGAATAGTGATGACAGAGATAGTGGAAGTGAAGCATGCAAAACTGTTATTCAGATTAACGGATGAGCAAAAATGACTAATACGATGTTTTGTGCAGGAACGAACACCTTTGCACCGTGCTTGATACGACATCGGTCTTCATTGTGATTGTCGCGGCCACAAAAGTTGCAGAAGCGAGGGCCAACAGATTGTCCTCGACTGGGAGCAGTAGAAGATGTGCGTCCACCAGGAGGGAGACGTCCTCTACGACAACGTCCGCGACCTCGACCATGACCAGATTTAGAAGTGCGAACAGCCAGAGCAGGATGCTCGATGGCAGGACTGGAGGTCATGGACGGAAGTCTTTGAGCTCGTTTAAGGACGTCGCGGAGAGTAGGCAGGGGGTCACTAGATAGAATCTGGTCGACCACTCCAGAGAAGGAAGCAGGAAGAGTAGCCAGAAATTGGACTAATTGTAGTTCATTGCACTGCTTCTGGGCTTCTTTGATGTCGGCAGTCAAGGGGTGATAAATTTCGTATTCATTCTAGAGGGCAGAGCACTGATTGTAGAAGTCTTCAACATGAGTGTCAGAGGAAAATTCCTTCTTGGCCAAGGTTTTGAAAATTTTAAAAACACGCTTGGGATTCTGTTGATGAGAATAAACGTGAGATAGCTGATCCCACATGGCCTTAGCATCATGAAGACACAACAATGACTGACTGATCCGTGGCTCGATGCTATTAAGAAGCCAGGACATGACATCGGAGTCGTCTTTGGACCATTGTGCATAAGTTTGCTTGCTTTTGTCATCCGCAGTACCAGCAGGAGCAACAAGAGGTTCAGTAGTGAGATGAGAATAACGACCTTGTGCTTTGACATACATGACAAAGGACGCCGACCAGAGATGATTGTTGGAGTCGTCGAGTTTAACTGTCGTAGCACACAGGGAACAGGGCAGCTCGACAAAGGCCATGGTGAACAACAATAGTAGAAGGAGAGATAGCCGACGCAGCAACATCAGTAGAACTCAGCAACAGAGATCAGATCCAAAGGAACCCACTACGGGGCAGTAAAACAACACTGTAGATCTGAAGCATCAGATCAGAAGAGACCCGCTACGGGCAGAGTAACTGATAAAGGAACCTACACTGTCATGAGGAAAATCAAGATTCCATCATGAGGCGCATGCAGAAGAAGCCAAAGAGCCGGAGGGACTCTCAAATTCAATGTGCAATAGCTATGGCTGTCCAAAGACGTAAAAAAGTAGAGAAGTAGAGTTAGGGAGAAGAGATATTAGATGAGCAGAGAAATGGTGGTTGTGGGTAGTAGAAGAGGAAGAGGAGATGGAGCGGGCGGTGGGGACAACAGGAGGAGGAGAGGGCGGCGTCGGGGAGGGGAGGGTGGCGGGTTGGGGAGGAGGGGGGGTGCGGCAGCGGGTGGGGGGCTGTGGTGGTTGGGAAAGGGGGGGGTTGGCGGCGACGGGTGGGAGGGGGAAAGGCGGAAGAGGAGAGGAGGGCTGTAGCGGCCGGGGGGGGGGCTGAGGTCATGAGGGTTAGGGTGGGAAATTGCATGGAGGAGGAAGAACCTGCTTTCGATACCATATAGAATATGGAGGAAAAATGTATTGGATGATTGAAAAGGTTTACAATGCATTCTCTTATATAGGATAAGAGAGGAGAAACGAAAACAGAGATGAGCAATATGGGACTAAACCACATAAGTAAAAACATAAGTGAGACACATGTTAGGCACATGTCGCCCAGTGAAACATAAACATATCTCTATATTATTCAAGAATCATTCAAGGATTTGGGTAAATAACTGTAAATTACATTAAACTATATGAAAATATTGTTAAAAAGATGATATACATATATGATTGATACATATACATACACATACATATAGATATATATAAATATATTACACATGCACAGATGTGCACACCCGTAGACAAACATATAATACAAACACACACGTTATATATACATATTATTGATGAAAAAAAGGTCCTCTTCGTTGCTTAAGCGCCCCATTTAAGCAGTGGTGGCCCATCTACCTAAGGAATCATAGATGAAGTGGATGGTGAAGTGTTTTATCGTTAAGCTGGCACTTTTTCCCGCTTCATTCCACTTTGTGTGGACCGCTTAATCGCCTGTTTAATTAAAACAGGGTCCGGCGTGGTCCAACAACAAATAGATAGAAAAAGGAATTGATTGCTCAATCGCTTTTATGTGTTACATGCTATAAAGGTACAAGAAACAAACCATACTGTACTGATTTTCTCCTACCTATACTGAACTTTTTGTACCAATGTTTTACGTGTTTATGTACTCACTACCCGTTATAAATGTACTACTTTATAGCAGATTGTTAATATCCTATAGGACCTATATTGATTCTACCATATAAAAAGACTTCTATCTTAGCATCATGTAAGCGCTATGTAAAAGTTTCACGAGTTTTATGAGTATTGCGTATATGTAAAAGTAGTATATAAATTATAGAAAACTAAGTCTGTATGCACTATTATATTTTACTCAGAAAATGATAAAATGTAAAATATACATATGGACCTAAAGTTGTCGTTTGACTGCTATAGGATACCCTAATCTGATCTGAATTGTTCATTATTTATCAACTGATAATGTTTAATAGTTAAAAGTCAGTAACATAACGTGCTTTTATATTATTCTCCATAAAACTTTAATAAATATTTATATATACATCTTTATTGTTGCCTACTCTAGTCTAATCAGTACCAATCATTTTAATTGTTATTGCGTGGTTTTCAGTAATATAGTAAGACTAAATGTAAATATTATTTTCACTGCACACTCCGCCTTTTTTAAAAGGTTCCCGCTTAATTAGCCGCTTCACACTTGAGCACTACGGAAGGTTGCTGCTTGCTTCCCACATCACACTTTCCAAAACTTAAGACACACGCAGACACAAACACGCGCACGCACGTACGTGCGCACGTACGCGCACACACACTTATGTATATGTATATGTATGTATGTGTGTATATGTGTGTGTATACACATATTCTCCTAAGATAAGTCTTGGGAAAAACATATAAATGAGGAAAAATTGAAATGTGAATGAACAACGATAATCTGCAAAAAAATCATATGATATGGGAATTAAGAGTTATTCGGCCGTCACATGTGGCTGGGGAAAACTTTACGATTTGTGTGCGCTTTTTTCAAAAAGTCATCAAATATTGTGACACTATGGAAATAAAATTAGTTTTCACATGAACTTGTCACATTCTTTTGGTACAGCTTCATTTATGATTTTTTCAATCTGAAAATAATTCAGTGCAGTGTGCTGATGGGAGCTACTCTGATCTGAAGATATTTCCATGTTGGCTTTCAGGTTCTTGGGCTTATTAATGACACATAATGAGACCCAATCTGGCCTGGCATCATTAACAAGCCTAGGGGATCAGATGCCATCCCGACTTTGGTTGACAGTTACTGTGTATTCCAGATGCATATATGCACTAATATGAAAGCAATCCAAATCTATCTAGGAATATGAGTTTAACTTATTACATTTACTCTTTAGTTTCTAGCGAACCCCTTAGAGTTCTTGCAATCTAATATTCTCTGAGGTATTGCCTTGATTGGTGAATAATGTTGAAATGTTATGAATTGAGATCATTGTGCCCTTAACTACTTTTGTCAAGATTACCTTGAGATTTAGTTAGCTGTTATGATTTCAGAATTAAATATGTACGTAGCCTTTTTTTATCTTATTATTGTTATTTTGACTAACAGATATTCACACAAGTGAGCCTCCTGGGGATGTTCTTATATTCATGACGGGCATGGTAACCTCCCCTCCCCTTCAAAAGTACATTCTTTTATATCTAAGATTGATAAATTAATATTTACCCCAGTTTCGTAGAGTGTGATCTTGGAATTTGTACCTTTAATGACTTTTCCTTAGGAAGACATTGACAAAATGGTATCCAAGTTGGAGGATACTGTCCTAAGCCTTGAAGAAGGCTCTTGTTTGGATGCCTTGATTCTCCCATTACACGGTTCCTTGCCGCCTGAAATGCAGGTATGTATTTGCCGCTCAATCTGTTTTGGCGATTCATGCATACACAGTTTTCATTTTATGATCAGTAAATCCAAGGAGTACAGATGTACAAGCGTGTTTTACTTAGTTCTCAATGTAATTCTTACAAAGTTTTAACATTAAGGTCATAGCAGAATTGCTTCTCTCTGAAATTTACTGGTTATTTTTTTTATTAGTTTCTGCTATAATTCTCAAAAGATTTCTGCTACTCTTTTGCTCTGCATGATTTTAATGTTTGTTCTGTAACTGCAGGTTCGTGTTTTTGGTCCAGCACCTCCAAACTGTCGACGGTTTATTGTAGCAACAAACATTGCTGAAACTTCTCTAACTGTTGACGGTGTTGTGTAAGAAAATTTAGTATGTTGCTTATCCACACTCGGATATCTCATATAGTAATTACTTGCATAAGTTCGATTAAATATGCTGTCAGTAGGCAGTATGCACTAGAAACTCGTGAACCTAACAAAGGAGGAACACAAAAATGCACATCCATTGTAACTGAATAGAAAAGCATCCACTAGAGTCCAATTGGACTTAGTATTGTTTCTGCTAGCAGCTGTGAAAATCACGAACTGAAAATAATTTTGTTTTATGTTGCCTAAAATTCAGCAAGTTTTGAATATAGAGAGGATTTATTTACAACTTTTGACTAAATTTGGATATTAATCACAACTTATTTGTTAGAAAATAGTTTCTATTTATGTACCTCTTTCTTATTTCCTTTATCTGTTGGGTCAATTATGTAAATGTTCACACCTTATATAATAAAGGAGAACCCGCTCCAGCCAGGTATCGTCCTGGCTCAATCCTTTCACATGGTATCAGAGCGTGCTCTAGGGCTGTAACCCTAGCCGTCGGCCTCCCTCCTCTTTCTCTTTCTCGTCCGCCTCCTTCGCCTTCTCCGCTTCGCCGCCGCCGCCGCCATCGACTTCATTACCTATCGGTCGCTGTCCTACGGTCTCCATTTTCTTCACCAAAGAGTGATGGCTTCTTGAAGGAGAGGAGAACCATTCATTCTATCATGTAAAGAGGAGGAACAACTCCCTTCTCGTACATCTTTCCTCTCCATGTAGTCCCCGTACGTGGATGAGTGCCTACGTTCTTTTGGGGTTGTTGATGCTTCGATTTCGCATTGTCTATTGACTGACATAGGTGACGATGTTAATTCGGTCACTCCTCGACGCGTCTTCCCGGGGTCTTCTACCTCTTTGCCAGAGCTCATTCCCGTCTAGATCGTGTATCAAGCACTGCCGACACGGCGTTTTGTAACCAACACGACATGTTGCAGTGCAAAGATTGTCCTGATGGTGTAGAGTTTCTCTTAGATCGCAAGTTGCACGGTGTGTTCTTGAGTGACACAATGTGTTGACGGCTACCAGAGTTTACTCCTCCGACAAGCACACAATTTGTTCCCTAAGTGACACGACGTGTTGGCAACTATTGGAGTTTACGCCTTCGACGTATACACGTCATATCACCTGCTCCCACAACGTGCCAAAGAGATTCAGAAACTCTTCGTTTTGTCTTCATCAACTGACATAATGTGCTGACATCTCGGCGTGTTAGTCTTCTACATGGCGTGTTGTCGACAATCTGCATTGCTTCTGATGTTATCTTGATCCAATCTCAGTATGGGAGACAAAAAGACAGTTGTTTCCGCTACAATCATCTACAATGATCAATCTCAGATAACTTCTATGAAGCTTAATTCACAGAATCTTGAGAGAAGGTGGATAATATTGAGTCAGAGCCTCCTGATGAAAGCAGCAAAGACTACTCTACTTGGCGGAAACATAATGGACTGTGAATCCTAGTTATGGAATAGTATGGAGCTCTGGATTGCTTCCATGTTTATGTTCTACTCCACAGCCAAACAAATCTTGGAAGCTGCAAAGAAACACTTCTCTCACGAGAAGAGTGCTCTCCATCTCTATACTATTTATGACAGTCTCTGTCGTCTTTACAGAAAGACATGGTAGTCACTCTCTAGAGGATGATTTTGGTGCTATACAATCCATCTCTCATGAACTTAGTTTCTACCAGTCGTTGAAGACTAGTGATCAGATGAAAGATAGAGATGATCTAGGAACAACAAGATTCTTATTCGGGTTAAATCCTATCTATGCTTCAACTAGGAGTGTTATCCTTCCCACATACAAACTGCCAAGTCTTGAAGATGCCTTTGTGAGGATTCAACAATCTTCCTTCGAGTCTGTTTCTGCTACTTTAAGAGGACAACACTCTGAAAATCGTGCTTCTCTTGTTGTTGCCGCCAAAGGAACTGGACGAGGTGCTAATCGAGGATGAGGCAATCATCCTAGGGACAAATATACGTTTTGTGGGAAACTTGAACATACAAAGGAAAGTGCTATTGTAACTTGTAAGCATGGTCAACCCCCTATTGGTGCTGCACATTACACTCTGAAAATCGTGCTTCTCTTGTTGTTGCCGCCAAAGGAACTGGACGAGGTGTTGATCGAGGATGAGGAAATCATCCTAGGGGCAAATGTACGTTTTGTGGAAAACTTGAACATACAGAGGAATGTGCTATTGTAACTTGTAAGCATGGTCGACCCCCTATTGGTGCTGCTCATTATACAACTACTTCGACAACATCTACATTTGGAGTCTCTAAACAAATGCAATCAGATGTTACAATCTCCAAGGAGTATGATCATCTTCTTTAGGCTACCCAACAAGCTTCCCTTGGCTCTTTCATAAATTTGTTTTTAGATACAGGTAACCAGGGGACTTTGCTTGTTGCCTCCCATCCATCTTCTACATGGGTGGTGGATTCCAGGACCTCTCAGCGTATGACGAGTATACGATCTATGCTTCTCTCTTCTAACTCGTACATTTGCTGATGGGTTTATCAGGCGAGTTCAAGCTTGTGGGACAGTCCAAGCATCATATAATTTGACTTTACAGTCTGTACATTAGGTACCAAGCTTTCCTTTTAACTTAATGTCCGTTGCTAAGTTGATTGATTCTTTGAAATGCTTGGTAATATTCGGAGATTCTTTCTTTGTGTTACAGGATCCCAGGAGTTGGAGGACGATTGGTGGGGGGGATCTAGGAAAGGTGATGTCTACTTCTGTGAAGGTGGTCACCTAGCTCGCCAGATTCCATCTATTGCATCTGCCATTTTCAACTGCTCTCCCATACAAGGGCATTGTCGCTATGGGCATCCGTCTTTGCAGAGTCTTCAAAAGCTTGTTGTAGGCTTAGCATCAATAAAGTTGTTAGAGTGTTAGTCATGTCAACTAGGCAATCATCATCGCATTTCGTTTCCAAGACACATTGTGAAACACTTTAAGCATCCTTTTGATCTTATTCATAGTGATGTATGGGGTTCTGCTAAAGAGACAAGTTATGATGGCTTTCAATATTTTCTATCTTTTATTGATGATTTCTCTTGCATGACTTGGGTATATTTATTTAAGTCTCAGGATGAAGTTTTGACAGTCATTCAAACTTTTCATCAATTAATTAAAAATCAGTTTGATGTTCATATAAAGATCCTTCGTACTTATAATGCCCTAGAATACGTTCAAAAGTCTGTTTCCAATTTTTGTAATTCCGTTGGCATGATTCACCAAACGACTTGGCCTCATACACCTCAACAAAATGGAGTTGGTGAATGGAGGGGGAGAACAGTCCTGAGAGTGACTATATATTTGAGTGTGAGAGAAAGTTATGACTTCATGTGCTGTGTGATGAGAGTGTCCTAGATATCACTCATACTTTACTGCCACCATCATCTACATGTCCACCTATTAAACCTTTTCCACTAGTTTACACTAGACGAGCAGGGCATCACCAAGAGGATGTCACTAGTCTAGCAGATTGACTCCTCATTAGACATTCCTGAGGTAACTGTTCCTACTGAGAGTTCTCTTGATGCTTCTGTTTTAGACTTACACCTTTCAGTTGCAACTCGTAAAGGTGTTCTATCTTGCACTATATGCCATCCACTCTCGAGTGCTTGTTGTTTGTCTCATCTGTCACCAACAACCCGCACATTTACTCTTCAACTTGATTCTACGGATGATCCTCGCTCCTATACAGAAGTAGCCCGACATGATGGATGGATTCAAGCTATGGACAGTGAGATGGCAACCCTTCATGAGAACTCCACTTGGGATTGGGTGGGTCTTCCTCTTGGGAAGTCTGTGTAGGCTGCCACTGGGTTTATACTATAAAAATGAAATCGGATGGTTCTATTGACCGCTTGAAGGCTTGTTTGGTGGCAAAGGGGTACACTTAGACACATGCTGTAGACTTGTTTGATACTTTCTCCTTCGTTGCTTGGCTCAATTTTTGCGGATCCTTATCTCTGTTGCTACTCACTCTGATTGGCCTCTTCTTCAGATGGATGGCAAAACTGTTTTTCTTCATGGTGATCTTCTGCAGGAGGTATACATTTAGCAACCTCCTCGGTATGTTGCTCGGGGGAGTTTCAGAAGGTATGCTCAGTGGCACTATTATTCTGGCTGCCGATGTAGATGATTTTGTAATCACATGTTTTGATTCTACTGACATTTTACAACTCAAGGAGTGGCTGCAAACGCAATTTTAGACAAAAGATTTGGGCAATCTTCACTATTTCCTTGGAATAGAAGTTATACGATCCAAGAAGGGCACAAACCATAGTCACAATATACTCTGACTCTTTGAAAGTCACCTCTAAAACGCGAATTTTTTCCTAGACGTATGAAACGGCCAAATAAATCTCAGTTGCCGAATACTACGTTTTATTCCCGTATTATTCACAAATGATTCACATTTAATGTTTTTTCCCGTTTTATACGTTCTTTTCCCGTATTATACTGATTAAGACTCTAGCTTAGTTTGACTGCGTATATATGTGTTTGTGTATGTAAATGCATATGTGTGTGTATGCATGTAATATATGTATATGTATGTAATAGATAAGATACATGTATACAACATGTATATACATATTTATGTGCAAAACACACACACACACACATATATATATAAATAAGATGTATGCAATATATCCTTTGATTTTTTCCCCAATCGTTGACCACATTTTTTTGTACGTTGACCTTTTTTACCCGAATTTCCCGCATAATTGCCGAATTCTGATTTTTTCAACTCAAGCGAATATATCCCGATTATCGAATTTGTGACTATGGCACAAACCTCTCTCAGCGGATTCTAGACGTTCTTACAGAGACATGCATGAGACAGTCGAAACAAATCTCCATGCCTATGGATTATCATACGAAGGCATTTATTTCTACTAATAATGATTTTTCTAATCCAACAAAGTATAGAAGGGTTGTAGGAAACTGATTTACTTGACAGTTACTTGTCCTGATATCTCATATGCTTTGGGAGTTGTCAGCCAGTGCACCCATGATGTCACTCTGGATGGCAGTTACCCAGATTCTACGCTATGTTAAAGGATCGCTAGGGAAGGGTCTCACTTCGCATGGAAAGATCTCGCACACACCCCATTGAAGCTTACTGGATATACTAATGCTGATTGCGCAAGTGATGTTGTAGGTAGACGGTCTACCTGTGGCTATTGTGTGTTTCTTGGGTCACACTAGGTGACTTGGAGGAGCAAGAAACAAAATGTGGTAGCACGGTCCAACACAGAGGCTGAGTATCAAGCGATGACACATGTTTGCCGTGAGTTACAGTGGGTTATGTCTATATTGTCTGAAATGGGAGTGTCTGTTGAGACACCAATCTCTCTCATGTGTGGTAACTGTTAGAGAGACCGCTTATTTATGTTGTTAAGTGTTTTGTAGTATGGGCCCAAGTACGTCTTGGCCCATTAGGGTTGTCTTATGTCCTGTACGCTTCCCTATTCTCCTATTTATAGGAGCATGGTTTCTCTTATCTAATACAACGATTAGCCGTCTTTTCTTATTTGACAGTAACCAGACAACAATTCACATTGCTAACAATCCGGTGTTCGATGAGCAAACCAAGCATATTGAAATGAATTGCCACTTTGTTCTTGATTTGGTGCTCTTCAAGAAGATTCCGATTCCTCATGTTCGCAATGGACAACAAGTGGCAAATATCTTCACCAAGCAACATCCGTCTTCAGCTTTTAAATATATGAATCTCAAGCTGGTCATGCATGATGTGTATGCTCCAGCTTGAGGGGGAGTGCTAGAAAATAGTTTCTACTTGTGTACCTCTTTCTTATTTCCTTTATCTATTGGGTCTATTATGTAAATGTTCATACCTTATATAATAAAGGAGAACCCGCTCCAGCCACGTATCGTTCGGGGCCTTCGGGCCCAATCCTTTCACATTATATTTTTTAGTTAATACTACATTCGTTTAGCATGACCATGAAAATCTTATTTTATGCATAAACTAATGATTGATTCTAATTCTACTGATGCTATACCTTTTCTTCTCTCTTTTTCTAGTTATGTTATAGATCCGGGATATGTGAAGCAACGCCAATACAACCCTTCCACTGGAATGTATTCCCTTGATATTGTGCAAATTAGTAGGTAATGACTTGAGCACTGCCAGCCGGCTGTAATATAGTTGCTTGCTCTTAGTGATTGTGAATGTATCCTCCCCAAGATTCAACTCAGTACCAAGGCTTTTGTAATTGTTAGTTGTATTTAAGGATTCATTTTATTTCTTAATTTGTATATTTGCATCAATAGCAGATCCAGGTTTATCAAATTGAACTATTGATTGGTCACTAATGCCAGTTTTTATTAAAGTCATTGGTTAAAATGGAAATCAATGCTTTGTCTTTGTTTTTGTTGAACTGTGTTTTTATGTTTATTATTAGATTTGTACTGGCATGGAGCTATAGCATTTTCCAAACCAATTCTTGGGCAAGTTTCTAAGAACTCAATATTCCGCTTATTTGATTTCCCCAACACACACACACACAGAGAGAGAGAGAGAGAGAGAGAGAGAGAGAGAGAGAGAAGCTCTCCAACCACCACCCTTCTCCATGACCACTACCACCCCTAGTTTGTGTCTTTGTAACCAATGCCTCCATCCTTGTTCCCACCTCCATGGCCACTTCCCTTATTTCATGATCACTTACCAAAACCATCATCTCACACATTACCTTCATTAACTTGTATCTTCATCATAAAGCTGCCCCACCCTCTCATTTCACTTATCCACAGTCACATTCTCTGAGTCAATCAAACATATTATGAAATTCATTTATATTCATGATATAGTATAAGTCATGAAAAATTATTTATAGTTGAATATGTTATGCTTGTATAACATGAATGTCATTGGTGATGCACTAACATTTTTGATACATTTATAATGCAACTTCGTTTATAATGTCATTTATAGCCATAAGCACACAGTCATATTTATTGAAAAAAACATGGAAAAACTACAAGGTACCTAGTCTGTCGTTTCATTTGTCAAGGTTCTTTAAAAGTTTGATGTTTTAAGCCATATTCTTTAAATAGCCTTTCTGAAACAAATTTGTGTGTTTCAGACAGGCAGGCTTTCTTGTTGCTTTTTGTGTTTTTTTGGTAAAATGATAGTACCATATCATCTTATAGTGCCCCGAATAATGATAACTATTGGCTTCATCTGGATGAAGCCATGTTATATTTTACTTTAATATCTATGGTATCTTCATTCCTCGTAAAAGTTATTTGCCAGGAACCCATAAGAGTCCTAAATTGATACCATGAATGTTCATGAAGGGTATATGATGATTAATCTGTAGCGATGCTGTAGGGTGCAAGCTGACCAACGTGCTGGAAGAGCTGGGAGGACTCGGCCTGGAAAATGCTATAGGTTGTACCCTTCAACAGTATATTTGAAGGATTTCCTGGATGCTACTGTACCTGAAATACAGAGAACATCACTGGCTGGGAGTGTTCTTTATCTGAAGTCGCTTGATCTTCCTGACATTGATATTCTGAAGTTTGATTTTCTTGACCCACCTTCACGTAAGAATGCTTTATCATATTTTTTCAGTTATTTGCTTAGTATATTCATTTATCTTCACTTTTTTGTACTCTTTTCATAAACATCTAGAATTTGGACAAGGAATTATTTCCTTTATCGTAGTAGAATTTGTAATAGTTCTCATTAGTTCTATGTATAAATGTAGGAAGCACTGACACAGTTTTGCAATCAGACTTTGGGCACAATATTTTCTAATATATTGGACACAAACACCGTTGGACATGAAAAACATACATAACTTCAGGGTATATGTGCATGCTTAATGTTGACATATAAGATGAAGGCAACTAGATTTGATTAGACAAAATCCTGATCCTATGTATAGATAGAATGGGAATTGTGTATTAGATGATTTAACATGTGTACAATACAGTCTCTGATATAATAGAAGAGAGTAGAGACTAAAGCAAAGGTGAGCAATATGGGACTAAACTACTGAAGTAAGAACATAAGTGAGGCACATGCTAGGCACATGACACTCAACAAAACACAACATATCTCTATACTCCCCCTCAAGCTGGAGCGTAGATGTCGAACATGCCCAGCTTGTCTACTAGAGTCTGAAAATGAGCTTTTGGAAGAATCTTGGTGAAGATGTCCGCTACTTGCTTTTCAGTGCTGAGATATGGAGTGCAAATCCGGCCAGAAAGAACTGTTTCTCGAACAAAGTGACAGTTGACCTCAATATGTTTTGTCCTCTCATGAAAAGTGGGGTAGCTCGCAATAAAAATGGAGGCTTTGTTGTCACAAAACATCGGTATAGGGCTGGAATAGGATATGTCGAACTTCTGGAGAAGACTCTGGACCCACAGAAGTTCACATGCAGTATGAGCCATGGCTCGGTATTCTGCCTCTGCACTGAATCTGGCTACGACAGTCTGCTTTTTGCTTCACCAGGTAACAAGGTTTCCGCCTACAAATGTACAATAGCCCGATGTGGACTTACGATCAGAGCGACTTCATGCATAGTCAGAGTCTGAAAAACCAGAGAGATTACAGTGGCCATGCTTCTTATACAACAAGCCTTTGCCTGGAAAGCTTTTAAGATAGCACAAAATGTGACATATAACATCCCAGTGACACTGCTGAGGTTTATCAAGATACATGATGATGAATCCTACGGCAGCAGTGAGTTCAGCTCTTGTGACCGTCAGATAAATGAGCTTGCCTACCAACCTTCTGAACTGATGGTGATCAGCATAGGGAGGAGCATTTTCATCGTCCCAATCCATATTAGGGTCAAGAGGAGTGTTGGCTGGTTTACAGCCAAGCATACTAGTTTCCTGCAAGAGATCAAGCACATATTTTTGTTGAGAGAGACACAACCCTGCAGATGATCTGGAAACCTCAATACCTAAGAAATATCTCAGCTTTCTGAGATCTTTAGTGACAAAGTGCTTTTCTAAGTAGGTTATAGCTTCCTGTATACCCAAGGTATCACTGCCAGATAAAATAATATCGTCAACATAAACAATAAGAATGACTAGCCCAGCCACTGTGGAACGACGAAAGCCAAAAGTGACTAAGATCTGACTGATTTTGTCGAACCAAGCACGTGGGCTCTGTTGGAGACCGTAGATGGCCTTTTTCAGTTTATATACTTTTGAGGCAGACTCCCCCTGAGCAACGAAACCGGGTGGTTTCTCCATGCAAATTTCCTCCTGTAGATCTCCATAAAGAAATGCATTTTTAACATCTAACTGAAAGAGGGGCCAGTCTTTGTTAACAACAACAGAAATCAGAATTCGAACAGAATTTAATCGTGCAACAAGAGAGAAGGTCTCAAAATAGTCGACACCATATGTTTGTGTGTACCCTTTTGCCACAAGTCGAGCTTTCAGGCGCTCAATTGTTCCATCAGGTTGATACTTAATGGTGAAGACCCAGCGCAGCCAACACTAGGGCATGAAGGAGGGCGATCCACAAGTTCCCATGTCTTGCGATCACATAGTGCCTGCATTTCCTGATTCATCGCCTGTTGCCATGCATGAATTACCAGAGCTTCTTCAACAGTCTTTGGAATAGTGACGACATAAATTGCAGAAGTGAAGCATGCAAAATTGTTATGCAGATTAGCAGAAGAGCAAAAAATGACTGATAGGATGTTTCGTGCAGGAGTGAACACCTTTGCGCAGACTGATAGGAAGGTGCAAGTCAGAAGTTACCTTAGTGGTTGTATGATCATCCGTAGACGGAGGAATTGGTTGTGGAGGGGCCATGGAAGGAGCGCTTGGCTTTGGCCGTCGTTTGTATACTTGCAAAGGGCGATCTGCAGGCTGGTTTGAAGAAGGCAAATCCTCAACAACATCTGGTAGAGGCGTGGGTGCCAACATATCATTGGAGAGCGTTACCCCATCATCAGAAAAATAGGGCATATGCTAAAAAAAGATCACATCCGCACTGACAAACCATTGTTTGAGAACAGGATCAAAGCAGCGATAACCTTTTTGGGTTCTAGAATATCCCAAAAAGATGCATTTAGTGGATCGAGGGTCAAGCTGTCATCCTTGGGCGTAAATTTTTGACAAAATAGGTACACCTAAAAATACGAGGAACAGAGAACAAAGGTGCATCAGGAAACAAAATGGTGTAAGGGATACGATTGTGTAAAATAGAGGATGGCATACGGTTGATAAGATATCATGCCGTAGCAACTGCCTCAGGCCAGAACCGGTGAGGGACTTTATAATGAAGAAGAGTGCGAGCAACCTCCAATAAGTGGTGATTTTTCCGTTTAGCAATACCATTCTGTTGTGGAGTATAAGAACAAGTAGTTTGATGGATGGTGCCACGAACTAAACAAAAAGATGTGACAGATTTTTTGCATAAATTCTAGGGCATTATCAGTACGGAAAAACTTAATTGGTTTATTGAACTGAGTCTGTATTTCAGAAAAGAAGATACCGATATTGTCCAAAACAGTGCTGCGATCTTTGAGTAAAAAAAGCCAAGTAGCACGAGAATAATCATCAATAAAGGTCAAATATATATAACACCAGAGTGACTGGAAACAGAACATGGACCCCAGATGTCCGCATGAACAATATCAAAAAGTGCCTTAGAACCAATTTGTTTTTTTGCGGGAAATACAAACCGCGTTTGTTTTCCCAAAACACAAGAAGCACAAGAAAAAGTGTTTTCAGATAATGCGGGAAATAAATGTTTCAGCTTTGTTGCAAACGAGTGACCAAGTCGGTAGTGCCATCGAAGTCCTGTAACTGACGTAGACAAAAGAGTTGATGCTGCGGCGGTCCATCCAAATAGCAGAGTCCATCTGGTCCTTCATGGCACGAACCAATCCTCGTCTTCGTGCAGAGATCCTTCAAAACACAACCAGAGGGATCAAATTTAATAGAGCACTGAAACTGTTTTATAGTTTTACTGACAGATAATAAATTAATAGGAAAGTGTGGTATATATAAAATAGACTGGAGATGCAACTTTCGAGATAAGAGGAACAATGCCGATGCCATGAACAAGAGTCTTAGAGCCATTTGCAACAGTGACAGACGGAATATTAGTGGTTTTAGACAGAGCAGAAAATAATTGGATGTCGCCAGCCATATGGACAGACGCACCAAAATCTATACACCATTTATTGTTACCAGCAGAAGGAGAAACAAGCATGGCGGAGGAACCTGCAGTAGATGTCGAAGGTAGTTGAATCATGCGCTCCTGGAAAAACTTCTCGAACTCTGAGCGAAGCCATTCAGTAGACGACGGAGCAGATTGTTGGTCGGATGCAGTATCGATACTTGCGGTTTCTGTAGATGCTTGGTTAGCCCAGGCTAATTTACCATGCTTGATCCAACATCTATCTTCATTGTGATTATCACGTCCACACCAATTGTAGAAGCGAGGTCCAATAGCTTGGCCTCGACCAGGACCAGTAGAGGAGCCGCGTCCACCAGTAGGAGGTAGATGCCTGCCACGACCACAACCTCGACTGCGGCCACGTCCAGAGTCAGTAATGCGAACAGCTAGAGCCGGATGCTCAATAACAAGATTGGATGTCATTGACGGAAGTCTTTGAACTCGCTTAAGAACATCGCGAAGAGTAGGCAGGGGGTCGCTTAATAGAATCTGATCGACCACACCAGAGAAAGATGCAGGAAGGGCAGCCAGAAACTGGACCAATTGTAATTCATTGCGTTGATTCTGGGCTTCTTTGATGTCGGCCGTCAAGGGATGGTAGATTTTCATACTCATTCTAAAGAGTAGAGCACTGGTTGTAGAAATCCTCGATAGAAGTGTCAGAAGAAAACTCCTTGGCCAGGTTTTTGAAAATTTCAAAAACACGTTTATGATTCTGTTGATGTGAATAGACATGGGAGAGCTAATCTGACATCGCCTTAGCATCATGAAGGCATAACAAGGACTAACTGATCCACAGCTCAGTGCTATTAAGAAGCCATGACATAACACCAGAGTCGTCTTTGGACCATTGTGCATAGGTTTGTTTGGTCTTTTCATCCGCAGTAGCACCAGGAGCGGCAGGAGGATCGGTAGTAAGATGTGAGTACCGACCTTGTGCCTTGACATAGAGGAAGGACGCCGACCAAAGATGGTAGTTAGAGCCATCGAGCTTGATGGTAGTAACACAGAGAACAAGAGGGCTCAATAGAAGCCATGATGAGTAGAGACATAGTAGCAATGAAGTAGGTGGCGCAACAACAACAATCAGTAGATAAGGAACCCGCTAAGGGGCAGTAGCAACACCAGAGATCTGACGCATCAGATCAGAAGAGACCCGTGTCGGGCAGATAGACTGATAAAGGAATCTACGCCGTCATGAGGAAGATCTATATTCCATCATGAGGTGCAGGCAGAGAAACCCAGTGAGACGAGAGACTCTCAATGTGTGGTGGCTATGGCTGTCTGGAAGATTGCTTGTACGGAAATGAGTGGGAGGAAGCAAGAGAGGAGGACAGCAGGAGGAGTGGGCAGGGGCAGGTGGGCTTAGGGGAGGGAGAGGGGTGGTGGCATGTGGTGGTAGGCGGCGGCGAGAAGAGAAGGGTGGGGGTGGCAGCAGCGGTGGGGGGAAGGGGGGGTGCAACAGCGGCCGGTGGGGGGGGGAGCGTCAACGACGGGTGGTGGGGGTTTGCGGCGGGGGGGGGGAGAAGCTAGGGCATAGGGGTAGGGTGGGAATTTGCAACTCGACGAACCGTACCTGTTCTTGATACCATATAGATAGAATGAGAATTGTGTATTAGATGATTTAACAGGTGTACAATACAATCTCTTATATAACAGAAGATAGTAGAGACTAAAGCAGAGGTCAGCAATATGGGACTAAACTACTGAAGTAAAAACATAAGTGAGGCACATGCTAGGCACATGACACTCAACAAAACACAACATATCTCTATATTATGTATAGGAGAGGGGACTAATAGTCTAATACAAGCATTGGCTTAAACTCTAATAGACCAAATTTAGGCCCCTTTGCATAATTCACTGGACAACTAATAACTCTTAACACCCCCCTCCCATGGGTGAAGCACATGCCCAGTTTGCCAAGACATACTAATCAATATTTCTAATCAGCAAAATATATTTGTAAGGAACTTTTATACATATCAATCAGCAAATCAGTAATTAACTAAGTATTAATTTACTACGAATCAATATTTCTAATCACTAAAATCAGCAAGCAAGTCAGTATTTGTAAATAGCCAACTATGAATTCATTATCAAACTCTTGACTAGTAATCAGTAATACTAATCGGTAAAATAAGCAAACATACCTGTAAATCAGTATTTAACTAAGCATTTATCAATACTTACTACCAATCAATATTTCGTTAGAGGTCTGGTCAAAGAAAAAAAATGATAATACCTCATGTGAAGGCATGTGAATTAGCTTTCGACATCTATACTAAGCCACTTCTGCCTTCACTTTGTCTTCATATGTGTAACAAGCTGGGATTAGGATGTATATTCTCCAGCTTGAGGGTGAGTCTTAGAGAAGGCTATTAATTTTAGAGAAGGCTATTAGTGTTATTGGGCCTACATGGCCCTGATAGGTTTAACCTAACTTCGTTTGTTCTTGCGGTGCATTATTCCCATATCTGCTCCTGTATTGGCAACCTACTTGTACATGAACACTAATCTGGAATGATCACTGTTTGCCAACAAGAACAATAAATCCTTATTGAACTAAATATGCCAATTGACTATCCAATGACCTTGAGATGTGATAATCCAGCTTCCATCAATATAGCAAATAATCCAATGTTCAAGTAGTTGCCTAAGTTTTTTTGAAACAAATACTGCCTTGTAAATCCAAATGCGGGCTCAACCTGCATTTTCATGTATGCTTTTTATCACAAACGTATTCTAAGTGTTTACAGTGTTTACTCTAGGTGACAATTTGATTTGTATGATACTCGCTTGAGATGGGTTGTGTTTTACCTCCATTGCATCATTTGCACTTAAACCATTTTGTTTCTTTATTCCATAAAAAGTTCCCAAATCATTTCGACAAAATGTTCACTGTCTGCAGGTGACCTATTGGAAGATGCTTTACGCCAGCTGTATCTCATTGATGCTATTGATGAGGATGGAGAAATAACACAAGTTGGGCGGGCAATGTCTGGTGACTATTTTCTATTTGCAATATCATTTTGATTCCAACTGAAAGCAAAACCCTTTCTTGGCTAATTAATTTGTGTGAAAAACAATGAGATTTGGAGAGCTCAGGGTTGCACAATGTGTGCACCTTCATATATATAATACTGAAAGAATTACAGAGAGGTCCATATATAAAAGAGAAATAACAAAACAAATAGCAGGCTATGTAAAACAGGAAATATATAATGTAACACCCCCCTCAAGTTGGAGCATAGATGTCAATCATGCCCAACTTGTCCATCAGTGTGCAGAACTGTTTCTTCGCCAACAACTTGGTGAAGATATCAACAACTTGATCTTCTGATCTCGTGAATGGAGTGCATATCTTGCCAGCAAGAATAGATTCTCTGATGAAGTGGCAGTCAACTTCAATGTGTTTGGTGCGCTCATGATAGACATGATTATTTGCAATGAAGATGGCAGCTCTGTTATCACAGTGTATAGGAATGGCCGAAGAAGACTCAATCCCAAACTCTTTCAGGAGAGAACGTGCCCACAGTAACTCACAGGTAGTATGGGCCATGGCCCTGTACTCAGCTTCAACACTAGATCTGGCAACGACATTCTGTTTCTTGCTCCTCCAAGTAACAAGATTGCCTCCTACAAAAGTACAGTAACCGGAGGTAGATTTGCTATCAACTTTGCTGCCTGCATAATCAGAATCAGAATACCCTTCAAGAACACAGTGCCCATTCTTTTTATAATGAAGTCCCTTGCCAGGTGACTTTTTTAAGTATCTCAGGACTTGACATACATCATCCCAATGACACTGTTTGGGTTTGTCAAGGTACCTGCTAAGAAAACCCACTGCAATAGCAATATCAGGACGAGTAACAATTAAATAAATCAATTTACCAATCAACCTCCTGAATTTTTTATGATCAGCAAACACAGAAGAGGAATCATCATCCCAATTCACATTGGGATCAAGAGGAGTATCCGCAGGTCTTGCTCCAAGCATACCAGTCTCCTGCAGAATATCAAGAACATACTTTCTCTGAGAAAGCACCAGGGCATTAGAGGTTCTAGAGACCTCTATGCCAAGAAAATACCGAAGTCTGCCCAAATCTTTTGTAGCAAAGTGCTTGCCCAGATGATCTTTGGTAGCCTGAATACCAAGAGAGTCGCTGCCAGAAATAATAATGTCATCAACATATACAATCAGAACAGTAATACCTGCTGAAGTCTTTTTTGTGAACACAGAGTAGTCAACCTGTGACCTCAGAAAACCAAAATCAATCATGATCCTTCTCAACTTATCAAACCAGGCACGATGACTCTGTTTGAGCCCATAGATAGACTTCTTAAGCCTGCATACTTTGTGAGACTCCCCCTGAGCAACAAACCCAGGAGGTTGCTCCATATACACTTCTTCCTGCAAGTCACCATACAAAAAAGCATTTTTCACATCAAGCTGCAGAAGAGGCCAGTTCAGATTCACAACAACAGATAGGAGAATCCTGACAGAGTTAAGGCGAGCAACATGAGAAAAAGTCTCAAAGTAATCAATTCCATATGTCTGAGTATAGCCCTTTGCAACTAACCGTGCTTTCAACCTCTCAACCGTACCATCAGGTTGATATTTTACGACATATACCCACCTGCAGCCCACAGGCTTACACTGAGGAGGTGGATCCACCAGCTCCCAAGTGTCTCTGTCAGTAAGAGCAATCATTTCTTCTTTCATAGCAGATGTCCAAGCAGTACTTTTCAATGCATCCTGAACATTCTTAGGTACAACCACAACAGATAAAGCATATACAAAATTGCTAGAATGAGTATTCAGATGAGCAGTAGATACAAACTGAGCAATGCTATGAGAAGTGCAGGAACGAGTACCCTTTCTGAGTGCAATAGGTATGTCAATGTCAGAGTGTACCCCAGGTGCAACAGAACCTTCTGGAGGAGAAGATTGGTTGCCTTGGGGGGGTACTTGCGTAGAAGGTGCTCTATTCCTGCGCTGATAAACAATAAGAGGAGGATCTTGAGTTTCAGTAGTCACAGTGTCGGTACTGTCAGGCACAGTGTCGGTACTGTCAGGCACACAGTCAGAAATAACAGGCAAAGGAGAGGCAAGAATGTCTGTCTGCAAACTATCTCTTGCTGAAGAATAATACGGTGTATCTTCAAAAAAGACAACATCACTACTAGTAAACCATTTCCTTGTACTGGGATTATAACACTTGTAACCCTTCTGAGTTCTAGAATAGCCCAAAAAAATGCATTTAGCAGCTCGAGGAGACAATTTATCAGAAGCAGGTCCAAGTAATCTGACAAAGCAGGTACACCCAAAAATTCTAGGAGGCACAACAAACAAAGAAGTTTCAGGTTGCAGAACCTGTATAGGAATCTTATTTCCAATAACAGACGATGGCATCCTATTAATCAGAAAACACGCAGTCAAAATAGCCTCAGGCCAATAGGAGTGGGGCACATGAGAATGCATCATGATAGTCCTGGTAACTTCTAATAAGTGAATATTTTTCCGCTCAGCGACACCATTTTGTTGTGGGGTATAGGCACATGAAGTCTGGTGGAGCGTACCAACAAATTTACAGAAAACCGCCACTTCTTGCTTAACAAACTCTAAAGCATTATCGGTGCGGAAAACTTTAACAGGCAAACCAAACTGTGTTTTTATTTCAGCAAAAAAGTATTTGATAGTAGACAACACTTCAGACCTACTTTTTAATAGAAACAACCAAGTAGTCCTAGAAAAGTCATCAATAAATAGAATGAAATATTTGTAACCAGACAAACTCGGTACATGGCATGGACCCCATACATCAGAGTGAACTAAATCAAAAATGTTTTTACTGCTCACAGTACTACGTCTAGGATACACAGTACGAGTCTGTTTTCCTAGCTGACAAGATTCACACTGAAAATTACAACTGCCAATATTGGAAACTAAATGACGCAGCTTCTCTGACGATGGATGTCCTAGCCTGTAGTGCCACTGCAGTGCAGAAACAGAAGCGGATAAAGTAGATACCATAGCAGCTTTCTCTGATCGCGGTAACTGGTCCAAGTAGTAGAGTCCATCAACACCTTCATACCCCCCACCAATCTTCGTCCTCGTGCGAAGGTCCTGAAAAACACATGAACCAGGAACAAAAGTCAGGCTACAGTTCAAACTTTGTATAATGTAACAATTTGAATTGAAAATCTCACATAACTTGGATTGCATCTCTGAAGAGCAATTAAGGCATATTATCGGAAAGCTCACTTGTTCCTTAAATCACAACCTACTAGCTAAAATCTTAGTTCGTTGAATATAAAATTCTTCGTTTGAATTGTTTTATGTTCTGCAAATATAGATGTTATTTTTTGTGATATAGGACAATTTATGGGTTTCTCCTGTGTTGGTTATAAACGTCCTGAACAGAACATTATTGCAAATTTAGTAGATCAGATTAGTTTTAATTAGATGGTGGTGTCTTGAGAAGATCCCAATCGGAGTGGGGACTGGACTCTGGCATCCTTGCTAGACATTTATTTGTGTTGTTTTTTCCATATATACCCCGTGCACTTGTTGAAGAGTGCATATATAATTATATATATATTTTATCTTTGACGAATGGAAGCTATATAGTTTGTTCTACTGCTTTAAGGTAGTTTTCATTTAATAGTAGCTTAGTTCTTATTGCAGTGGCTGTGGGTGCATTGGGTGTTGTCATTTTCATTTACCCTGTAACTGTAGTAAGATACCGGCCAATCTCATCCGCTGTTATTAGCTTAGGTATGAAGCGTTCTTACATCATATTTCATATCAGTTGGGCTCGTTTGGAGACTTCATGCTTTTGTTGATATTCTTCTTGGTCTTTCTGCTTTGCAATTTATTTACTTGGAAAAATCTCCCCCCCCCTTAAAACATATTATAAAATCAAAATAGATGTTTCTCAAAAAATAATGTATACTACTCAGGGTAAATGTGGCCTTGTCCCCAGTAAGACACTACAACATACAATTTGCTTCAGAAGCAGTAGTAATATAGATAATTATGTGGAAGGTGAACCATTTGCACCGGCTTTAAATTGTATATTATGCCATTAAAAATGCTGTAATAGATAAAAGAATCTGCATTGATCAAAGCAAACAGTCTTTGACAGTTTTAACTTCGCTTAAACACAGAACTTCCATTGGAACCATCACTTTCCAGGACTCTGATAGCGGCAAATGAATTGGAATGCTTGTCTCAAGCTTTAACTGTTGCCGCAATGCTTTCAGCAGAAGCAAATTTACATGCTCGTAGGAGGTGATTCATTCTGTTTTACTGTTTTTGACTTTGATGCCTTGTTCTTGCATTTTATTCCATTCATATTCGTGAATGAAAAAAGATACATAATACCCATTCTACACCCACGTTATACCCAGACACATACAAATTACGTGGTATGCATTTTATATAGCCACAATATTCATTTTACACAACTAGTAGTACAAAAATAACACACAAGTAAAAACAAAATTAGACTGTTGGAGACCCTTTTTAGGCTGTTATTGTGCCGTTTGCTTATAGCGGATATAGTTTTGATGGTTCACATTTATACAAGGAGCAGTATGAAAAACGCGCACGCCTAGTACAAAAGTTATACATGGCAATACAAAAAAACTGGACTGTTAATGACTAATGTATAGCCGTTATTTAGCTGTTGACCTGTAACAGATATAGTTTTTACAATACACATTTATACAAAGAGCAGTACAAAAAAAAATGCACACACCAGTACAGATCAATTGACTGTTAAACACTGTTATATAACCGTTGATCGGGTTTGTTTCAGGGTGTGTAATCACTGCCCTTAGTGAATTATGCTTTACCACTTGCCTAACTAACAAGTAAGTTCAGTATGTGATAGTGTAATTGAAATTTTAAGTTAGATCAGGATCAAGCACATACCTAAATTTGAAATGGCAACACCAGGAGAAGCCATTATATGATAATTTAGTAGTTAATTACAATTTTTTCAACCTTAATAGTAACATTTTTTTGGCTAAATAGATGTAACTGATAATATACTACTCGAATGTGGTTCGCCATTGGGCATAACCATCAGTCACAATGCATAAGAGCCAGTGACTGATCACGACAGAAGTGAATGTCTTTCTATACAAGGTTGGTTAAATAGCAGAACGATTTATCCATTTACTTCGTAAGAAAAGCTTAATCTTTTGGTTTTAGCCTGATTTCCGTAAGACAATTTTAGTCACTTCTGCCCGCATTTTCATAAATTTGATTCCACCTGACATAGGCCAGCACTCTTTCAGATTTATATGCTGTTTTTGCCACCTTGTACATGTTTACCAATTAATGTGTCAGTTTTTAAAACCCTGGTTCCTCTTGCCCATTGGCAAGGATTAAAATCTCCCAAAATCTTTTATATACACGAGGGGCAACATACAAAATGACTGTTATATCAACATACTAGGATTTCCAAGTGAATTCCAATAAATTGGTGATAAACCGACCAAACCAATACAAGCTGAAATTGGTGAAATTCGCCTTTCGAAAGGCAGTCATTGCGGGGTTACTGTATTTGGCATTCATTAGTTGATACCTCCATACAACCTAAGAACTATTAATGGATTCAACCAGTGGTTTAAACAGTTTTCAATTTCATATGAAGAAGTTTTACTATGAATGTTATTAGTTAAATATGTGTTTTCACGTAAATGACATTATCCTCATGTAAATGCCATTATCCAAAAGTTCATGCTGAATTTTGATAATTTCCATCAAGTTTTTAAAATGTTTATGCTGTTGAAATTTCAGTTGAATATTCGTTGACATATTGGGATTTCTTAAAATTTTCTTGAGACTTCCATAAACTACCTATGAAAAATAATATGGGAGACTACTGGGATGTTTTCTTATTAATAGAAGGCAGCCTCCTCTCCTATATATAGGAAAGGAGGCAAGTACAAGGGAAGCGAACATAAACCTAATGGGCCAAGACAAATAGGCCCGTATGACATAATAAACTAAATAATAATAATTCTAACACTACCATTTGCATGGGTAGTGAAACTATGTTGAAATCAGCACATCAATTCCGTGCCAGTTAATTTATGTGAATTTTGAGACTTCAATGATTACATCAAGTGCATCATTAGACCTTGTTGTGTTTTGTCCTTTGGCAATGACCGTGAAAAGTAGATTCACCCATAATGGGTTTTTTGTCCCAAACATGTAGTTGGGTTTTCCAGGCTTTCCCAAGCTTGTATATATAAGTGTGGCTCCTCCATAATGTAATCGAGACTGTTGACTGTAACTGAAAAAGGTCAATCTCTTCCTCTCTTAACTTTGTTCCACTTAGTAGCAGTATCCCAAACTACAGTAATCAGAAATAAAATCAATTTTATGTTCTGGTCACGAATTTTCCTTCATTTGTTAATGTTGTAGAACTGTTTACACTTATGACACACAAGGGAGTAAAAGCAAATTAAATAATTTAAAGTAAACCTGGATTCTACAGTTGAGTAAATAAAATCTAAGTACCAGTTTAAAAAATTAATTATAAAAATGGTAGCTAATGAATATAGAAAACAATTATCATTATGGTTAGCTTATAGTGTTATAGTTCCAGAATTTGTAATATCTGGTATTCTCCAGTTAAATTGATTAATAATTATTATTACACTAGTCCAATTTTACGTTGCATTATTGGTTGTATTTATAATGGACCCGAATTCACAAAGTGCACCTTGCTACTTAATTACTTATTAGTGAACTAATTTATCTCATCTTGGACTATATACATTGACGATAGTCCATATCACAATAATGATAATGGATTAATTGACAACAAGAGTACATTACAACTAGTACACTATGTGCGTAATAACAGTAGTAATTGGTATGTTATATGTCAATTGCTATAATGTAAAATCCTCATACGATTTCAATGCTGCATAATATAGTGTCATCGTCATCATCTGGGCCTCATTCCCTATTGTTTTGGGATTGGCTGGTGCATAATCAAGTCACATGGCAGTAAAATATGTCCAAAGTGCCATGTTACAGTAAGTTGTTATGCCATCATCACTTATGCATTGCGTGCTATGTCATATGGGACATTACCTGCGATGCATATACTACACTGCCTGCTTTTATTATATCATCGAGGAATCCCTATAATATTCGGTACCAAAATCTTTTCCACTTTTTTGAAAAATATATACAATACAATGTATGGTTCCCGAAGTGCATGTCATGTAATTAAAAGTACTTATCTCAACATCCCACATCAACCTTAAATGCTACATCTTAGAAAATGATTTTTTTCGGGGGGGGGGGGGGGAGATAATCACCATAGTTTTAATAAGCAGGAGGCAGAAGGCGTGCAGACAACACCTTGAGTCGTGACTACTTGAGCGCCAAGAGGGTGCTAAAGCGGCCTCTTTTTGGAAAAACGGGTGTCTAATGTTCTATATGTTTTATATAAAAATATACACATTTTTTTTTGATGACTGAGAGAACCCACCCCGGGCAAGCCCGGAATGGTAAACTCTCAAGGCATGAGAGGGTGTGGTCGAGTCACCCCCTCCCGCGCCAAATTAGGGTACCTGACACATTTGTGTATAAATAATCATTTTTAGGAACTTTTGTGTGTTTCTAACCATGTGAAAAGTGTAAGATTCACCTGACACAACAATATGGCCAGTTTATAGCACTATTATAAAACAAGGAACTGATATAAAACAACTACATAATTTAGTGCTGCTGTCATGCTAAAGTAGTAAATTGTCTGAATTGTAATATACCATAGTAATACACTAAATTAAGACTAATATACAACAGTAGCCAGTACATGCTGTATAGCATATCAACTAGAGGTACATAGTACCTTCTTATCTTATACCCTACAAAAAGAGCGTCTGTGCTCTTAGTCTGAGTTTTTTTAGCGGTGTTTTAGCCAGCTTTCTTTTTTCTTTTGTTTGTCTGTTAACAACAATTTATAAACGTCCTTGCTTGGTTGATAAGCTCTGGCTGGCTACCAGTCTTAGAACAAAACAGAGCCCAATAAAAAAACCTTGACGTGTCGGTTGAATACCCATAGCTTGACATAGTGGCACTGGTAAGGCGGTATGGTCTTAGTACCTAAATATTTTGTTGTCTGTTGGTTGATTTATGTTTGTTTGTTATAGTTGCGAACTTGGATGTGTTCAATTAAATAATTTTAAATAATTTATGTCTGTCATTTATACTTGGATGTGTTCAATTAAATAATTTTAAATAATTTATGTCTGTCGTTTATACTTCGATGTGTTCAATTATATAATTTCAAATAATTTATGTCTGTCATTTATACTCTCGTACTTGGGTGTTTGATTGAATAATATATTTTCATGAGTCTTTATGCTAGCAAGTATGCGTTACACGTTATCGACAGTCAATTGACAGTTAATCAAAATGTTCTTTTTTAGGAGGTTCTATGTAATTATTGTTGTCCAAAAAGGGACTAATGTGAGTATTGATTTATATTGATCGTCAACGAACAATACAAGAAAGGGAGCGCATGTAATTTTTGTAATACATGCCACAAATCAGAGGGAGTTAGCTGAAAGTTATTGTTGCGAATACTAACTATATATTAGTTGAGTTGTTCCCTTTAAAGAGGTTGGGCGTAATTTATTGCGAATACTAACTACATATTAGTCATCAGACGACACGTGCAAAAAATAAAACATGTGATTTGATAGTGACATGCTACAGATTGGAGGAGTCAGCTGACAATTAACCGATTGTTCTTTTTAGAGTACTAATGATTTGTTAGGTGTAAATAGACACATACCCAAAAAGAAGAGTAAATATAATTTTAATAATGATACACTACGAATTAGAGGGATTCACTTGCCAATCAATAGAGTTATCGCCTTTAGTAGGGTGTATACAATTTTGTGAGTCTACATATAAATGAAAAAGGAGCGTTTGCGGCATAGGCATGTTCTTTTAATACCAGTCTTTTGCCATCTTTTTCTAACCGTATTTGTGTGGAACACCATGCAAACAATAGCTAGCATACTTTGATCGAGTATCACATGGTAATTAGTAGCATTGTATAATATTAATTTAATTGTGTAACACGTGCTTAGCACCTGTTTTCTGCTCGTATAATATAAACACTAGTCAATGACATCTAATTGATTAGTATAAGCAAGGTTTTAAAGTGCGTGAGGCGCATCGAGACGTTTTCGTCTCAGCGAGGCGAGGCGTAAGCCTCAGATTGTACCGAGGTGTACATATAAATATATATATATATATATATATATACATATTATATATATAAATAATATACATATACGTATAAACATATATATACATAATCCCATATATATATATATATATATATATATATATATATATATATATCAATGTTTTAAAAAACGTTAAGCGGTAACCGTGCGGACAGCACCTTGTAACTGGTTAAGCCGTAAGCGGCCAATTTTTAAAAAAACGGGTTTTAATTTCCTATATAATTTTATACAAAATTACATATATATATATGTATATAAATACTAATACTCTTTGAAACTTTTATATATATCTAAAGATTCTAAAGAATCTAAACACTCTACCCAACAGTAAAAACACCCAATTAGTTTATAAGATAGTGATAAGACAATAATTATAGTCATAATATAATAAATAATAGATTTGACATAGATAAAATACCCCACATACATGATTCAGAAATATTTTTGCATCACATGTTTACATAGTTAAGCAGTAAACAATAGACTCATTATTGGATACCTTTCTAACTTATTGTTATATGTGCATATCATCAATTAGTCATACATTACAGCAGTACAATTAACTAAAGTATGCATTCTAAAATTAGATAATAGTTACATATATTTTACTTGTATAAATTACACTTTACAACAGTACCCTATTATCCCAACTTGCATACAGTAAACAATAGACTCATTATTGGATACCTTTCTAACTTATTGTTATATGTGCATATCATCAATTAGTCATACATTACAGCAGTACAATTAACTAAAGTATGCATTCTAAAATTAGATAATAGTTACATTACATATATTTTACTTGTATAAATTACACTTTACAACAGTACCCTATTATCCCAACTCGCATACAAGTATGCATTCTATTAGACTAGGCTTATCATAGGATATTTAAGTTTAATATATTATAGTCACTAATACTTGGGGCCATATAGTTTATATAAAGTTACAGGTGTACAGAAAAATTTACAAAAAACAGACAAAAAATGGCCAAAAAGCGGGAAAAAAAGGGCAAAAAAACGGGTAAAAAACGGCCGATTAATTACAAAAAAGTTAACCGGCGATTTTAGCAAAAATCGAACGGGCTGGGTGTTTGGCCGATTAGTCGGCCGCTCAACCCGTTTTTCATTTCACTGATATATATATATATATATATATATATATATATATATATATATATATATATAGTGAATACATATATGTACATAAACATATATAATCCCATTATGTATATATGAAGACATATATGTACATGTATATAGTCATATATACAGATTGACATATACATACATGTATATAGTATACAGACAGATTTCTATTATATACTATAAAGATTTACATATATAACTGTAATACTATTACAAATACACATGTATACATAGTGTTAAAGTGTCTATATTAGTCTATTAGTTGAATAGGCTAATTAGTTTAGTGGGCCTTTATATTCTGGCCCGTCTAGTTTAGATTACTTGGGTCTTAAGTAATAGGGCGTCTCTCCTTCTTCTATATAAAGGAGAGGCCGTCAGTCTTTGTATCACAATCTATTCTATTCAATCAATCTTTTATTTTAACATGGTATCAGAGCGGGTTAGATCTTGAGGAAACCCTAGCAGCCGTCCTCCCTCTCTCTCTCTCCAAGCCGTCCACAACAACCCTAGCAGCTAGCGGCCGCCGCCTCTTAGAGAGAGCAGCCAAGGGCGAGCGCCCGCCTGCGGGCGGCCGCAGCCGCGCCATCTCCAATGCTTGGCCGGCTGCTCGCTAGGCAAATCCCGGCCTCCATGGCTTCTTATCTCCTTCCATATTCATTTATTCTTTACCGATCCACGCCGCTCTCCTATCTCCTGTTCGTGCGCCGACAACATCAGTTTTCCGACGCCGATCTTCACCTCCAGCAGCTACCGCCGCCGCTATCATCAGCAGCACCAGCCGCCACCTCCATCAGCAGCAGCCGGCAGCCGCACCAGCCGGTGTCGCTCGCACAACAGCCATCTGCTGGCCATCTTCCGCCACCTATCAACCACCATATCCGTCTCCACCGCCGCCAAGAACAGCAGCCACGCCACCGCTGCTGCAATAACCATCGTCATCAAGTCAGCAATTAGCAGCACCATCGTCATCCTCCATCATCGCCGTTGTATCTGTGCTCGTAGGCTGCAGTGTTGCTTTATCCAAGCAACCGTATCCCCAGCCTTGATCCCACTTTTTCAACCGGCGCTCCATCTCATGACGTCTTCCGATCAGCCTTCATCGCCGCTTTGGAGAGGCTCCGCCTTGGCTCCGCATGCATCCTCTTGGCGTGCAATATCTCTGGAGTCACGCAGGAGACCCTTTGTCATCTCCTATGTTGCGACAAAGTGCTTCATCAGCCAAGCGTCATATCCAGCCATCATCCGCAAGCTGCTGCTCCTCCACTTCATCATCATTCCGACGATCTTCATCCGCAAGTTGCTGCTGCGTTGTGCGTCATTATGCTACTGCTGCCATCTACAGTAGGCGATCACCCATCACTCTCCACCACTACCAAACAACCATGTTTACTACCCCCATATGCATTATCCCTGTCTCTATTCGGATCCTTAATCGGTTCTATCTTTTGCTAATCGGATCCTATTTAGACCCTAATCGGATTTTCGCGGGGGCTCTGCCCCCGCACCCCCGGATTTGTTGCCCTAACAGGCCAACAAACCCCTTTTTCGGGTCGGGACTAGATCCATTTATTTTTCTACCCGGATCTCCTATTGACCCATTTAGTATACTCTCTTTGGCAATCAGTTTCATTCTACTCATATTACCCATCTCCATTTCACATATTTTTCTCTTTTCAGCCTTTTTCCTTTTCCACCCACCCATATTATGTGAGCATCCCTTTTCCACATTACGGGGGGTCATATATCCAATTCTCCACACCAAACACTCACTCTTGTCGTATTTGGTGTGCGGGGGGGATAGAGAGGAGAGAAAGAGATGAGAAGAGAGAGCGAGCATGAGAATATGAGAGAATGTATGAGAGAGAGAGCATGAGATGAGATGATGAAATATGTATTCAGGTTAGAGCTTCACATTGTTCAGCACACCGGTTCTCTACTTCAGCCAGCATTGAAGATCCAGCGTCGACACCGTATCCGCGTTATGTACGTCAGGTGTTGATGGTGTATTCCTTCAGTTGCATTCACATGAGACAGATGGGTGCTTCTTCAGAAGCTCAGTTTATCTTCACCGAGCTGCTTCATCGCGTCTTCTCCGAGCCGCATCTGCTGTATCGACATCGCCTGTAGCTGATCCTCTTGGGACCTTCCTTGATGAATGATCTCCTTTCCCGTCAAGCCCCCAAGTTTCATGCGTCAGAGTTTTATGGTTCCTGCATCGTATCAAGCAACAGATCGTCCGTCCGCGTTCGTGCCGCGTTAAGCACGTATTCCAGTGGCTAATTGCTGTAGTATCAGGTCCATTCTTCAGATGTCCTCATTCCAGATGCACTTCAAGGAAGACCTTCTTCAAAGCTCGAGTATCTTCAGCCTGCAGAGTCATCATCACCATATGATTCAGGGAGAATATTATTTCAGGGGGAGTAACATATTTTGTATGGGAGTGATATTTATCTTCATCTATCATTTCTTTTTATTGAGTCCTGTAACTCTCCAAGCTTAGACATGTGTTTCACCCATGCTCCAGCTTGAGGGGGAGTGTTAAAGTGTCTATATTAGTCTATTAGTTAAATAGGCTAATTAGTTTAGTGGGCATTTATATTCCGGCCCGTCTAGTTTAGATTACTTGGGTCTTAAGTAATAGGGCGTCTCTCCTTCTTCTATATAAAGGAGAGGCCGTCAGTCTTTGTATCACAATCTATTCTATTCAATCAATCTTTTATTTTAACACATAGATACATATCTATACTTATAAACACAGTTATAAGTATATACAGATGCATATATATACACATACACATGAGTATGTGTACATACAGCAACATAAAATGATAAAAGTAGTACCATTTCCATAGTTGTCAACAAACAAAGATACACATATATATACACACACACACACACACACACACACACACACATATACTAGCAACACACGTGCATATGCACGTGCCCCATTGAACATATTTATTTTAAATATTTAAAAAATAAAACTCTTGAAAAGGATAATGGTAATCATGCTCCATTGAATATGTTTATCTTACATTAAATATTAAAAAAATAAAACTTTCCAAAAAGATAATGATAATCTCATAACTGCTAAAAAGGATAATGGTCCTTTTATCATAAAAGAAAAAATATAAAATTAAACAAATATAAAAGACGGAATGGTTTGTTATGGATGTAATTAGTTGAGATTTGGGAGGAATACGTGGTGAGAGAGGAAGGGAAGCGTGGAGTTAGGGTGGATTTGTTTGACTGTGGATATTTGAGGAGAGAAAATAGGGGGGAAATTTGAGGAGTGGTAGACCAGAAAAACAGTCATGAAGATGAGCGCAATAGATTAATGGGTGGGATTTAGGAATATTAGAAACGTTGAAGATTAATTGTTAGTAAATATAACGGAATGGAAAATAAGACGATCAAGTATTCAATTTAAGGAGAAATATTCCGAGATTGGGCATGTTTTGTTTTTAGTTTTAATTTGACTAAAAATAATTTATCTGAATGGAAAATAAGACGATCAAGTATTCAATTTAAGGAGAAATATTCCGAGATTGGGCATGTTTTGTTTTTAGTTTTAATTTGACTAAAAATAATTTATCTGATAAAAAATATGTGAAAGGAGAAAAACAAGAAGATCGTAATAAATTATAATGGAGGACCGAATTAATTGGAGTGGGAAAGTGAAAGTTGTCGAATCATTTTTTATGGGATGAGAGGAGTGAAGCAAAATTAAAGATTAAGTTTTGGACATCCAGCTCAAGAAAAATAAAGTACGTCTCTTATTCCACCCAATTGCGAATGTCGACTTCGCCTTCTTCATTGTTAATATGCATCATCGCATTAAGCCGATTCATGTTGGTTCCCTTAGTTTCATTCTCAGACTTGCCAAAGCCCCGACATTGTGGCTGAAAGATAAAACAAATAGTTTTAAACCTTGAGCAGGACCTGATCTAACACCAAAAATAACACATCTCAACTCTTGATTGTAAAATAGGCACATCATTTATCTAGATATTAACTTCAGTTTCAGTAGCTATTTTAAAAAACAATAATATCATACTTAAGTGGTCCGTGGTGGTTGATTTGTTGGGATGATCCTTTTCTTTCCAGCAAGAAAAATAAATAGACATTATATAGTAACACAAATTCACCTAGACATGTTTCCGTAATTGAATGGACTTGATAATGAAGTCATTATGGAGAGAACACGTATTGAGAGGAAGAATTCAATTAGAATAAATAAGATGTTGAAAAAATGTGTGAACCTGCAGAGTAAGGCGAGCTCCCTGGATATTTTTTGACTTTGTATCATGTATCATGAATCCTCCACGAACAATGCATCTAATCAACTGCTACAACCGGCAATGTAGAAACACACAATATGGGAGGATGGGTTACAATTACATATGCGTGTCGTTTCCAGCTTCGACATATTTGTTGGATAGAGTATTGACGAAGACCCTAAAAAGCTAGCCTATGGAAGCAGTATGATAGCCGTCCTTTAAGCTTGCTGTGGTGACACACTCGCAACCCATCAATGCGGTTCCAACAATGCAACCCTGTTCACCCTTCTTTTGTTCGGCGATGGTCGTGGATCGCTCACATAGGAGATACATTTGCCACCGTCTTCCTTTGAGCGTGCCTTCATGAGAGATAGTTGTGGAAGATTTGCAAGAATGGGAGATAGAGGAGAAGGGGCAAGGAGTTATATTTGAATGAATATGTAGGCAGGGAACTTACCCCAGGGAACGTGTGGCACCACTCCCTCGGTCATGGCAGCGCTGTTCCGCTTTGTGCGATGAATGAGACTGTACGGCATGATAGTTATGAGGATGTTAGCGAGATGGAGAGAGTGGCCAAAAGAATCGTGGGTTTGTTGATGTGAGGTGGTTTTGGAAGGAGAGAGAAATTAGGATAAAAACGGAACAAAACAGAGAAAAAACGTCAGAAGAGAGAGGGTCAAGGAGAATGCAGGGATTTTGAATCCTTGCTTCTGATTGGTTGGAATAATTTTTCGGAAAAGAAAATGACATCATATGTAATTTAAACAACAAACTCGCTCTTTTTATAGTAGTGTATATATATATATATATATATATATACATACATACATACAATTTTGGGTTAATTTGGCCTCTATTAAGCCCAAAATAGGATAATATAGCATTTTTTTAGAGACAGAATCTGAGGCTTACGCCTCAAAAACACCTCTAATGCCTCGATACACCTTGGATAAACTGAGGCGCACGCCTCTCACTGGCAGACTGAAGCTTAAGCCTCGAGGCGTACGCCTCTTAAGCCTCAAGGCGTACGCCTCTTAAGCCTCAAGGCGCGTTTTTTAAAACCATGAGTATAAGTACTTCAATAATACATAGTAAACGATATAAATATTAGCCAATTACATCTAATTAATTAAATATTGGTAGTTAAGTACAAAATGGTAGATAATACATAAACAGAACAATACAAGAGACACAATATGCAATACAGTAGAATACAGTACAAATACTTACATAATTACATCAAAGGTAAGCTTATAAATATATATAATATTATAGGTCTTAAGCATGGTTATCAGAACCGAACCAGACCGGCCGGTTGAACCGGAAACTAGTCACTCTACCGGGTCGGTTCTCTCTCAAAGCCGGATATGAAGTCTGATCGGCATCAAACCGGTGAACTGACGAACCGATCCGGTTTTAGCCCAACCGGCCAGTTCTCTCACTTTACAAGTAAATTCATTTTTGCGGCTAGTTTTTGTTAATCAATATTGAATACAATATAAATGTTGGTATATAAATGTCCACGGATAGAATAATATTTGTTATTTGGTCTATTTATCAAGTAATTGTGAGCAGTTGTGCTATTCATAACTTTTGCAGGGATATTTTCCATGAGTATCAAAGACATTTATATATTTTAAAAATATTAGTGACATCATGTTGACGTCACCGGTTGAACTTGTCAGACCACTGGTTGAACCGTGAACCAGAGCCCTGACTGGTTCGAGTCTAACAACCCTGGTCTTAAGTAATTAAATGTATTTTTAGTTGATAATATAGTATGCTATATAGTATATTTGCATATTAAAATAATATATATCCATATTACAGTAGTATATATATCCATATTATACTAGTATATAGCTATTTGTATATACTACTAACAAAGTAGTGGGCCGACAGTAATTGGTTGAAATTTGGGCCTGCTATTGGCTGCCTAAAATTGAAGCGGGTAGAAACGGGCACCGAAAGCAGCCTTTGAGGCGGCCACTCAAGCGTGCTGAGCGGACAATAAGTGGCTGCTTAACTCACAGGCTCACAGCTGCCTAAAATCCACCTAAAGGCAACTGAGTGTCCAAGACCTTGTGGCGGCGGCCGCTTTTCGAAGCACTTACAATCACATCAGGTCAAACCCGACTATATACAAGAGAACAGGCTAATATAGACATGGACTCTAACCTAATGGGCCAAACATACAGAGGATGTATTACAATAAGTCCTAATCAACACTCTAATACCCCCCCCTCCTCCTCCTCCTCCTCCTCCTCAAGCTGGAGCGTAAATACAGGAGCAAAAACCAAACATACATAATTTAACACTCACAATGTTACCACCAATACATAATTTAACTCTAATACCGCCAGATTTTTCTCAATATTGCCACATTTTGCCAAATACCGCCAAATTTTGACACAAGTTACCAACATATTAAAAAAAACGAATTTTGTGTGTGTTTGTTTTTGTTATTTGAGAGGAGAAAAGGGGGGAACAAGGGGGTTTTCGACGATTGGATCATAAATAGGCCTAATTAAAGGTATATTTGTATTTCCTACCATTTCTGTCATTTACACCTCAACTGTCTTAATTAATAATAAATTCATTCAAAAAAACTTTAAATTGGCAACACTGTAGTAACGACGCCCAGGCAACCTCTTAAGCGTTGACAGGTGCTGGCCGTCTAATCCAGGCGTTAGGCGCCCGCCTGGTGCTTGTGCCATTAAGCACCCGCTTTTAGGTCACTTAGCCCGCCTAAATGCCCGCTTCAACAGCTGTTTTGATCAGCCGCTTTGACCCGCCTAAGTAAAATCCTAGAGGCCATGATATTGGATTACTTTTACGGATTTCTTTGCTGATTTTATACTTGTATGGATATTACTCTATTATATTTCTAGTGAATGCTTAGTTTTACTGATTTCCTTGCCGCTTTCACTGAATACTCGTTGGTATTACTGATTAGTGTTACTTTTCAACTTAATGTTAAAACCACCTTCCTGTATGGTGGCTTGCATGAGGAAGTCTACATGGAGCAGTCGCCTGGTTTTGTTACTCAGGGGGAGTGTTCCAAAGTATGCAGACTCTGGAAAGCGATCTATGACCTAAAAAAAAGCCCACAAGCATGATTTTGATAAATTGAGCTGAATTCTTTTAAAGTTTAAATTTCGACGCTCACACTCAAATCAGTCTGTTTTCAGTAAAAAGGCCAGTTTCGGGCTTGTTATTCTTATTGCCAATGTGGATGATATAGGTAGTGATATTGATGGTATTTCAACTACTAATAGATATCTAGAACAACACTTTGTTACTAAAGATCTCGACAAACTCATATACTTCTTGGGAATTGAAGCTTCCAAATCTTCATTTGACGTCTGTCTTTCACAACACAAACATGTTCTAGATCTTCTGACAAATTCATGCATGCTTGGAACTAAACCTGCTAGCATTCCTCTGGATCTCAATACCTATTGGGATTATGAATCTTCACTACCCTATCCTGATAACCACCAATACTGAAGATTGATTGGTAAATTATCTATCTAACTGCGACTATAGCTGATATTAATGCTGTTGTTGGACTTGTCAGTAGGTATCTGGATAAAACCTCGATAATGTTACTGGGATGCTGTCTGTCATATCCTTAAATATCTAAAAAATTCTCTAGGGAAAGGATTACTATACCGTAGACATGGGCACTGCAAACTCGCTGGAAATTCTGATTCTGATTATGCCGGTAGTAGATGTGACAGGAAATCTACCTCTGGCTGCCACAATTTTGTTGGAGGGAATCTTATTACATGGCGCAGTAAGAAGTAGACTATGGTTGCTCGGTCTAGTGCCGAAGCATAATACAAAGCTATGACTCATACTGCTTGTGAATTAATGTGGGTCCAAAGACTCCTCAAGGAATTTAATATCTCTGATTCTGATCCTATTCCTATGCACCGAGACGATAAAGCCTCCATTTTTATTGCTAACAATCCCACCTTTCATGAGCGCAACAAGAATATCAAGGTGGATTGCCACTTTGTTCACAAATCTGTTCTCTCTGGTCGCATCTGCACTCCTTATCTCTAGGCAGAAGATTAGGTTGCTGACATCTTTACCAAGATACTTCCCAAGACTCACTTTGCTACACTGCTGGACAAGTTGGGCATATTTGACATCTATGCTCCAGCTTGAGGGGTAATAATAGTATATATGCTTTGTGCTTTATGTTTTGTTGCTTTAGACTTGTCTTGTCTTTAGCTTTTTCTTTTATCCCATATTGCCTAATTCTATTTCTGACTTATTCTCTTATCGTATAAAAGAGTGCATTGTATTTGTTTTATACACATCAAATAAAAGTTTTCTCATTCTATAAAAACATAGAACTATATGTTTTAGTATTATATGTGTATAGTTATCTGGTTCAGTTTTTCTTGAATCGGACATAGAATGATCTGATAACCAATCCAAATGTTCTGGATATGAAATTTGATATTAAAATCCAATCCAAATTGCTGGATAATCGATTTGTTTTATAAAATTTGAATTCGAATGCAGATCGAATGCTCAGATTCTGGACATCCATCTACACGTTTAGGCAAAACCCTACTCCTATGAAAAGAGTGCAGCGGTTTTGATTGTTTGTTGATATTCTTGGTTTGAAATCTACATAAAAATGACAAAAAGGTAAGAGAAGAATGAAGAAAAGCATTCGTTTAGTGTTTTAAAAAGCTCGAAGCGGGAAGCATGCGGACAGGACCTTGTAGCCGATTAAGCGGCAGGCGGACGATTAAGCGGGCGATTTTTGAAAAAGTGGATGCCTAAATTCTTATATATTTTATACAAAATTACACATATGTGTATATAAAAATATATTTCTAAGGAAATCAGTAATACTAACCAGTAGTACCAATCCTAATTAATGAAGTCTCCAAGAAAATCAATAAAACTAATCATCCATTAGAAGTATAATAGAGTAATATTATATTTACTTGGATATATTACAACAATACCCTATTATTACAACTTATATACAAAGTTTGCATTCTAAATTAGAGGTATATCATAGAACATTTAATGTATACAAGTTTCATATATTATAGTCAATACTACTTGGACAATATAATTAATTAATATTACATGCTTACAACAGTATTTTTTGAAAAAAGCGGGTGAAGAGGACAAAAAGCGGGCGATTTTCTTCAAATCGGTTAAGCAGGCGCTTAGGGCTAAATTAAGCAGATGAGGGTCTGGACCGCTTAAGCGGCCGCCTAGGCCGTTTTTTAATGCAGTGCATTCGTGTAATTTACCCAGCTAATCGGGACTGAGGCTTATCATTAATTTTGCTTATCTTTCTTCGTGTTTGATACATTTTCTTTTAAATGCTTTGGTTTGTAAAAGATCTGCAACTCTCGATGGTGTTTTGCTATTTAAATGAGTCTTGTGCACATAACTTTATAATTAATCTGGCCACCTCACTGTAGGAATAATGAAAAGAAAAGACAGCATCCAGATCCAGTGCTGCCTGATGGTTCTGGTTGGGGTGATCACATACAATTGCTTCAAGTTTATGAGGCTTGGCACCTAGTTGATTATAACTTGAATTGGTGTAATGAATTTCATGTGCAGGTAAACTTATGTTTTACCTTTCTGAGGCGACTCTTGGAAAGTATAACGTCTTTTTGTCTTTGATGTCACAACTCCCAAATAATATCCTTTGAGATATGTATCCTGGAAAGCTTGATTTTTCATGCTATATTATATTTTTCTTGAATTACAGTTTGTTGGCCATGAAAGCCTGATAGAGTTGGTAATTATATATTTACCAGTGTTAGTGGGTTTGGCCTAGAAACTCATTACTCAAGTCAATCCTTTTAAGGGTGTTCCTTACATATCCCTCACCAGTGACGGAGCCAGGAAATATAAGTTTTGGGGTGGGGGGGGCACAGGTTATATAGAAAGGTCTCAAAGCAATCGAGGTAGGGCACAATACTGTAATTTTACTGGTTTACAGCCGATTTTGTACAGATTAAAGAGCAGATCTCAATTAATGGGTGGAGCACGTGCCGACCCAAGACCCAAGTCTGTACGTGGCTACGCCACTATCCCTCACCATATTAAGGATTTCTCATCATGGTGATTCCATGGTCTCCCCTTTCTGATATTTTTATCTGGTATCAAAGCTAGCTTAGATCTGGGGTTACAACATCTGTTCCTCTTCCAGCGACCGACCGGAGGACCATCCACCATTTTTTCCCACGAGCAGCATTTTGTCCTGAGTAATTGCTAGGCTACTGATTTCCACAATAAGAATGTTCCTCTTGTCTAGGCACAAGTACTGTTGTCTTCAGTCTTATACTCCCCAGTATCAGATTCGTGTTCCTTTATATTTTGTTCGTCGAGTCCCTTGCAATCTTTTGATTTTTCCTTGTGTACCGTGCTCGCAGACCATCAACACACTGTGTTGTATACGTATGTAGTATGTGATCTTGCAAAATTCTGAGTGGCCGGAGCCCAGGTTCAACACAGGAAAAGGCATTCTCAGTTGGCAGTTCTCCCCAAAGTTGCTTAACGTAGTCAAATCACTGGAATCACACACAAATTCTTTATACAACAAACAGTTGTCGGTGTCAGCTTCATGTCTGGAACTGGAAGTCAATGGGCCCCCTCTGGTCACCCCTAGTGGTTACTTTCCCCTGATAAGAGGATAACGGAAGTTGATGCTGGCGTTGAATTAAGGTCCATTGCCGATATTGGGTTGGCCTCCCTTTGCCATTGTGGTCACAACAAGGCCCCACTTGTGTGTCATAGAAGACCGAGCTCTTTACCAATCACCAGACCTGGGGTCTCCATTGTTTAACTACAACACTGAACTTTTCCCTCATAATGAGTCTCGTCCTTGCCTTCCATGACCAATAAGCAGTGGTGGCGGCAGCCCCCTTCTTAATTGCCTACCATGTTGCTTATGGCATGTGTAAATTCTTTGGGTTTATTTAGTACATCCATGTCACCCAACCTCTTGTTTACACCCCCACTTTGGTTCAGTTCTTTTTCTGTTTTTCTTAGTTCAGATATTTTGTTTTCTGTTTAAGTCAGTCCAATATACAAGTAAAATTGATCTCAGCCCATGTTTTCCTTTAAGTCTTATTCTTTTCAGTTGGTTCTAGTAAGTCTTTATTTATTGAACTGGTCGTCTGAGTCTTCCCTTCTAATTAGTCTTATCCTAGCGGTTCCACCATACATGCTATTTATTGAAATGACACTTGCTTAGCCCATTGACTTAAATATAGGAAATTTGTAGCTCTAACTCTTTTGTCTATGTCTGTTTTTGTTTCTTAATTCTCCTCACAAATCACAATAGGTGGCTATCCAACGACACCGACTTTTGTCTCATCTTCTATCTTTTCCTCTGTGTGCGTTCGTGTGAAGCATGTGTGCGTGGAAATTGCTGATCAGTCTATTGAACTCTAATCAATGATGTTTTTGTGCTATGTTTAAAAATAAAAACTCGAAAATATTTTGTTTCTCATCTACATGACCATGTAATTTCTTAATCTTGGTGTCAATCATTTGAATGACACTGCTTGACTTGTTTGTTAGGTACGAAGCATGAAGTTCGCAAAGGATGTCAGAAAGCAGCTATCCCAAATAGTGCAGAAAGTTGCCAAAGGTCAGACGAAAACATGATTTAAGCTGTCTACCTTTAAATTGAACTATCGACATATCATTCAGGACTTGAGTTGCTAATGAGTAGCCTTTCTTGTAAGGTCTGAAATCTGAATTCATGCCTAATTTGACTTGAGAATGTACTTCAACTCGACATGCAGGTCAAATTTTGAAGAACTTTGTATGATTCCTCTTAACATGGAGAAGTTAACATCTTAACACAATATTTTAATGCATTTACTGTCATCTTTAAGACATTAAGTTCATTAGGTTTGTTGAGAGTATTAGTTATTTAGTCTATTTAATTTATTTTGTATATGGACCCACGTCTATTTCGTCCAATAATGTCTGGACTCCTCATCTAAGAGGCACGAACTTGGACACATATACAAATACAGACACAAGACACAAGACACGACAATTTTATAAAACATAGGACACATACACGACGTTGGACATGGCAATACGTACATGCATACATACATACATACATACATGTCCTGAAACAACCAACGTCGAGGGAAGAGGAGAGTGCGACCTTCCCTAAGCCGCGTGTGGTGGACGTGGCTATCCACGTGGAACTGGAGGCGGAGGAGTTTGAAAGAATGCAATATGTTTGGGAGTACACAATCCTTGTATACACCCTTGGCAAGTGTCCCTTCAACCCTCATTTGCAAGCCTGGATCAGGCGGACATGGAAGCCAAAGGGCTCTTTCGATCTGTTGTTGAAGGAGCATGGAATCTTTCTGGTTCGTTTCTCAACGACAGCCGACAAGGAGGCGGCACTGGGGCTTGGACCGCGGTGGTTTGACTCCCAATCCCGGCTTGTTCTCGACAATCCCGGCTTGGATTACATTGAAAATCTTTTGGCTGCTCTTGTACGAGGAGGTCGGCTGGGACTATCGCAGTTGGCGTTGGCAGGGTCTTGTTTGTGAACGAGCGCTCACTGGAGACGGATGAGGCCTGGGTGATCGTGGAGATGAGGGCAGAGAGCAAGGCCCCGGACGTTGTCTGATTGGATGTCAAGGGCAGGGAGTCAATCCCTGTCCACATTGACTATGACTATTTACCGTCCAAGTGCAGCATTTGCTGTGCGTTCGATCATGGAGAGGGAGCTTGCGAGGTGAAGAGCCGTCGGCAGTTCCTGCTATGGAGAAGGTTTGGAGGGAGAAGGAGAAACAGATCGCACCAAGGACAGAAACCAGTGCAATGGTGGAGAAACAGATGCAAGCCCATGCGCACCAGGAAGAGCCTTCGGGCGACAAGACCAATGAAGCGAGGTCCCCCCAAATTCTACAGATGAATACCCAAGGATCAAATGATACATGATGTGGCGGGGAGGTGGGGGAAGCCACTCCCAACACACGTCAGGAGGAGGGTGAGTTCATGCCTTCATCTAGAAGGAAAGGATCCAAGAAGGTAGGCATCCAAAGAAGGTGGGTGTTAGCATCATATTAGACACTGCAAACAACTTTGAAGCTCTATCTGATTCAGATAACGAATTGGAGCAAATCCCAAAGGAGAGGAAGGACAACAACGAGTCGGGAAGGCGTACCAGGTCTTGCAGAAATCTTTGATATCTCCATGATGTTATGGAATATCAAAGGTGGGTGTGACAGGTACAAAAAGGAGATCCGGAGGTGGATCGTAACTAGTGGGCATTCTTTGGTTGCGCTGGTAGAAACCAAAATTAGGATGCATAATAAGAATAGTATTAGATATTTGTCTCCACAAGGTTGGGAACACATATCTAATTTGGAGTGTTCGGAGCTCGTCCGAGTTTGTATTGCATGGAAGCCGAATGCATGACAGATTTCAGTAGTACAAATGTCAGATTAGCACATTACCATTGATTGCAGAAATGCAGGCGGGTTGCACGTGTGGATGACAGCTGTGTATGCCCATAATGACGCCAAGCCCAAACAAAAGTTATTGCAGGAACTGATTGATCTCTCTAGTCAGACCAATCTCCCGTGGTTGGTGATTGGGGACTTCAATAATGTACGATTGTTGGCTGAGAAGATAGGAGGAAGACCGACTTTAAATACATTGATAAACGCTTTCAACTAGGCGATTGACAAAGCAGGATTGTTTGAGCTACCTATGGTAGGAGGTGATCTCTTTCCATGGATAGGATTGCTAGTAAGTTGGATACGACCCTTGTGAATGAAGAATGGCTACAACTATTTCCCAATGTGCAGGTCAAGGCAAGGGGATCTGATATTAGTGATCATGCTCCCATAGCAGTCCAGATCATAGAGAAGAAGCAAAAGAGGAGACCCTTCCGTTTCCCAAATTTTTGGGCTGATTGGAAGGGATTTTATGAAGTGGTGAAGAAAAGCTAGGAGACATAGGTAACTGGTAATCCGATGTTTGTGTTTGTAAAGAAAATGACAAATATAAAATCTGCACTAAAGCGGTGGGCAAAGGAAGAAGTGAATATTCCCAACCTACTGCAAGAAACAAAGAAATAGTGCAAAAAGATCAGGGAGTTGTTGCTACAAGATCCGCTAAATGCTGAGTTGATTAGGAAGGACAACAAACTAAAGAGGATGCTAGAGGATTTAAAGAAGGCAGAGGAAAAATTCTTCTAACAGAGGAGCAGTGAGAAGTGGATGGAAGATGGTGATAGAAATACCAAACTCTACGACACAATTGTTCGAAGGAAAGAGGCGGATAACATGATTTCAGAACTCATTGATGCAAATAATGTAGTCAATAGACAAGAGGACTTGGAGGAGCAGGCTATCCAATTCTATTCTTCTCTCTATAACAAGAATTTTGAAGATGACCTGGAGGAGTTGGAGTTGGAGTTGGAATGGAAGTTCAAATTGATAAGCACTCATAACAATATTCTCACAAGGGATACAAATAAACATGAGGTTAAAGAAGCATTATGGAGCATTGACAACAATAAGTCGCCAGGATTTGATGGGTTTAATGCCTATTTTTATAAGAAGACTTGGGATATTATCAATGATGACTTGGTTGTTTATGTGAGATGGTTTCTTGCTGGAGGAAATATGGTTAGGCAGGTCAATCACGCTTTTCTTGTACTCATTCCAAAGAAGAAAGTGTCTACTTCTCTTGCTGATTTTAGACCCATGGCTTGTTATCTGTGTAATATAAAATCATTACAAAGATTTTAGCTACAAGATTAAAGACAGTACTCCCCTATCTTATTTATGCAAACCAAGGTGCCTTTGTGGAGGGGAGGAGTATTAGTGATTGTGCCCTCTTAGCAGGAGAATTTTTGTAAGACTACAATGTGATGAGAGGTAGTAGGAAGACATGCTTAAAGTTGGATGTATCTAAAGCATATGACAACGTCAGATGGAATAAATTGTGGTGGATCATGACGCAAATGGGGTTCCGGGATCAGTGGATTGGCTGGATGAAACGTGTGGAAATTACAAGCTTCTCTGTTTTGGTTAATGGCACCTCTGCATGTATGTTCAAAGGAGGCAATGGGCTACGACAGGTGATCCGCTATCTCCTCTCCTCTTTGTAATTGTCATGGAGTACTTTACTCAGAAGATGCAAGCAACTGAAAGAAGTAAGATGATCAAACCGTATACAGTTCATGGGACCAAGGTGTGGACGCACTTAATATTTGCAGATGACATGCTTGTCTTTGTGGAGGCAAAACAAAACATCTTGTATTACTTGCGAGAGTTGTTGGAGACTTTTGGCAAACAGACGGGGCTGCACATAAATGCTAGCAAGACACATCTCTTCTCTCCAAGAACTGCTATCGAATGGAGGATAGATTGAAGGAGGCTATGGGAGTGGAGATGGGACAGTTCCCTACAAAATACCTTGGTTTTCCGTTAGCTAGGGGCAATTTGCAATTGCAGGTCAAGGACTTTGCTGAGTGTATGGATAGATTGGAGGAAATGATCAATAGATGGCCAACTTAGAAAACTTCCATGGCGGGCAGAGCTACTCTCCTGAGTTTTACAGTAGAGGGACTCCTTATTTTCTGGGTGTAGCAAGGAGAGATCCCCGGACCAGTCCTAGACATAATGGAGAGGAAGATGTCAAATTTTCTCTGGGCTAGTATGTATCATCCGATGAGATATGAGCGCATGACACTTCCGAAGGATGAAGGTGGGCTGAATTGAAAGTACCAAGGGACATAGCCAAGTGGGGAACAATGAGAAGAATCATCATATACCAGGAAGACACCTCTACTTGGGGAAAGTGGATGAGAGAGATATCCTAGGGGTTGGACTTCATACCTAAGACGAGAGAAGGATATTCACGTACAATCAATGTCATGATGGAGATGTGGCAATAGGTTAAACATTTGTTTGATCCCCATGAGGCTGGAGGATGGCGTTTAAAGGACACCAAGGCTAATCTGTGGGATATCACAAGAACCAGAGAGGCGAAAGATCTGCAGATGGAACATGTGTGGGCTGGTTGTCATGTTCCAAAATGGAGTATGTGTGTGTTTAAAATTCTGCACAATGCGCTAACAACTCTGGACAAATACATGGATGTAACCATAATGTGGATGATGTTTGCTTGCTATGCAAAGAGGAGTCCTACGCTCATTTGGTAGGCGGCTGCAAATTTACTAAGGAGGTATGGGCATTATTTGCAAAAATTTCAGCCTGCATCTTACATTGAAAGAGGACCCGCGACGGATGTTGTCGAGCTGCGGGAAGCATTTTTAAAGGAGGCTCACGCTGCTCTATGCTATCATATATGGGAGGAACGGAACACACGTAGACACGGGGGTACAACCACGTCTGCTAGAAGTATTGCTGTAAAAATTTGTAAATGGGTTAGACGTAAACTATATATTAGCTAGAGCGTGAGTTGTCTCTCATTTTTGATGTATGGCGTGATGGGCTATATGTAACCTTTGACCTCCTATATTTTTAGGAGGAAGTCGGAATATATTTTTACCTGATTCTGATACATACATACATATATAAATATACCGACAAGGAGTGGCTCAAGTGGTCAAGCACGATGTCTCCTAACGAAGGGACCTGAGTCCGAATCCCAGCTGCCGCCTTGGTTTACCACCCTCCTGGACGTTCGAACTCCGTCACAAGCATGAGAGAGGGGGAGAGAATGTCTCTCTTAATCCCATACATACATACATACATACATACATAGATACACACATATATAGTAAAACACAGTGTCCCCTAACAAAGGGACCCATGTTCAAATCCCAGCTTTTGTTGTCTACAACGAGGTGTCACCAATTCCTTCTATCAAGTTGAATGGGAAGAATTTTCTATTGTGGATGAATGCTATCCATAGTGTGCTAGAGTCCAAAGATAAGGCAAAGCACGTGGATTTTGATCCTCCAACCGTCACTGACAAGGGATATGCAGAGTGGAAGTGTAAAAACATCCTAGTGAAGACATGGCTGTGGGGGAGTATGAAGCTTGGTATTGTCGCTAGGTTCATGTTCTACTCCACTGTGAAGGAAATCTGGGTTGCTGTTAAGGCTCCGATTGGTTTGTCGTAACAGGTCCGGAAAACTTATGAAATGGAGTTCCTTAAATAGTTTTTCATGATTGGTTTTAAGTGTTGGAACTTGAGTTCCGTGACTTCCGGTGAGTTACAGACTTACATACAAAATACAGTTCCCGAGTTCCCTCTTAAAAAGAGCAGAAAACGAGTTCCGGGACAACTAACAACATTTCTTATACAATCATATTCTTGATTTGTCATAAGTGACACATGTAAAATATTTATGATTAAAAATATTAGCGGTGTGGATATAGTTTGTTGCTAAAATCATAACATAATATGACAAAATATCATACAATATAATCACACTATATAAAACATTTTACACGATAACCACCATTATCAGTGTCATTTACAAAATAAAAAATACAAATATCATAAAAAAAAACACATCATGTGAATACAATGTCATTTACCTAATATATTTTTATTCTTCGTGTTTAAACAATGTGATGTGAAAAATGATAATTACCTATAACCATACATGAATAATATAGTAAAAGTTCTCTACAAAAATCATGTAAAAAAATAATATTCTACATTGTGTTAAACAATGATGAACCAAAACTTATATTTACAGCTACATGAAATGCAAAAAATATTACAATACTTTGTACATACAAAGTGAAATAAAAATATTGTGATGTGATTTCAATCGTAATATTTTGATTAAGATTATAACTGTACCGTAATAAAATAATTACTAAAGAAGAAACATCTGCAACATAACTACTTGTTGAGGTTATTATGATTTTTTCATGGATATGATTCTTTTTTTAAGTCTTTGTCATCCTTATTTATATTACACAGTAAAAATTAACAATTTTTTTAATAATTTCCATATTTACACTTACAACAAACCAATCACATAGAAGTGAATGAAACTCAATTTCTGGAAACTCAAATAGAGTTTCCAAAAAATGAGTTCCACGGAACTTATGACTTACACCAAACCAATAGGAGCCTAAGAAGCACTACTCTCAAGAGAAGAATGCCCTGCGTCAGTTCATGATATATGATCATCTTTTTGCAGCGACGACGAGGCAGATCATTGGAGGAATACTTTGATACAATTTAGTCTATTGCCCAATAGTTGAGTTTTTATCATCTTGTAACTATTCAAGTGCAGATCAAAGATGGAAATGACCTGGTTACAACCAAGTTCTTATCGGGACTGAGCCCTTCTTTTAGTTTTGGACAAAGTGTTATTCTGGCTGCTGATAAACTTCCTAGCTTGGAGGAGGCCTACACCAGAATTCTGCAATCCAACTTTGAACCTGTGCAATCTACTATGGCTTCTTCCTTTGGTGAATCTCAGGCATCTATAGCTACATTTAGAGGACGTACATGTGTTCGACGAGGAGGGTCCACCCGACCCAAATGTACCTTCTGTTCTCGTCCAGGACATATTGTTGAGAAGTGTTGGAAGAAACATGGAAGACCTGCTGCGCCACCTGTTGGGACAACACACTTTACTGGTGGCAATGAATCGTCTGAACCTACTGCTACTACACCTACTTCTGCTTCTACTTTGGAGCCCCTTATATCACTCACACCAATGAAGAATATGATAGATTTATTCTGGCCATAGTCACAAATTCGGTATTCGGGATTAGTGCGGCGGAGTTGAAAAATTCGGAATTCGGGAATTATGCGGGAAATTCGGATAAAAAACGGTAAAAGTACGGTCAAATTCGGTCAAAGTACGGTCAAATATTTGGGAAAAAGTCGGCCAAAATTCGGCAAAAATAGATATATACTGATATATATATATATATATATATATATATATATATTCTTACATTTCAATGCATACATGTGTGTATACAAGTAATCTAGGCAGCACACAATATAAAGCCACAGTCACACAAATAAAAGTGGAAGATGCAACCAATGTTCTATAAGATAAAGTCAAAGTTTGCCATAGGTCTTACAAAAGAAGCATCTCAGATGTTAGAAGTCTAGCCTAATACATGTATATGACCACTAGTCTAATATAAGGCTATACATGCTCAGTATCAAAATCAAGAGTGAATGGCTTAGAATCAAGAAGTAATGGGAAGAAGAGAATGCAGGGAAGAAGAAGAAACAGGAAGAAAACCCCTTAGTGGTCAGAGGATTTTGCCCCTAACAGGGATTTTTGCTGTTGGAGCTGCTATGCTCCTATGCAACAACTATCCTTTGGGGCTGGAGCTGCTAGCCGATGATGGAAGAAGGTTAGAGGAAGGGAGAAGCCCAATACAAAGAGCGGGAGATACATGGGGAGGGGAAGCAGCCGTGGGAGATACAGGGAGAGAGGAAGCAACCAATACATCAACGAGAAAGAAGAAAATCCGGGAAGATGAAGAAGGTTAGAGGAAGGGGAGGAAGGGAGAAGCCCAAAGCAGGAGATACATGGAGAGGGGAAGTAGCTGTGGGAGATACAAGGAGAGGGGAAGCAGCCAATATGGCAAGGAGAAAGAAGAAAATACTGGAAGAAAGAGAGGAGGAAAGAGTTTAAGAAAAGAAAATGGAAGACGATGTGTACCTGAACCGCGGCTGCTTGCTGGAGAACCTCCTCCGCCCAGTGCTAGCGCCAGAGCTTCTTCTCCGACTGTCGACTACTGTCGTCGGAGTTGGAGCTGCTTCACGCCTCCAGCAACGAACGTTCTTACGGCCGGAGCTACTGCAAAAGTTACAACCGAATGTCACAAGTGTCCTTTTTAGAGTGTCAGTCCTGTCAGTTTGGGAAACATCACATGATGTCTTACCCTAGTCGTGTCAACAAGTAGGCTCTCCACCCCTTTGATTTAGTTCACAATGATCTCTGGGGTCCTGTAAAAAAAATCAGTTATAATGGTTTTTAATATTTTATTTCCTGTGTAGATGATTTTTCTCGTATGACATGGATCTATTTGTTGAAGAGTCAAGAGTATGTGCTGTCCATTGTGAAACATTTTCATCAAGAAATTAAAGTCCAATTTGATTGCAATATTAAAATCTGCTGTCTGATAATGCCTTGGAATATGTTCAACATGCTTTGGCTGATTTTTTTAATTCTGTTGGAATGGTACATCATATGTCTTGTCCTCACACCTCTCAACAAAATGGGATGGCTGAGAGGAAAAATCGTCATCTTCTTGATATTATCTGGACAATCATGTTCCAATCCAATGTTCCTAAGAGATTTTGGTTGGATGCTTTACTGACTATCTGTTTTTCTTATTAATAGGCAACCTTCTTCTGTTCTTCAAGGAAGCACTTCTTTTTCGGTTTTACGTCCTAATGATCAGCCATTTCTTATACCTCTTGGCTCCGATTGGTTTGCTGTAACTTGTTTGAAAAACTTATGAACTGGAATTCCTAAAGCAGTTTTTCATGATTGGTTTAAAGTATTAGAACTTGAGTTCCATGAGTTCCAGTGAGTTACAAAGTTACATACACAACTGAGTTCCTCAGTTCTCTCTTAAAAAGAGCGGAAAACGAGTTCCAGAACAATTGGCAACATGTCCTGTATAATTATATTTTCCATTCTTCATAAATGACATGTGTAAAATATTTATTACTAGGAATCTTAACGGTGTACATAAGGTTTGTTGTCAAAATCAATTGTACACTATAAGCAACATCATGTAAAATATTTTACACTACACCTACTATTATCATTGTGGTCTATAAAATAAAAAATATACAAACACTATGAAAAGTAAATACACCACTCCATGGGACAAAAAATACAATTTATCTAACATGTTTCTATACTTCATGCTTAAATAATATGATGTGAAAAATTATAATGAACTATAATTGTACACAAAGAATATACTAAAAATTAATGTTGTACATATTGTTAAACAATGACGAACCAAAACTTATATTTACAAACACATAAAATGTGCATATCATTACAATAGTTTGTACATACAGAGTGAAATATAAATGTTATAATGTGATTTGAACCACAATATGTTTATAAACATTATAACTATCCCACATTAAATTTTTTTAATGAGAAACATCCACATCATGTCGCTTGTTGAGGTTATTATGGTTAAAAATTATTCTTAGTCACATATATGATTCTCTTTATTTCTTTGTCGTCCTTACTTTTTATATATCATGTAAAAATAATAAATTTTTAATTGATTTCTACATTTACACTTGCAACAAACCAATCACATGGAAGTGAATGGAACTTAAGTTTCAGAAACTGAACTAGAGTTCCCAGAATACGAGTTCTACGTAACTTATCACTTACACCAAACCAATAAGAGCCTAGGGTGTTTGGTTATACCCCCTTTGTTCACAATTTTGATCCTAAAGCTGATAAATTGTCTCCCAGGTCTGTTAAGATTCTCTTTCTTGGGTATTCCAACACCAGTAAGGGTTACAAGTCGTATTACCCTAGTCTTTATCACATGTTTGTGTCTAGGGATGTCACTTTCCATGAGTCCACTTCATATTTCTCTAGTATTCCCAGTAAGAGGGAGCAATTATGTGAAAGTGAGGAAGTGCCACCATCACAAATTAGTGAGGGAGTGTTACCACAATATAGTGAGAGAGTGCCACCTATCATCCCTAAAGAAGAGCCATCTGGAGATGTTCTTTAATCCAACAATACTCAAAGGTGTATCACAGATGAAGTAGACCAAATCATGATGAGGTAGCGACTCTAGTCCATGAGCCTTCCCCATCTTCCTCTGCTCAAGAGAATCCTTAAGATCCATCTGATCCCATTGTTCCCATTGCTGTCCACAAAGGTATTCACATTTGTACTATTTGACATCCTATTGTGGGTGTTTGCTGTTTGTCCAATTTATCTAAGCAAGCTCGCTCCTTTGCTCTTGGGATTGATTCTGTGATAATTCCAAAGAGCCATGACGATGCTATGAAGGATGTTGTTGGTTATAGGCTATGAATCTTGAAATGTCTGCACTTATTCAGAATGAAACATGGGAGCTTACTGATTGGCCTGTAGGCAAGAATACTGTGGGCTGCAAATGGGTATTCATTGTCAAACATAATCCTGATAGTTCCATAGAGAGATTGAAAGCTAGACTGGTAGAGAACGGATATTCTCAGACATATGGTGTTGATTTCTTTGAAACCTTCTCACCTGTGGCTCGTCTTAATTATGTGAGGATTCTTATCTCTCTGATTACCACCTTTGATTGACTACTATTTCAGCTTGATGTCAAAAATGCCTTCCTACACAGTGATCTATAGGAAGAAGTATACATGGAACAACCTCCTGGACTTGTTGCCCAGGGGGATTGGCGGAAGGTGTGTAGGTTGAAGAAAGCCATTTATGGGTTGAAGCAGTTTCCTCGAGCTTGGTTTGACAAGTTCAGTGCTATTGTTTTACAAATGGGTTTCTCATGTTCTGTGACCGATTACTCCTTGTTCTATTCTAGTTCTTCCGCTGGATCTATTATTATTGTAGTATATGTTGATGATATTGGTATCAGTGGCAGTGATTCTGTAGGCATATCCAATGTGAAGGACGGATTGCAGAAGCACTTTCATACGAAGGATCTGGGAAAATTGAGGTATTTTCTAGGCATTAAAGTACTTTGATCTCATACAGGTACTAATTTGTCTCAAAGAAAATGTGCTGGATCTACTTTACGAGATAGGAATGAGTGAATCCAAGCCCGTGTCTACTCCTATGGATTATCATGTGAAGGAAAATGTTGATGATACTGATTATTCAGATCCAGGGTATTATAAGAAGATTGTTGGTAAACTGATATATTTGACAGTGACTTGTCCTGACATTTCCTTTATTGTAGGAGTGGTGAGTCAGCATATGAGCTCACCAAAGCACTCACACTGGACAACAATTTGTCGCATTCCGAGGTATTTGAAAGGAGCTCATGGAAAAGGGGTCACATACTATAGACTTGAGACTTCTCAGTCTACTCTTGCTCATACTGGCTATGTAGATGCAGATTGGGCTGGTAATCTGAATGACAGGAGGTCTACATCTGGGTATTGCACCTTTCTGGGAAATCATCTTATCAACTGGAAAAGCAAGAAGCAGAATGTTGTAGCTCGTTCTAGCATGAAAGCCGAGTATAGAGCAATGGCTCATGCCTGTTGTGAGTTATAATGGGTCCAATACATGCTCTCTAAATTGCAAATTCTTGTGATGTCTCATGTGGAGCTCATATGTGATAATCAAGCTGCTATATATATTGCCCAAAATCCACTTTTCCATGAGCGCACTAAACATGTACAAGTTGATTGTCATTTTATCAGAGATCAAATTAAGAATGGGAAAGTGGTGACTCCTCATGTCAGATCTGAAGACCAACTTGCTGATGTTCTTACAAAGCCACTGGGTCTAACAATGTTTCAGAGTCTGATTCACAAGCTGGGCATACATGATGTGTACGCTCCAGCTTGAGGGGGAGTGCTAATATAAGTGTTTTATATTCCTAGTATTTCATTATGTTATTTATCTTTACTGCTGGACTCTTATGTAATTTTCCCAGTTGTGTTTTAATAAAAGGGGAGGTAGCGCCATGGTTGTCAAGGCGTCTAGGCGGTGGATTTCATCTAAGAGGCGCCTAGGCTTTTCTTGGCCTTTTTTTACTTTTTTTTTTTCAGTTATATATTTAAATGTTTGTACACATGATACTAATATGTGATAATGTAATTTTTACTCATAAAATGTTTTTGTAAGTCTAATTTGAATTGATAACTATAGGAGAATTAGAGGTAAGAGAATTAACATGAAGAAAAAGAAACAACAGAAAGAGGAAGATAAGCAGGAATTGCAGAGAGATAACAGGATAAAAAGAAATATGCAAATGGCAGAAGTTGTGTAGGAAGAAGTCAGAATAAGACAAACATAAGGGCAGTGAAAGGAGATTGAAAGAGGAAGAATTCAAAAAAACAAAATTAAAACAGCAGTAGCATGTGCTCTAATAGAAAATATAGAGGAAGGAAGAATAGGTCAGTAAAAATAAATGAAAACATGCAAACTGCAGTAGCTGTGAGAGGAGATTTAGGAGGAAGAAATCAGAAAAAGAGGAACAAATATATGCAAATAGTAGTAGTAGATTTGGTAGCAGGAGATATAGGACAAATTTGAAATAAGAGATGCGCATACTCACATAGGAGGGAAAGTACAAGGAATAACTCACAAGAAAAACGCAGCAGCAGTTGTATTCAGGAATGAAATGCGGGAGAAAGGATAAAGAAAGAAAGAAAAAAAGCAAGAACAACAAACATACGAGGAAGTAGAATTTTTGTAACAAATAACACTATGAGGATTTTACCAATTTGGGCCAAATCAGACCTCATTTCCCTAAATCAGACCTGTTTTCCCCCAGACCAGACCTAATTTGCCAAAATTATACCTAATTTGATCTAAATCAGACCTATTCCAGCCATAAAATGACTGAAGGTGATCTCATTTGACCAAATCTAGACTCGATTCATGCTAATTTAGCCTTTAAATGGCTTAGTTTGGGCCTAAAGGGCCTTAGACGCCCACATAGTGCATTTAATAGACTGGGTGCCTAATTTGAGGTGCCTTGCCTAGCGCCTTGGGTATTAATTCTCCGTTCTCGTACAGTTATTGACGCCCACATCGCAGCACCCTAATTCTCAGTTCTCGTACAATTATCGACACAATATCTATGTGTGCAACTTCATTTTTTTCTACACTACCACATGGCTGATGGCTTTTATACATGATGTGTCCCTATTCTATCCAACAACATTTATCTTCCCTTTCCAACACTTTTTCTAAAACGCCGATCAGTATATTGCTATACTATGTACTACATGCATACAAAAGTGTGCATGTACTTACATATCAAAATTCAGTTAGTTGAACATATAAACTATATTTTCATTTAGATAATCTAACGCATGCTTGTCACACCACCTTCAGTGAAATCACCTTTCTCTATCCATCCTTGGACTTAGGTGTGTTAAGAGTATTATCTCTAGACAACAAGCTCAATGTGTATTTTCTGTTTCATAGATCACATTTTATGTAAATGTTGTACGTGGGCTTGTTAGATAAAAGCCCAGAACACTGTATTGTATACAACTATATAAACTATACAACATCACACAAGGAAAGTGCACCGGTTTCAACTTCGAATTCAATTTCTTCTCTTGTTTCTAACTTGGTATCAAAGCGAGAAGAGGCATCTTGTCTCTGTGATCCTTCTCTTCCGTGAAATCTAGAGTTTTGTGAATCCTCACCACAAAATCTCCACTAGCTTCTCTCTGCCATACAAACATCTCCTACCTTCCTTATCTCCCACAATCATTATTCTCTTAAAACGATTTGTCTCATCCTCTTTTTGTTCAATCTGATGGGGATTCCGTCCCGTGTCTTCTCTGACGAAGCCTACGTTGTCATCGCACGTCTGCTGCTTTGTCATCCTCAGTGAATTAAAAAACGGCCAGGCGGGCCGCTTAAGCGCCCATGACCCTCATCCGCTTAAATTAGCCCCTAAGCGCCCGCTTAATAGTTTTGAACATAATCGCCCGCTTTTTGCCCGCCTCACCTGCTTTTTCCCCTTTTTTCCCGCTTTTTGCCCGCTTTTTTCCCACTTTTGTTTAAAAATCCTAATGTAAGCATCTAACATTAATTAATTACATAGTCCAAGTAGTGTTGACTATAATATATGAAACTTGTATACATTAAATGTTCTATGATATAGCTAGTCCTAATTTCGAATGCTTACTTTGTGTGTAAGTTGTAATAATTGGGTACTGATGTAATGCATCTAAGTAAATATCCTATTGCTCTATTATACTAGTAATGCATGATTAGTTTTACTGATTTCCTTGCTGCTTTCAGTGATTAATAATTGGTACTATTGGTTAGTATTACTTTAGTGATTACTTTAATTCAACAATTCATAGTTTGTTATTTACAATTACTGATCTGCTTGCTGATTTTAGTGATTAGAGATACTGATTAACAGTAAGTATTGATGAATACTTAGTTAATTACTGATTTGCTGATTAGATATGTATAGAAGTTCCTTATAAATATATTTTTTATATACACATACATGTAATTTTGTATAAAAATATATAAAATTTAGACACCCGCTTTTTAAAAAATCGCCCGCCTACCGCTTAATCGGTTACAGGGTGCTGTCCGCACGTCTCCGGCTTCCCGCTTTCTGATACATTGGTCATCCTCAACTTCTTCCTCCTAAGATCTGAGAGATCTGAATTGGGATCTGATTCATCCTTGTATGTTGCATCTCAAAATTGTGCTCTTTCTCTTCTGAAGCTATGGCAACTGAAGTTCCTCAATCTCCTCGTTGGACTCAACATGTCCAACTTCCTCTCTATCAAACTGTGTATCAACAACTTTATGCTTTGGGAGCCACAAATTCAAACTTTGGCCGAGTCTTGTTGTTTGGAGAGCTTTCTTGACGGAACTGAAGGACAACCTCCAATGATCTTCACGGGTCAACTGGTCCACTTGATGTGAATCCACGGTACAAAGCATGGATGAAAAAGGACATGTTGCTGAAAGGATGGATCTCGGATTTCTCTGACTGAAGAAGTCATGGGAGAGATCATCGAATGCAAAACATCCGTGGAGGTAGGGTCAGTTATGAATAAAAAAATAGCTGAATCGTCTCAATCCTGAGAATTTGAACTAAGATCTCAGTTAAGGTCTTTTAAAAAAGGCAGTGATTCTGTAACACGCGGGCCCATCGCCCAAGACTCTAGTAGAGTTTCAGGATTGACGACTGGACCCACAGATAACCACTAGGCTTAACTGTGCACTTTGTCCTCACTCACGCGCAAGCCATGATAAACTTCATGATTGGTCACCCATCTTAGTACTACTCTGGGCTGAGCACACTTAACCACAGAGTTCTTTAGTGATAGGCTCCCTGAAAAGGAGGTGCACCTTGGTGATATGGGTAGTCCAATCATTCCTTTTAAGATCATTTTATCCGAAGCCTCAAATCCGGGGACGTTATAGATTCTCTCTGATTACTTAAGAAAGTTTAAAACAATCTGTTATCAACTCAACTCTATTGGCTATACTGTTGATGATCAAGAAAGTTTTTCATCACCCTTAATGGCCTTGATAACTCTGAATACGAAGGTTTTGTTGTCTCCATGCTAAATCTCTGATTCCGTTTTATGTTGATTTGATTTCGCTCCTACAAGATTTCGAAAGAACAATGACTCATAGATCTATTCGCAGTCAATCTATGATGTTCTACTCAAACAAAGGGGGAACTGATGGTACAGTGAATCAAGTCACTGACAACAGGCAACAGTTCAATAATCACAATAACTTTCATGGACGAGGTCGGTCCAGTAGAAGAGAAAGAGGTAGACATCCGTCTACAACTACATTCAAGACATCCTAGGTAGCGGACCTGCTCAGAACAACAATCAATTCAGATCACAGGGTCGTGGTTTCTCCCTGGCAACACATCACTCAACTTAAGGAAATCCTATGCATTCTTTTGAGAACCACCCCATTATGTCCTGTTAGATCTCTGGAAAGAGAGGCCATGATGCTCTCAAATGTTGGTATTGGTTTGATAATTCCTATTAAAACTTGAACGCATCAAAGAGTCTTACTGATAACACCACTGTTGCCCTTGCCGCTCTGCGTCTGAATGAGGCTGATGTCACTGAATGATACATTGGTTCTAGGGCTTCTGATCATGTTGTTCGAACTTCAGGTACTCTTAATAATCTTCACATTTACAAAGGTAAAGATTCTATTATGGTTGGAAATGGAAACTTCATTCCAATTACGCATATTGGAGATGGATATCTACAAAACCTATCTATTATACCTCTTCACCAAGTTCTTGTTGTACCGGCTATCTAACACAATATTTTGTCAGTTTTTAAATTGGCTGCTATGTTTCCGTGTTATGTCATCTTTACTAATGACATGGTGAGCATAAAGGACTAAAGGACCCACAACACTCTGGTTTGGCCAAAGGGAGGTGTGATGGTGGCATGTACTGTTGGATAATGCAACGTCAAAGGTCTTTTTCTCTAGTAGGTTCAATAAAGCTTCAGGAAATCTATCGCACATGCAGCTTGGGCATCCAAATCGAAAAGTTCTTCAACAACTTAACAACAATAAAGACATTTCATGTCTGTCTCATTATACTGATATCTGTAATAGTTGTGAACTTAGTAAGAGTAAAAAATTACCCATTGTCTCCAAACATATAAGGTCTGTCAGACCATTCATATAATTCATTGTGATGTATGGGACAAGGCACCTGTGTAATCTCATCATAACTTCCTCTACTATCTCCTGTTAACTGATGATTGCACACGGTTTAGTCAGATGTTTCTTTTGAGTTATGAAGAATAAAAATGATTTTCAGAACATTTTTTTATCATTCTCTAATCTAGTTTGAACTCAATTCAATACCGTTATACAAATTGTGCAAAGTGATGGAGGAGGAAAAGTTGTTAATCAAACACGGAAACAATTTTTTACTGACAACAGTATTCTTCATCAAATTTCTTGCCCACATGACTCATCACAGTATGGTACTGTGAACAAAAAACCCAACTATAGTCACCTAGGAGTCTTTGGGTCTCTATGTTATCCGTATCTGAGAAACTACACTAAAAATAAGCTTGATCCACGATCCTTACCTTGCATATTCTTGGTATATAACTCTCAGCATAAGGGCTACAAGTGTTTACATCTATCCAGTAGCCGAATTTACATGTCTGAGAATTTTGTTTTCAATGAGCGAATTTTTCCATGGCAAGATAAAAATGAGAATATGAGATCAACAGATGCAAATCTTCTATTTACTACGTTTCTTGACTCATATGTCACTAACATTGCTGACAAGCAAGAATCTCCAGAACAATAAAGTCGCATGAGTGGAGCTCACAATGATGCGTTAAAACAAAGTATTATGGAAAAAACTGCATCTCTACTGCTGATTATGACACAGGTCATGTACTGACCTCAACTCGTAGTGAAGAACCTGCTCCATTACTAGTAGAAGCATAAAACAATGACATCATTCTAGATGAACAGTCCTTTGAACAATCTTCTGATCATGATGCTACTCTTGAGTCTACTCATACTTATTAAGGCGGCAAGGCGAAACAGTGTTGGGGCTGGACGCCTTGCGCCAATCGCCTAAGCGACCTTTAAAAAAATAATTTATGTATATATACACGTGTCATGGCTTTTCCCCATTCATATACACACATTGTATAGTTATATATGTAGTTATCTACATATTTATAGTCGATCTCCCCATATATATATATTTTATTATATGAAAAAATAACCAATTACATTTCTAATATATTATCATTAACAATAATGTCAAGAACACGAAAAGAATTATTGTAAAGAATGTAAGAGAGTGATCAACAAATAAATATAAATTTATTGTCATACATAGCTGCAAGTATTAAGCAATGTAATCACTATCCTTCATAGCATAGCTACTTAGTACAATCTGAATTGAAGGTGCAAACTAAGAAAAATCAAATGTGTACTAAGAGTATTAGATCCAGTCAAACAAAAAAAGAGTATTAGATCCAATCAAACCCAAAAAAGAGTATTAGTTCCAATTAAAAGTGATATTTGGCACATAATATAGGCAACACTATTAATTTTGAACATTGGTGTAGCCATATCAAACATTAAAATAAGTGAATATACAACCAAACCTACAAAACTAGGTCACTGTAGCATTATAAATAAAGCATCCTCGCCTAGGCGCAGCCTTGGGATGCCTTGCCGCTTAGGCGGCCGCCTAGGTGCGCCTTGACAAGTATGAGTCTACTGCTCAAAATATAAATAATACCATACCGGAAAGACCTGTTGAACAAGTTAACAATCATCAAATGACTACGCGAGGACAATGTGGAATTAGAAAATCCAATCCATGGTATGCTATGATCGCAAGTCTCATTACAGCTACACCAACTACAATTCAGGCAACTCTACAACATCCTGGTTGGACTCAAGCTATGATAGCTGAACTGGAAGCTCTTAATAAAAATAATACTTGGACTCCGGTGCAAAGAAAGCCAGAAATGAATGTAGTTGGTTGCAAATGGGTGTTCATGTTGACTCCAAGTCTAATCGACTCTCAAAATCTAATTAACTAAACCCTTGTTTTGATGATGATTAACCATTCCACTTATTTGTGTCTAGTGCTTCTACTTGAGTGATTTTAGATTAGGTATAGACACACTCCAAATGCCCCAAAGTTGCGCATCCTAACTTGGAGAGACAAGTCAAATCAATGCAAGTGCGCTTTTGTGGAATATGCCCCAAATCCATTAGAATCATATTGTAAATCATTTGTAATGATTGTATGACTTGTAAATAAGTTTAGAAAAAACCAGGAGCACTTAAACCGAATATTTAAGCACTTTGTTGGTATTTTTCTAAAATTCGTCACATGATCTTTTGTTGGCCGAGTTTCATCTAGGATAAACTCAACTGACACTCTTGATGGATCTTAGGAACTACCAGGGTCGGCCGAGTTTCCCCAAGACAAACTCGACTGACACCACTGCACATGCAAATCAATTTTAAGCCATCGACCGAGTTTCATCTAAAGGATAAACTCGACCGAAAACTCAAAATTGATTTGTCTCATAGTGCCATTGGTTGAGTTTCCCAAAAGTAAACTTGACTGACCGCATTATATGGAATGTGCAAAAATAATGTTTCTAACTGTTGGAGTGTTGTAAAAATAAAAAAAGTATCCGTTGTAACACCCAAACGGCTATAATTCGTCCTTAAGTGCTTCTACTCACTAGGAGGCATCCTCAACTATAAATATGACCCCTTAGGCTTCATCCCATGGTTAGCTAAGCTCTATGAAGGTCCCTATATTATAGTTGAGTGCCTCCAAGAGCCTTTTTCCACTCTTGAGCTTAATCACTTGCTACATCCATTAGAGTGAGTAGGAGGTTTGTAAGAGAGCTAGTCCTACATGTATATCTTGTGAGGGTGTCACTTCCTTCATCACCCAATCTCTCTTTCTACTATAAAGATGAAGGTTCTCTCTCTTGGCTAAGAGAGGTAAAGAAGAAGAAGGGAAGGGGTCCCTTAGTGAAAGCTTCTCATTGGCGAAGGTGAAGTCAAAAGCGGAAGATATAAGTCAAGAGTGGGTAATTCCTTCAAGGTGGAAGACTTGTTGCAAGAGTGGGTAAGACCTTGGTGAATGTGGAAGACTCGTTGCAAAAGTGCGTAAATCCGTAGTAGTGCGTAAATCCGTAGTGAGGTAGAACACTCTTGGTCATGGATGGGTAAGTCCTTTGTGAGAAGTGTTGGATCCTAGATGGGTGATTAGATGCTCTAGAGGGGGGGTGAATAGAGCTGAAACCACTTAAACAAAATTCATTAAACCTTCAAGATATATCACAAGATAAGGTTGCTAAATAGGAAATTTGTGGGCAACTAAAACATACATAGCAAGGATGAGAGGAATTGAACATGCACCAATTAGACAAGCTATTTAGAGTGGTTCCACACTTCAAACTAGAAGTGTGTCAGTCCACTTGCCTAGAGAGGTCAACCTCTAGGACTTCCAAACTATTGCACTCTTATATTCATTCATAAGACATACAATGCATGACCAAACAAAAGACTTACCTATCAAATACAAAGAGTCTTCAACCTTACCAAGGACTTACCCACTTTGCAAGAGTCTTCGACCTTCTCCAAGGACTTACCCACTCTTGCACAAGTCTTCAGCCTTGCAGGGATCACCCACTCTTCTTGGATCTTCAGCTTTTGACTTCACCTTCACTCGGAGAAGCTTCCACCAAGGTCTTACCCACTCGAGCTTGAGTCTTCTGCCTTCTCCAAGGGCTTACCCACTCTAGCTCCAAGTCTTCAGCCTTGATCTTCACCAAGGGACTCCTTCCCTTGTTCTTCTTCACCTCTCTTGGACAAGAGAGACAACCTTCATCTTCATGATTGAAAAGAAAGAAATGGAGGCGGTGGAAGTGAGAGCCTCACAAGATATACATGTAGGACTAGCTCTCTTACAGATTTCCTACTCACTCTAATGGATGTAGCAAGTGATTAAGCTTAGAGAGAGAGAGGAGGCTGTAGGAAGCACTCAGCTATAGAATAGGAACCTCACATAGAGTTTGCAATGAATGCTCAACCTTGGAATGAAGCCCAAGGGATCCTATTTATAGCTGGGGATGTCTCTTAACCTTTGGGAACACTTGTGAACGAAAACTAGCTGTTTTGTGACTTGCAACAGATCTATTTTCACTTGTTGCAACTCCACAACGGCTAGAAGCACTTTTCTGCACTTTTCCGTACAGTGCAATCGGTCGAGTTTCTATAAGCGTAACTCGACCGATAGAGTAAAAGACAAAGCCGATATTCAGACCATCGATCGAGTTTGTCCTGAGGAAACTCGACCGACCAATGAAAATCGATTTGGTCAGTTACTCCATCGGTCGAGTTATGTGTAAACACAACTCGGCCGATGTAATCTTCAGAAAATTGATCAAGGATGATCGGTCGAGTTTTCAGGCTGGGAAACTTGACCGACAAAGTGTCTGTAATCAATTTTCAAAGTTGCATCTAAAGTGCTCTAATATTCGATCTAAGTGTTCCTGATATTTTTCTAAGCTTAATTACAAGTCATACAATCATTACAAGTGATTTACAACATGATTCTAATGGATATACATCATATTACAAAAACGTGCACTTGTATGACTTTGACTTGTCTTTTCTCCAATTTGAGATGCGCAAGTTAGGGCATTTGGAGTGTGTCTATACCTAATCTGAAATTACTCAAGTAGAGACATTAGAAACCAATATGTGGAATGGTTAGTCATCATCAAAACACGGGTTTAGTCAATTTAGACGTGAGTCAACATTGACCTAATTGACCTTGAGTCAACAAGAAGGTGAAGTCAAAAGTGGAAGATCCAAGTCAAGAGTGGGTAATTCTTTCAAGGTGGAAGACTTGTTGCAAGAGTGGGTAAGACCTTGGTGAAGGTGGACGACTCGTTGTAAAAGTGAGTAAATCCTTGGTGAGGTAGAAGACTCTTGGTCATGGATGCGTAAGTCCTTTGTGAGGTTATTGGCTCCCTTGTCCTCAAAGTGAAGGTTGGGTATCCTTGTCCCGGAAAAGGAAGGTTGGGTATCCTTGAGACCGAAGGCTAGGCTGGTTGCAAAAGGGTTTCATCAAGAAGAGGGAATTGACTATTTAGAAACATTTAGTCCTGTGTTTTAATCGCCTACTATCAAAATTGTCTTTACTGTTGCCATTGCAAATCAGTGAAACATCACACAATTGGATGTCTGCAATGCATTTCTCAATGGAAATCTTGATACTCAAGTCTTCATGAAGCAACTGCTAGGATTTGTGAATCCATCTCATCCCAAACATGTATGTAAACTTCGAAAATCCTTGTATGGCCTTAAACAAGCTCCTCGTGATTTGTACAATTGAATTAGATATTACCTAATTGCGTTTGGATTCACTTCAAGTCTTGCAGACTCCTCTCTTTTTGTCTATCAGAATAATGGGCACATTATGTAAATCTTTTTTTATATGTCGATGATATCGTGAAAATTTGAAACAACTCATACTTTGTTGCTCAACTAATTCGCCAACCGGAATCTGAATTTGCTCTTCGCAACCTCGGGGATCTACACTACATCTTAGGCATTGAGGTAGAAAACAACTCTGATGGACTGTTATTACATCAAACTAAGTATGCTTGTGAACTTCTACAATTAGAAGGTATGCTTGAATGTAAACCATGTAATACACTAGTTAGTCCATCTTTTCTTCGAGATATCAGAGTGGGGGAAGGATGGGAGGGGTGGGGAAGGGAAAGAGTTCTATAACGACCCCACGCCTCGACAACTCCCAATTAAGGAAGGCCAAGAAGCTAGAGCCGTTATCGCAATACTTGATCATATGGTTTTGCAAATAATAAAAAATAATTAATAAAGTCTACTACAACTAAGCTTAATGCAGGATAATTTTTTTTCTTTTCACATACATTTCAAAGATAAGATTTTAGAACTATACCTAAGGAAAGAACCAACTAACTACAATCCTCCGAACATTAGTTAGCCTTGTTCTTTTCAATGTCACCTTTTATTGAACATTCACTTTTCATAAACGTAACTGCATTTTTTCTAAAAACGCCGACAAACAAAATGTCGGGCAGTATAACAAATTATACTGGTGTGTGGGGGAAACCAAAAGTTTGCATCTAGTTGTAATAACATATTGCAACCAAATTATTATTTAACAGATCAAATTTTACGTCTTAAACATAACTACTCAATCCTGATATATCCAAGCCTCTATGCTGTCCCCGCGGTGGACATGGATACTACCTTTCCCATATGATAGATCCTCAATAGCCCCTTTTGGTCCTACTCCAAAGGTAGACCAAGACTTAGAGCTGTATAGTCGTATGATCCTACCCAAAGGTAGACCAAATCTCGATTCACGATAATCTGTTGATCCCACCCCAAGGTAGGTCAATACCTAGATCATCAATTTCTCACATATACACAAAGCTACAGAGGAGGATTAGGATCTGAGCTAGTGATGCACATATTTATGGTGATAGCCATAGTCTCTTTATAGTTGCAAGAATTAAAGTTCATCCAAGCAGTTAATTTCAAGCAACCGGTAAAACCTCAGAATTCGTCGTGAACTAGAGCGATTAGCCATAAGCGTAACCACAACCTGATTTGGCAGTCTCCAAATCAAGAAAGATAGCTAATCCAATCAAGAAGTCCAATCAACCAAGCCAAGCAATAAATCAAACAACTTGATCATGGAAAGTATTTATAACACCTAATTGTTATAATCTCATCCAACCATTTTTTATTGGCTTTGAATTCCATTCTAAGGTTTCTAAGCCTCATCAGGGTTTCCTTAGAGTGGTTTCCAAACTTTCAGTTTCCAATTTTACCCTTTTTAGGTCAACAAACCCTAAAAACACTTTTCCACTCATAAAAAATCCTAATTACTCACATTATCCAAATTAAGGGTCTTTATTCACAAATTAGTTCAAGAACATCATTTTGATGCCTTCGTGACTGATTTCCATATTTAAATCCATTAAACCTCATAATTATGAAAATTAGGGTTTTTAAGTCCATTAATGCACTATTATAATCATGGAACCCTTTTAAGAAAATTATGAATAAATATCATCCAATTAGATCTAATCCATCCCTTTTATATCAAAAGGCTAAACTTTGCTCAAGCATCATTATGCACTTTTCAAACTAGAAGCAAAAGTAGACTCTGATTATATTTTTATTGAATCCTACACTTTTTTCTGATAAATTTTCATATATGACATGCCTCAATTCGAGAGACACTTTTGTCCAAGCAATCCTGGGATCGCGACCTTGCGTGCCCGAGGCAAGAGAGTCATTTTGCCTGTCTCCATCTTCCTTTGCCCTTCCTGTTCTGCGAGCGAAGCTCCTTAGGCGAGTCAACCCCGCAGTTGACTTTGAGTTCCAAGGCATCGCAGTGCTAGGCGAGAGTGCGCGTGCCTCTAATAGGCTAGGTTGGACCTATCTAGGGCTTCAATCGCCCAGGAGGCGATCGGGGCTGGTCGAACGACGAGGGGGTATCTCCAACGGACTTCAGGAAGAGATCAAAGGTCGAGGACGAGGCTCAATGCGAAATTGAGAGAAGGGAAGAAGGCCTGAAGTCAAGCGGCGTCTTTCGAACGCATATGTGATCTCGTAGGGGTCAGTTCACCCCTTATATACTCATTGGCCTCGACCCCGCAATTGGGGGAATCTTCGATATCCTTCCAAAGGGGACGAACCCTAGGCTAGTTAGGTTCGGTTTGGCCTCGCGAATCCAATGGCAAACTTCCCATGTTTGCCCGATCATTGAGTGGAGAGAAAACATTCAAGGAAAAAGTCGGATACTGTTCCCGACTTGCCTATCCAGGCGGGAGGAAGGTGATAGGAGCATCACCGTTGGATCTCGGATCCAACGGCTGCCATGTCTGGCGCAAGAAAAGGGGCTGATTTACTATTTCTAGAAAAAGGAAGAAAACATGACATTTAATACACCGTCTTATAAATCCTCTCACTTTATGCAAACTTGTTCAAATCATATATCTTTCTCTGTTTATCCTTTTAACCCCAAACTTTGAGGGTAAGTCGTTAATGACTTAATCTATACATGTGCCAAGTTTGGAACCAAAAACTGAAAATAAGAGGGACTTTTCTTCATATACAAGTCATCCACTTATAAGGCACATATGATGCATTAAAATTCACCCTTTTCTCTTTCTTTCTTTTCTATTTTCTTTATTTCGATTCCTTTTTCTTGTTAAAGACATTGTGGAACTGATCATCAAACAATAGTGGTCATCCATGCCACTTTTCTAGAGAATTCTACACAATTCTCATATATGCACACTATTATTTTTTTCTTTACTTATTATAGGATTTTCTCTTATCCTTTTTCCTTCTTATCATTATTGGATTTATCATACCAATATAAACCATGGAATCTTGCATCCAAGGGAAATTTTGCAAAAGAATCGATTCTTTCAAAATATATCATACAATTTTCCATTCAAATCCTTTTTATTTGAAAAATTGCATTTCCATCAATACAACAAATTGAGGTTATAACAAGTTCAGTGCGTTTGGTTGGACAAAATGATGGGGAAGGAGGAGAGTGAATGGGAAACAGAGGGGAATATCTATGCACATATCCCATGCTTCCCTCCCACCAAATCGAGGTGAAGAGGAGGGGAAGGGGACAATAATGCCTTTTAGTAACTATCCCTTTTCAAGACAAGAAAAACAAAGCTCGCCGCTTTTTTGTCTTCCTTTTGCTTCCCCCCATGCCAACCCAATAATACTATCAATAAGTTCGATCTCCCTCCCTTCCCCTTCCCCATCATTTATCCCCTTCCCTTCCCATCCTCTTCGTATGTACCAAATTTAGCTTTAATTTCTAATGCCTTGAATGCTGTCCAATGATACTCAAAGGTGGGAAATGGTGTTTCAACTACTACAAATGCCTTTTAAATTTGTTTCCAATATGTATGAAATCCGACTTTTCAATTTGTTTCCCATATGTATGACATCCATCATTCAGTGTACAAATCTTGCCATTATTGAAATAATACATCTGACAATGTTGTATGAAAAAAGTGGAAACTAATATGATTCATTTGTTGGAGAGTTGATAGGTTTCAGAATTTTAAATTTTGATATTAAATCCCATAAATTATCTGTAGCTTGTAATCAATGTGTCAACCATCATTACAACACAAATTAGTGATTCTGCACTAAATTTCTAGTTCTTGAACTAATTACAGAGGTGAGGCACCCATTCACTAAAGGCAAGTGTTATATGTTGATGCTCAAAGGTGGGGAGATTGTGTTTGAAATGATTCCAGTGAACAAAACTAAATCCCGATCAACGAGACCCTCTTATCACACTTCTAGAAGTCCAGAGAACCTCCTAAAAAAGAGGTCACGAAGGTTTTCTAGATTATTCATAATGCGGTCCAGATTAAAAGAATTGAAAAAGAATGAAAGAATTAAGGAGGATAGTTCAAGAATTCGACTACCCAGGTCAAAATGCAGCAACAACTCTTCCTTTCGTAGCTTGAGCCTTCCAGGGTGAAGAATGGTGGATGGGTAAAAATTGGTGTAGGGTTGACGGGAAAGTTGACTTAAAGGGTTTGAAGGAGCTGCATTTGTTCAATTTCCCGAAGAGCTCTGCATCTAACATGCAAGTCATTTGATTTGTACAAGCTGTTCGATTTGATTAGACCCAGTGAAATGAAAAACAGGCTGAGCGGCCGATTAATCGGCCAAACCCCTAGCCCGTTCGATTTTTGCTAAAATCGCCGGTTAACTTTTTTGTAATTAATCGGCCGTTTTTTCCCTTTTTTTCCGTTTTTTGCCCTTTTTTTCCCGCTTTTTGGCCGTTTTTTGTCCCTTTTTTGTAAATTTTGCTGTACACCTGTAACTTTATATATACTATATGGCCCCAAGTATTACTGACTATAATATATTAAACTTAAATATCCTATGATAAGCCTAGTCTAATAGAATGCATACTTGTATGCAAGTTGGGATAATAGGGTACTGTTGTAAAGTGTAATTTATACAAGTAAAATATATGTAATGTAACTATTATCTAATTTTAGAATGCATACTTTAGTTAATTGTACTGCTGTAATGTATGACTAATTGATGATATGCACATATAACAATAAGTTAGAAAGGTATCCAATAATGAGTCTATTGTTTACTGTATGCAAGTTGGGATAATAGGGTACTGTTGTAAAGTGTAATTTATACAAGTAAAATATATGTAACTATTATCTAATTTTAGAATGCATACTTTAGTTAATTGTACTGCTGTAATGTATGACTAATTGATGATATGCACATATAACAAAAAGTTAGAAAGGTATCCAATAATGAGTCTATTGTTTACTGCTTAACTATGTAAACATGTGATGCAAAAATATTTCTGAATCATGTATGTGGGGTATTTTATCTATGTCAAATCTATTATTTAGTATATTATGGCTATAATTATTGTCTTATAGCTATCTTATAAACTAATTGGGTGTTTTTACTGTTGGGTAGAGTGTTTAGATTCTTTAGAATCTTTAGATATATATATAAAAGTTTCAAAAAGTATTAGTATTTATATACATATATATGTAATTTTGTATCAAATTATATAGGAAATTAAAACCCGTTTTTTAAAAAAATCGGCCGCTTAATCAGCCGCTTACCGCTTAACCAGTTACAAGGTGCTGTCCGCACGGTTACCGCTTAACGTTTTTTAAAACATTGATTAGACCACATCGGTCAACTTAGGCAAGTTGGTTAGTTTGCTCTTGACAGTCAATCCGTTTTCATCTTATTTTTGACGACAACAACTCCAAAGCCTCCACTCTTTCCAGCAATCGTTCCCAACTAGCCTAAACTCTTGAACTTGCCCCATATCACACATTTCTAGACAAAGTAGAAATATTATATCAATATACATGAATCACAATTGCCCAATAGCATAAGCAAGAAAATTCATATCCGATAGTAAAGGAACATACATTACATCAGTAAGTTCACCGTAGAATTTGTGATTTAATAAATATTCACTATCTCTTTGAGTTTGGCGAGCAACATGAAACCCGTACTGGCCTAGATTGCCACCTTATGTTATAAGCACTTTGTTGAACTCCAAATCAAATATGCCCACTTGACACAGTCTTTGTAAGTTGTATGGGGGTAATGAACCGTAATAAAGCTAGACCTACGTTTCAACAATTCAAACATATCAAAATTTGGATTTTAACCTTAAACGTGAGCATTCCAAGTTTCCAACACAATGGGCTTCAATTAGCCTAAAATGGCTCAACACATCCCTACAATTCGATATTGATTAACTCTCAAGTCCAAGTTGTAATTCAATTGCTAGCATATACCAAAAGCATGTAGTTTAGTAAGATTTATTTTGAAATAACTGTAGACAAAATATAATTAAAAAAAGCAGAAATAAGTTAGGTTGAATTCTTCTATAATGGTTGTCATTATTGTACTAATGTTGTCTAGGGTCTCTCATTTATTCAATTGGGATCTATGTGCATGTGAAAGCTCTAGAGTGGAGGGGGCATACTAGAAGGTAATAGCAACTTGATTAATAAAGAGAGATGCAATTAAATGAGTTAAGCGAGCAACCAATAAGCACAATCCCAAAACACTTAAGCTGTATAGTGGTTTCTGCATGAAAAATGGTACATCCACTTCCTAGTAGTTTCTTATCAGGATTTCTTAACTTGTAATTATTGATCTTTTTTTGATATGAGGGAACCACCCCTGCGGAGGAGCCACACAATGCAAACCACCATCCCCTCAACTTCCTGCACATCAGGGGGAGTGTGTAAAATCACACATAGGTACCATGTGTAACCGGACAAGGGATCACTTAGGCTACACAATTGAGGATTTAAACCCGGGCCCCTACTCTGGGGACCTTGGGCCTTCACCGCCGAGATATAACCCCAGTGGCAAAAAATATTGATCTTTATATATTGGGAAAAATTACAACTACCAGTGCCTTTTGTGGTAAAAAACAAAACCTCTTTTTCAGCTCAAGGACAACCACCATCTTCTCTAGGAACGACAGATGACCACCCAGAGTTATTTGCAGGCTTTAGCTCCAAACCTCCACTTCTTCTTTGCTGGCTTTAGAAGAACATCCTTGCAAAGGATTACCTTCTTCTCCTTCCACCTGTAGATGCTACCTTCTCTCAATAAGTAGCATCAGAGAACAAGAACTAACACGTTACAAGAGAGGAAGAAGGAGTGTACAACACTCTCAAAGATTACAAGTGAAAGCTCCTATTGAAAAAGTGATGAGACACACCTCCACAATGGTTTTAGCAAGGTTTTGTGTGGTGGAGTAGGGAGTTCAAGCTGAGATCGGATTAGGCTTACCTGTAGCAACTAGGAATGGTAAGGTAATTGCTAGGATCAATTAGTATGTAACATGTAATGCTCAAGTCTACATAGGCTCTTCTAAGGCTCCCCTATATATAGAAAACACTTAATAAATATTAAATACTCTAGATAGTTGTTGAGAAGTCCCAGGATGAGCTAAGTGCTCATCTAGTCATTAGAATATCTAGTAAGATTATAACGGTTAGTAGCACAGCTGAACAATCTGATTAATTCATTCGAAGTAGAGTTTGATCGGAATGCCACTTGATCGAACTTGGATAGTCCGATTGAAAAACAGTCTGTTTGAATAAACCTTTTTTTCGGAAAACAACTCAAATATTTTTTTTTGAATAAATCCTACAATGTGTATACTAGTGTATTACTGGGTTGTGGGATGGATTGGTGGTGCGGGACACATGCAACACATTATTCTCTTTTTTTTCTATATAATTGGTTACCTAAGTGCAAGTTACCTAATTATCATTATCGTAAGTCTTAATAGTTTTGTTTTTATTTTATATTTTATTTGGCAAATTATGCAATTGCCTCGGGTCTAGGGTTTTATGCCTTTTATCATAAATACCAACCTTGAGGAGCCTTGACGACTTGTCCAAGGCAGTTGAATTTTAATTAAGAATTTGATATTTTGGTATTTTTCTTTGATCCCCTCACACACTTCCTGATGCAACTCAACAAGCGGTATTTGAGCCAAAACCTAAATTATTATGGTACAATCTCTTTACCTTCTCCCATGTTATCTTCTTCCCATCTATCAACGTCACCACTCTGCACTTCTACGCTTCCTCTGCAACAAGTATCCGATACCGTACACAACATAGCAACGAGGTTTGTTGCTACAGACGCACATGACCTATGCAACTAGTTGCCATCGTCTTAGTTGTCAAGGCGCCCTAGGCGCTAGACGACGCCTCAAACTAGGCACCCAGCCTATAAAATGCATTAAGTGGGCGTCTAAGGCCTTTTAGGCCCAAATTAAGCCATTTAAAGGCTAGATTAGCATGAATCAAGTCTAGATTTGGTAAAATTACATCCCCTTGAGTTATTTTATGGTTGAAGTATGTTATATGTCTGATTTAGGCCAAATCAGGTCAAATTTTTTCAAATTAGGTCTAATCTGGGAGAAAACAGGTCTGATTTGGGGTTGGGCCAAATTGGTAAGTCCTCATAGTGTTGTTTGTTAATTTTTTTGTACTTCCTCATATGTCTGTTCTTCTTGCTTTTTTTTTTTCCATCCTTTGTCCTGCATTTTATTCCTAAATCCTACTGCTGCTGCCTTTTTTTGCGATTTATTCCTCCTATATCTCCTCCTACTACTATGTGATTATGTCATATGTGCATATTTCTTATTTCAGGATTGTCCTATATCTCCTCCTCCTGAATCTACTACTACTATTGCATATATTTGTTCTTCTTTTTCTTATTTCTTCCTCCTAAATTTCCTCTCACAGCTACTGTTGTTTGCATGTTTCCATTTATTTCACTGACCTATTCTTCCTTCCTCTATATTTTCTATTTCAGCACCTGCTACTGCTGTTTTTTATTTTGTTTTGTTGAATTCTGCCTCCTCTTTCAATCTTCTTTTACTGCCCTTGTGTTTGTTTTATTCTGACTTCTTCCTGCATAACTCCTACCATTTGCATGTTTCTTTTTATTCCATTTTCTCTCTGCAATTCATACTTATCTTCCTCTTGCCGATGTTTCTTTTTCTTCTTGTTAATTCTCTTGCCCCTAATTCTCCTGTAGTTATCAATTCAATATTAGACTTTAATGAATATAATTACATTATCACATATAGTATCATGTGTACAAACATATAAACACGTAACTGGAAAAAAGTAAGAAAAAAATGCCCAGAAAAGTCTAGGTGCCCGCCTAGGCGCCCCTTGGCTTAAACCTATTGCCTAAACGCCTTGACAAGTGTGGCCATTGTGCCCCTCCCATAGTTATCCATGCCCCCGCCTAGTTCGGCTAGGCTCTGGAGGTGTACAATTCTAAGCTCCTAGGTCCCCAATGGACCGGGCGCAAGCCCCAGTTTATTTAAGTCCAAAGTTTGTCATTTTGGCACCAAATTAGGTCAAATCTAGTCAAACAAGGTGTAAGGTCATTCTAAGGCTAAACTATGTTCGCCTATGTTTGAATCAAGTCAATTTTGGTTTCATTTGGCCAAATTAGGTCTGGTTTAAGTCAAATGAGAGCATTTTAGATCTATTTTAAGTCATGGTAAGGGTCCATGCAGGTGAATCTAATTTAAGAAACTAAAATTACGTTATAGACCTACCTAACATATATTTTTAAAATCTAAAATAATTACAAACTTAGAAAATTTATAGAACGCCTAGTTCACCTATGCAATGCCGCCTAGGCGACTAGGCTCCCAATACCAGGTCACCTTGTAGACAACTATGTGCCCCGTCTAGGTAGTGCCGCTCAGGTGAGTGGGCTCCTAATACCAGGAGGTCACCACTTAGACAACTATGTGCCCCGCCTAGGTACTGCCGCCTAGGTGACTAGGCCCCCAATACCATGAGGTCACTCTGTAGACAACTATGTGCCCCACGTAATCTGGAGTCTGCCCCCCCTAGCCTTTTGTTCTGGTCCACGATTCTGGACCACCAACAAGGTTTCCCGTGCACGTAAGACTCTCTGCCGTCTACTTGCCTTTTGTTACCCTACTTTGATACTACCAATGTCACCCCACCGCACCCATCACTCTCCCCTTGACCCCTACATCCACTTCCTGTAAATGCGTGCCCACCCTGTCTCTCCCTTGCACCCAGACCCAACTACTCCCTGCTCACCCTCCTGCTCCTCCCCACGTCACCTGACGTGCGACCTGCTGCCCGCTTCCCCACCTATCTCTTCGACTTCATTGTTGCCTCTATGCCAAAGTTGAGAGGACTTCCTATTGCATTTATCTTCCAGTAATAGTATATTGGTCGTGTTTAACACAAACTCATGCAAGAGATATTACTTTGGCGAGACTAGAAGAGGCTATGTTTTAACTTTTTTGGGCAATCTAAGTCTCTAATCATAGTGTAACTGCCTTTTAGATTCCTATTTTATCTCTTGATGAAATTTGAGTTATTCTTTCGCAAAAGGCTATCTTCTATTTTTTTGCATGTTTAAAATAATTATTGTTATTATCATTGACATATCAAGTGCTTCTATTTCTACCAGCAATGAGATTCACTGAATATTACCACTTGGACATCTTATTTAAAATTTGATAAAACTCTCACAATAGACATGATTTACTTGTAATGCCCTTGTCTTGGTCTGTACTAGGGTTCTTCATTCCAAACAAAATGTACAACAAATTAGTAATCTGAAAGACATATAATGACAAAATATATATAAAACGAACAAGTCTGATTTCGATTTTATTGAAACCAAAGAGATACTTGGTTATGCGTATAAATCTGGAATTTAGGGACTGCCTTGTCTATTTCATTATGTTCATCAAGTTGATTATTCTTTGCATTAACGTTTCTACATATATAATGTTGAAAAGTGTGAGGGAAACTCACTTGTGTTGTTACATTAGAAGGCACACCCCTGTACTATATTTAGGAAAAGGGGGAACATTATAGACTTGGGACTCAAGTAAGGCTATGTGGCCCGAGACACTTAAGCCCATATACTAATTAACCTGTAAACTAAATAGGATAATAATACTTTCTAGCATATTGTTTGTGGCTTAGACTCTTAGATTGTATACTAAAGCTGTTTGTCTCATTTGCCTTATTTTGGTGTTCCTTATCATATTTGTTGGAAATACAGGCCCATTGGATGTAGATTCCGGCCTTATTACCCGGAAGAAACACGGAACTCAATACCGGAGTTTGAGAAAGGCACTGTGTAAGGGCTATGGCTACCAGCTAGGGGAGAGAATGCTGCATCACAATGGCTATCGAATTATCGGTTACAGATCACAACTCGTGCAGGTATCTGTCAGTTATAAATGGTCATGCTATGAATTCTTGCTCATGTTTACTTGATTTTCATGGAGTTTGGTTCTTTTGGCCATGCTACTTATTCAAAACTGCAATGACCCAGCTTACTAAAATGACATTAGAACTAAAAACTGTCATCTGCAGTTTGTATAAACACTTTTGGCCTGTGTGGATCCATTTGATACTTTTAGCTCCCACAACACATTCTCGCCAATGATGAGATTCTACCTCTCATATACGCTGAGTATGAGCTTTGATTCCTGTTTATTATATTTAGTTATGGATGAACTAATAAAACATATTCTTGCTGGTTTTTTTGGCGCATGTTACTTGTCCATGATATCGGGCTAACTGGTGAAACTAGAATAGAGAGAATGGAGGATTGCTTGAGATTCTAAAGCAAGCTCAAAATTTCGTCAAAATTGGTGAAATTTCGCCAATTATTTCGATTCGTCCAGCCATCGGATATAGAAATGACCAAACATGTCCTTATGTAACTTCGCCAGAAAAAAATAAATTTCATTGGCTTTTTCAAATTTTGACAAAATTAGGTAAATTTCTATGAAAAAAGCCCATTTCATCGCATTCTGGGAAAATTTCAAGAAACATAGGTAATTTTTCGAGAAGTGGGGTACAATTTCTGCAGATTTTACTATATGACTTCTTGGACTTTTTAGGGGCAATCTAAGTTATGTTTCTTCTCTTCCTAACCTTTTTCTACCCCTCCTATTTCTTTTACTTCTATAATGTTCAATGAAAGAAATATTTAAAAATGGGTATGGGAGTTGTATCTATGGTTATTGTTAATAAATCTTATTTATATTTAACTTTATTATATTTTGTAATTTCTATATATTACTGGATCTATATGTAATTTCTCCACGTTCTCTTATTAATAAAAAGGAGAGGGCACATTGCTCCTCTCTACAATGCTGCATTGCATGTAGTATTGTGGCACCCTAAATCTCAACATGGTATCAGAGTGAGATTGACCCTAGGTAGACCAACTGCCGCCCACCTAAGACAACAACAGCTACAGCCGGTGCAAGACCAGCTGCCGCCGCCGGCCGCCAGGGGCCAGCAGTAGCCGTTGTCGGCCGCAAGACCAGCAACCGTCGGCTCTAGGCTCGACAGCAGTAGCCGCCGGCCACTAAGCTAACATCAGTCGACGTTGACGCCAGAGACCGAGGACAGCCGTCGGCCAACACGTCTGCGGGCTACTTCAGTTAATCCAACGGAGTAAATTCCAAATCGAAGGGTCCGCGTCTACGTTAGGAATTCCTAATCACATCTCCTCCATGTGTGATTAAAGAATTTTCTATTGGGGGTTGTTGATGCGTTAGTCACACATCTAATCTGTTGATGCAATGTGTATCTTTCCGTCACTCAGTTTCTCTCTTGACGTGTATCATCCCGTCATTCTATTTTCCATTTAGATCATGAAGGACACCAAGGCATCTACCATCTTCAACTAGATGTCACTTTCCCCTTCATCAAGCTGAACAGGAAGAATTATCTCTTGTAGATGAATGTTGTCCATACAGTGTTGGAATCCCGAGACAAGGCAAAACATGTTGATTCCGATCCTCGTGCTTCTACTGACAAAGGCTATGCTGAATGGAAGCGTCATAATAGTCTGGTGAAGACATGGCTGTGGGGGAGCATGAAACCTGGAATGGCTACTAGATTCATGTTCTACACTACTGCCAAAGAGATATGAGATGCAGTAAAGAAACATTACTAAAAAAATGCTCTTCGTCAGTTTATGATATATGATCGTCTATTTGCAGAACGATAGAGAGACAAGCCTTCAGAAGAATATTTTGGAGTGATCCAAGCTATTGCTCAAGAACTGAGCTTTCTATCATCCAGTGACTGTCATAGAACAAGTCAAAAGACATAGATGACTTGATTACAACATAATTCTTATCCGGTTTGAGTTCTTCATGCAGTTCAGCCTGCAGTGTTATCCTAGCTTCTGATAAACTTCCCAGCTTGGAAGAAGGTTACTCATGGATTTTACAGTCAAATTTTGAGCAGGTTGATCCTATAGTTGTCCCATCCTGTCTCATGGAGATTCTCATGCATCTGTAGTCGCTGCAGTTAAAGGAGGCCGTATAGGTACAGGCCAAGGACGTGGCACACATCCTAAGTGCACTTTCTGTGACAAACCTGGACACAGTTGAGAAATGTTGGAAGAAGCATGGCAGACCTACTGCACCACCTGTGGGGATAACAAACTATGCTAGCACTACCGAGTAATCTGAGCCTCCTGCTTTGAGTTTGGATCTTCTCACCAAGGAGGAATATAATAGATTTATTCTGGCTACCCAACATTTGAGTTTGGGATCATCTTCTTCTTCAACAAACCTGGCATCTACTACTAGAAATCAGGTTACCTCTTCTGGTTCAACTTCTTCATTGGTGGCACAACATATGACTGGTATGAGGAGACTGCTTCATTCCATTGGCTCACATATTCCTCACTAATCTGTGACAATAGAAGATGGTTCTGTGAGGAGAGTGTTAGCCAATAGATCTGTTTCTCTGATTCCTAGAATTGATCTTAAATCTGTGCATTATGTGCCTGTATTTCCATTTAATCTTCTTTCTGTTGCAAAATTGATTGATACTATGAAATGTATGGTGACATTTAGACCTTCTTGTTTTGTATTACAGGATCTCAAGAGTACGAGGACGATTGGCGGGGGGGGGGGGCTAGGAAAGGTGATCTCTACCTCTTCCATGGTGAAAGTCTACCTCGCCAAGTATCTGCTCCTGCTCCCGCTATCCTTTTGAGCGGTTCTTCTTACCATGGCACTACAGATATGGACATCCTTCGTTGGAAAGCTTGAGAAAGTTAGAACCTGAGTTATCCCAATTGTCTTCATTAGTGTGTCACATCTGTCAATTGGGGAAACATCATAGAATGTCTTATCCCAGTCGTGTCAATAAACGAGCTTCTTGTCCCTTTGAGTTAGTCCACAATGATGTTTGGGGTCTTGTAAAGGACAACAACTATAATGGCTTTCGCTATTTTATTTCCTTTGTGGACGATTTTTCTCGCATGACATGGATTTATTTGTTGAAGAGTCAAGAGTCTGTGTTATCCATTGTCAAGCATTTTCATCAAGAAATAAAAATTCAATTTGATTGCAATATTAAAATTCTTCAATCTGATAATGCCTTGGAATATGTTCAAAGTGTTGTTGCTGATTTTTGTAGCTCTGTTGGGATGATACATCGTACATCCTGTCCTTACACCCCTCAACAAAATGGGGTAGCTGAGAGGAAAAATCGTCACCTTCTTGATATTGCCAAAACAATTATGTTTCAATCCAATGTTCCTAAGAGATTTTGGTCTGATGCTTTATTTACTGCCTGCTTCCTTATTAACTGACAACCCTCTTCTGTACTTTAAGGACGTACTCCTTTCTCTGTCTTACGTCCCAAAGATCAACCCTTTCTTGTTCCCCTTAGAGTGTTTGGTTGTACTTCCTTTGTCCACAATTTATGATCCTTAGGCTGATAAATCATCCCCTAGGTTGATTAGGATTCATTTTCTTGGGTATCTAACACTAGCAAATGGTACAAGTGTTATTGTCCCAGTCTCCGTCGTATGTTTGTGTCTAGGGATGTAACTTTTCATGAGTCCACTCCATATTTTTCTAGTGTTCCCAGTAAGAGAGAGCAATTGTGTGAGAGTGAGAGAGTGCCACCATCAGACATCAGTGAGAGTGCCACCACCGCATCAGAGTGAGAGAGTGCCACCTATAATTCCTAACTATATTGTAGTTCAGGAAGAGCAACCCGCATATGATACCTCAATTCAACAATATTCACATGTTTACAGCAGACGAGGCAGACATGATCCATAGGAGGCAGCGACTCCAGTCTCTGAGCCTTCCCATCTCCCTCTACTCAAGAGACTCCTGATGAACCATCTGACCTTGATGTTCTCATTGCAATCCGCAAAGGTACTCGTTCATATACTGTTCGACATCCTATTGCAAGTGTGTGTTGTTTGTCAAAATTATCTAAGCAAGCCCGTTCATTCGCTCTTGGGATTGATTCCGTGGTCATTCCAAGAAATCATCTTGATGCTATGAAGGATATTGGATGGAAACAGGCAATGCATAAATGTCTGCTCTTCTACAAAATAACACCTGGGAACTTATTGACTTACCTCCAGATAAAAATGTTGTGGGCTACAGATGGGTATACACAGTGAAACATAATCCAGATGGTTCGGTTGAGAGGTTGAAGGCTAGACTGGTGGCAAAATGTTACACTCAGACATATGGGGTTGATTTCTTTGAGACCTCTTCACCTGTGGCTCGTCTGAATTCAGTGCGGATTCTTATTTCTCTGACTACTATTTTTAACTGGCCTCTATTTCAGTTTGATGTAAGAATGCCTTTCTTCATGGTGATCTACAAGAAGAGGTGTACATGGAGCAACCTCTTGCTTTTATTGCTCAGGGGGAGTGTTAGAAGGTGTGTAGATTGAAGAAAGCCATCTATGGGTTGAAGCAATCTCCTAGATCTTAGTTTGATAAGTTCTGTGATGTTGTACTAAAGATGGGCTTTTCTCGTTCTGTGACTGATCACTCCTTATTCTATTCTAGCTCTCCTGTTGGATCTATTATTATTATGTTGATGATATAGTTATCACCGACAGTGATTCTATAGGCATATCACGTGTGAAAGAAGAATTGCTGGGGCATTTTCGTACAAAGGATCTGGGCAAATTGAGGTATTTTCTAGGCATTGAAGTACTTAGATCTCATGCATGTACTAATTTGTCTTAGAGAAAATACGTGTTGGATTTACTGCAGGAAGCAAGTATGAGTGAGTCCAAGCTGGTGTCTGTTCCTATGGACTATCATGTGAAGGAGACGACTGATGATACTGATTATCCAGATCCAGGATATTATAGGAAAATTATTGGTAATCTGATATATCTGACAACTACTCGCCCTGACATTTCCTTTGTTGTAGTAGTGAGTCAGCATATGAGCTCACCACAACAGTCACATTGGACAACAATTTGTCGTATTCTAAGATATTTGAAAGGTGCACCTGGTAAGGGGAAACTTATTACATACCCAAGACCCCTGTGTTTACTCTGGTTCTTACTGGTTATGCAGATGCAGATTGGGCTAGTAATCTGAATGACAGGAGGTCTACTTCTGGATATTGCACGTTTTTAGGAAATCACCTTATCACCTGGAAAAATAAAAAGCAGAATGTTGTGGCAAGATCTAGCACGGAGGCTGAGTATAGAGCAATGGCTCATGCCTGTTGTGAGTTGCAGTGGGTTCGATCTGTGCTTTCTGAATTAAAGATTCCGGTGTTGTCTCCCATAGAGCTCAGATGTAACAATCAAGTTGCAATCTATATTGCCAAGAACCTAGTCTTCCATGAATGCACTAAGCACATAGAGGTTGACTGCCACTTCCTCAGAGATCAGATCAAGAATGGTACTGTCGTGACTCCACACAATCTGAAGATCAACTTACAAATGTTCTCACAAAGCCATTGAGTTGAGCAACATTTCATAACTTTTGCAACAAGGTGGGCATACACGATGTGTACGCTCCAGCTTGAGGGGGTGTTAATATATCTTATTTATATTTAACTTTATTATATTTTGTAATTTCTATATAATGCTGGACCTCTATGTAATTTCTCCAAGTTCTCTTATTAGCAAAAGGGAGAGGGCACATTGCTACTCTCTACAACGCTGCATTGCACGTAGCATTGCGACACCCTAAATCTCAACAGTTATGATGACCCGTTGGCTTTTAATTTTGACGTCACATAATTTGTAATGATAGTGCACAAGATTCACATGACCACCGAGATATTTGGTATGCATGCCATTATCAATCACACCTCTTAACTACATGGTTGCCTCCTATAGGTTGTAACTATAAAAGCACATGATCAAGAACAATGCTTGAGTTAATCCATTAGTATGCAGTTTGTCACTAGTAGGCATATAGAGATTACATTGAGACACATCTATGCTTGTATAAATCAAATAAATTTGAGATAATATGGTGATAGGTATAATCAACCAGGAGGATGATAACCATCATGGTTCAACTAGATACATAAACCATAGTTGTCTTATGCTTCCTCAGTACTCACTCACATACCACTCTAAAACTATTTATGTACTATGTCTTGTCATCCTATCTAGAGGTCTTACCATTCTAAATCATATTATCATCATCATCATCATCATCTAAGCCTCAGTCCCAACTATGTTAGGGTTGGCTACATGGATCCTTCGTTTCCATTCAACTCTATCATGGGCCATATTCTGGTTGGGATGTAGAGATTCAAAATCTCTTTTTATAAGCTCATCCCATGTTAATTTAGGTCTTCCTCTTCTTCTATTTATTGTGCTTGACTCAATAGCATTCCTTTGTATAGGCGCATTTGTCGGTCTGCATTGCACATGTTCGTACTATCTGAGTCGGCCCTCGCGCAACTTGTCCTCAATGCTCGCCACCCCCACTTTATTCCTGATATAATCATTTCTCAAGCGATCTTTTCTTGTCTTCCCACACATCCATCTCAACATACGCATTTCAACCACGTTCATTTTGTTGAGACCTTGTTTCTTCACCGCCCAACATTCACTCCCATAGAGCATGGCTGGCCGTATAGTTGTTTTATAAAACTTACTTTTTAACCTGAGAGATCTTTCGATCACATAATACTCCAGTTGCACTCCTCCATTTCAACCATCCTGCAGTGATCCTGTGACAAACGTCATTTTGGACACCCCATCTATTTGAATAATAGAACCCAAGTAACCGAATTTATCACATTTTGGTATATCTACTCCGTCCAACTTTGCTCCATTATTCACATTGCGGGATTGGCTGAAATTGCAATGCATATACTCAGTTTTGCTCCTGCTAATCATCTGTCTATTTGATTCCAATGCCTCTCTCCACCGTTCAACTTTATCATTTAATCCGTCTTTAGTTTTGTCAATCAAAACAATATCATCAACAAATTACATACACCAAGGAATATCATCTTGAACATTCTTTGTCAGCTCATCCATAACAAGAATGAACAAATATGGGCTGAGTGTGGATCCTTGGTGTACCCCAACTGTGATAGGAAAAGTTGGTGTCTCTCCTCCATGAGTCTTCACACTTGAAGTAGAGCTATCACACGTCTTTGATCTAGGGCACACCCTTTTTCTCTAAAACCATCCACAACACTTCTCTGGGTACTCGATCATAAGCCTTTTCCAAATCAATACACACCATATGGAGATCTCTTTTTCTTTCTCTAGACTTCTCCATAAGCCTCCTTATCAAAAAAATAACATCTGTTGTTGATCTTCCAGGCATGAAACTAAATTGGTTGTTTGAGATCTGCGTTATAGATCTTAGCCTCTGCTCAATAATCCTCTCCCAAAGCTTTATTGTGTGACTCATCAACTTGATACCTCTGTAGTTTGTGTAGCTCTGAACATCACCTTTGTTCTTACAGATGGGGACTATAGTACTATTTCTCCACTCATCTGACATCTTCTTTGTCTTCATAATCTTGTTAAAGAGCTTTGTTAACCACATAACTCTTTCATCCCCCATACTCTTCCATACATCAATGGGAATACCGTCTAGTCCGCATGCCTTTCTCATGTTCATCTTCTTCAAAGCATTCTTGACCTCAAATGGTGAAACTCGTCGTGTGTAAATGATATCTCTTGTATTCATATCACACGAGTCTTTAACATTATTTGCAGTATCTTCATTAAAAAGCTTGTGGAAGTAATTTCTCCACTAGTTCTTGATATCATCGTCCTTCACCAACACCCTGCCATCTTCATTCTTGATGCATTTCACTTGACTCAGTCTCTTCCTTTCCTTTCTCTTATACGAGCCGTTTCATATATATATCTTTTTCCCCTTCTCTTGTGTCCAACTTCTTATAAATATCATCAAAGTATCTAGACCTTGCCTCTTGGACAACCTTTTTAGCTTCTTTCTTTGCTTGCTTGCATCTTTGGAATGTTGCATCATCTCGAGATTTGGGCAAGCTGTATAGATCTCCCTTTTCAGTTTAATAGCCTTCTGTACTTCATCATTCCACTACCAAGTCTTTGTTTGTGGAGGCTCACAACCTTTGAAGTCCCCTAAAACCTCTTTGGAAATTTTTGTTATGCAGGAGCTCATGTTATGCCACATAGTGTTAACATCAGACTCCCAAGTTCCAAGTTCCCTCCTCGCCGAGTTTATCATGAAAAGCCAATTTCTTTTCTCCTTTAAGATTCCACCACTTGATCCTGCTATCTTGGTTTCTATTTTGCTTGCCTTTATAGATCTTCAAGTTAATATCCACAACCACCAACCTATGTTGGGTCGTGAGCAATGTTTTAAAAAGCGTGAAACGGGAGGCGTGCAGACGGGACCTTGTAGCTGATTAAGCGGCAGGTGGGCGATTAAGCGGGCGATTTTTGAAAAAGCGGATGCTTAAAATCTTATAAATTTATATACAAAATTACATGTATGTGGATATAAAAAATATATTTCTAAGGAAATCAGTAATACTAACCAGTAGTATCAATTAGTAATGAACGAAATCTGCAAGAAAATTAGTAAAATCAGTAAAACCATTAGAAGTATAATAGAGTAATACGATATTTACTTGGATATATTACATCAGTACCCTATTATATACAGCTTACAAACAAAGTTTGCATTCTAAAATAGGACTAGGTATATCATAGAACATTTAATGTATACCAGCTTCATATATTATACTCAATACTACTTGGATTATATATTTAATTAACATTACATGCTTACAGCAACATTTTTTTCAAAAAGCAGAAAAAAGCGGAAAAAGGGGGGGGGCAAAAAAGCGGGAAAAAGCGGGCGCTTTTCTTCAAACCGAGTAAGCGGGCACTTTTCTTCAAACCGAGTAAGCGGGCGCTTAAGGGCAAAATTAAGCGGATGGGGGTCTTGGCCGATTAAGCGGCCGCCTGGGCCGTTTTTTAATACACCGGTCGTGAGTTCTTCGCTAGGAATCACTTTACAATCCTTGCATATATTACGATCCACTCGCCTCGTAAGGAGATAATCAATTTGGCTACAATTGTTCCCACTCTTGAAAGTAATCTTATGAGATTCTCTTTTTGTGAAATGGGTGTTTACCAAAATCATATCATATGCAACTGCAAAATCTAAAATCCTCTCCTCCATTTCTGCTGCCATATCCAAAACCACCATGAACTCTCTCGTATCCAGCATTACTACTCCCCACATGGCCATTTAAATCACTCCCAATAATAATCTTCTCATCTATAGGTATTCCCTGCATCAATTCATCCATGTCATCCCAAATATCCTTCTTAGCCTCCTCAGTCCTCGCTAAGGCCAAATTGGGGGGCATAAGCGTTAATAATATTTTCCCCAAGAACAACCTTGATAGCTATGATTCTATTGCCCATCCTTGTGATCTTTACAACATCATCCTTCAACATCTTATCAACAATAATACCTACGCCATTTCTAAGTTTATCAATACCCATATACCAAATTTTATGACCTGTGTTTCCAATCTCTCTACAACGTTCCCCTGTCCACTTTGTTTCCTGCAAGCAAGCTATACTGACTTTTCTTCTAATCATGGTATCCACTATCTCTAAAGATTTCCCTGTTAGAGAGCCAATATTCCAAGATCCAACTCTAATCCTTTTTTGTTGAAATTGCTTCTTTACCTGCCTTCTTTGGAAATGTTGCCCTTGCAAATTTTTCACTACATTCGGGCAATGATGCGGTGAGACTAGCTTCTTTACCCACACCCGTCTAAGATGTAGGAACCTTTGCACATTTTTTGCTACATCCGGACGATGATGCCGCGGGACTAGCTTCTTCACCCACACCCGTCCAAGATGTGGAAACGCTTGTCTGTCATTCAATACAACCGGGCGCCGTAACCCCTTGCATATTTATCACTGCACCCGAGTGCCGATGCAGTGCGTCACCAGGTAGAGACGCTCCAACGAAATTTTTGTAAGGATCCATGTCAATAGAAAGAGTGATAGTTTTTATCGCTGGCTGTCAACCTACCACCAACCCTCCTTTACTTGGGCTTGGGACTGGCTATATTTGCACAAAATGTACAAAAACATAGGCGGAGTTATTCTAAATCATATTATATTTTCATAAATTTGTGTTTTTAAGTCTATATATTGTGCTTGTAAACTATAATGACTTAATTCATTCGTTTCACCCCTAAATTTGACCTCAAAATCCCAATCGAAATCCCCATCAAAACAGTTCAACTTCCTTCACTCACACATGAGAAGCACCACCCCTTCATATCTAGTATGAACTATTATTGCATATTTGAGTAGATTTACACTAGTAGACCGTTTTGGTAAAATTTCATAAAAAAATGATCATTTCGTCGTTGAAGCGCCATGAATACATTTGTTGAAATTTCCGTCAAAATTTATTGAGAATTCTGTTTTTGTCAACACCAAAACGACGTTGAAATCAGACATTTCTTCCTTGTTCTAAAGGTTTTAAGATTAATATAAAAGAAAGCAACTCTTATCCATTGCCTACATCCAATCTTAACAATTTAGCGTCTAGTAGAATGGGCTACATGCATTATCTTTGTTTCCATTTACAAATGTAAAAGTGTAGCTACGAGACAAAGAAAAATCTTCCACAAATGAAGCCTTGCTCCTATATATAGTAGGGACACAATCACATGATTGGACCAAAACCCTTTTGCGCCAAGGTCATATTACACAAATCCAATTAAATAATGAATGATACTCCCTCTCAAGTTGGAACGTAAAGAATCCCAAGGCCAACTTGCAAAGATACATACTTAAACATAAAAAGCCGATAACAAAGAAACAAAACTCAACCTGTACAAAAGTGTCTCTCGTCTTGAATCTCCTACTCAAGCACTCCTCAATCTGGATAGTGCCAACATCATGCAACAATAGGTAATGGGTGAGTTTGAACCAAACGACAACATCATTTGGAGCAGTGGTAGACAACAAGTAGGTAGTCGCAACATATATTATCTCAATTGTTAACATTGTTGAAAAGTCTAGGGTTTGTTGGGTCGCAAGTAGTAGACAAATCCAAAGAGTCTTGCTAGTACATAATACAAGTGGTCAGCGTTTTGAAAAGCGGCCCAAGAGGCCGCTCAGGCGGCTCAGGCCCTTGGCCGCTCAGATTTGCCTTTTGGCAGCAGTGAAACGGATCTCCATTAAGCGACCGCTTTAGGCCCGCTTAACTGCCCGCCTGAACACTACTTTTGGGCGCCCGCCTGAGGCCGCTTAAGTGAAAGGCAGGACTAGGTCCACTTCCTAGACCCAAAATGGAAATGTAATGTAATTATTAGAAAGTATAATAGCCTATTTAGTTAATAGGTTAATTAGTTAGTGGGCTTTAGTGGCTCGACCCATCTAGTTTATTTGTGTCTCAAGTCTTCAGGGTTTCACCTTTCTCCTATATATAGGACAGGGGTGTTCAATCCTTCATATCAATTGAATATACAATTCAATATCATTCCTCACATGGTATCAGAGCGTTAGATACTAACTTTAGAGAGCAAAGGAGAGAGTCTCTGCCTGTAGGTGGCCGCCATCTTGGCTTGGCTGCCCACTAGGCATCATCCCAACCTCCATGGTCATCTCCTACCTTCTTCTTTCATAAAATTGTAATCTTTTTGTTGTCTTCCCTCTCCCCTCTCTGATCGATCTACGCGTCCTTAGCCAACCTTGCGATTGTGAGTCCAGGCGCTACTCCCGCGAGATGAGGAACTTCAGCGTTGGCTGTTGTTTACTCTATCGACCTCAACTAGGGACGGTCATACGCCTCGACGGGTTTCCCGTGTCTCGTTGCTCCACTCACCGTGGCATCCGCACCGAGTCTACCAACACCAACTCGATCCAGAATCTACTGGAGCGTGAGTACAAGTGGGGGTTTGTCTCTGACGTGGAGTCCAACTCCATACCCAAGGGTCTATCCGAGAAGACAATCTGAACTATCTTCGGCCTCAAGGGAGAGCCCTACTAGATGCTCAACTTCCGCCAATCAACTTCTAGTTGATCTGCTACTACTCTCAGCCCAAGCTCAACCGCCTGGACGAGGTGGACCCCAAAGTTATCAAAGATTTTGAGCGCCTTGGGATACCACTCTTGGAGGAGAAGTGCTCAATCGTTGTCGATTTTGTCTTTGACAGTGTGTCCGTTGCCAGATCCATCGGGAACAACTAGCCAAGAAGGATATTTTCACAGTCTTTCTTCCTTGCTCCTTAAGAGAAAGGATTCTATGTTTCCCAGTTAGTGACGATCTCTGGCAATTCATATATAGTTTTTTTTTGCAGGGGTTTCACCCCCACACCCCTTTTTGGGTCGGAATTAGATCCATTTAATTTTTTACTTGGATCTTACATTGAACCATTTAGCATCTTCTTTCCAGTTATTGGTTTTCATTCTCCACATATTGCACATGTCCATATCAAAAATTCCTCTCGGTTTCACCAATTCCTATCCCACCCTCCCACCCATTATGTGTGTATCCCCTTTCCACGTGCAGGGGATCCTATATCCATTTTTCCACACCATATACTCACTCTCATCGTATTTGGTGTGCGGGGGATAGAAAGGAGAGGAAGAGTATGAGAAGAGAGAGCATGAGAAGAGTATGAGGGAGAGAATGAGTGAGAGTATGAGAGTGATGTTATATATATTGCAAGCTAGTTTTTTGTGGAGCTTCGTATTGTTCAACGCATTTGTTCACTACTTCCAGACAACGTTGAAGGATCTCCATTGCAGCGTTGGCACCGAGCTTCTCGCTTTCGTACCACATTATGTACGTCAGGACAAGAGTTTGCTACGCATATTTCAGCCCTCTTGTTTCCTCTTTCTTCGGTGTTAATGGTGGTTCAGTTGATCAATCTTGTTGCATTCTTGAGAGATAGTTTAGTGTCTTGGCCCATCTAGTTTATTTGTGTCCCAAGTCTTCAGGGTTACCCCTTTCTCCTATATATTGGACATGGGTGTTCAGTCTTTTATATCAATCGAATATACAATCAATGCTATTTCTCACAGTAATATTAGACTATCGATAATGTATAACATTATTTAACTTATTAACATAACACTATTGTACTAAACAACTAAATATGTATCTAAATTCTGTATGACTGTTTACTAGTGTGCAATGTTACGCTGATTTTGTTTTTAAAACATAACTTATGTTTGTAAATCAAGGTAACTATGTGTTTCTTTTTATCAATTGTATTATACATGTATCAAAATCATTCCTACTTCGTACATGCTCTGTATGTATGTACTGTTGCACCCATGTTACATCTTTGTGTAAGAACTGTTGCACCTACATTACATATTTATCATTTATGCATGCACTGCTGCTCTGCTATGTACCAAATTACTAATATATGGTAATATCCTGTTCTTGTATCTATGCTACCTATAGATTCATACATTTGTCTCTCTTGTATTGTTATGTGTTCAGCAAATGTACTGTCTATGTAGATGTACTATATATCCTGTTAAAATATAAGATTGCTTGAATAGGAATAGATGGATACAAAGACTGGACACCCCTGTCCTATATATAGGAGCAAGGGAGAAACCTTGAGACTTTTGTCCCAAGTAATCTAAACTAGATGGGCCGGAATATAAAGGCCCACTAAACTAATTAGCCTATTTAACTAATAGACTAATATAGACACTTTAACATGTATAATGTACATATCATGTACTGCCTACTATTCTACAATGTATATTTTCTACTATGTCGTATGTACCTCTAAAGTATAATGTATATATCATGCACTACCTGCTACTATATATTCATGTACAATGTAGTATGTACCACTAGTATATATATATAAATAATGTATGGCTACTATTATGTATAACTAATTTAATATATTTCTGCATTGAGTAGGTTATAATTGAGTTAATTCAGTTAGTTTATACTCATAACATGATTTATATATGTATAAACATGGTAATAAAAAACCCGCCTTGAGGCTCTCGAGGCTTACGCCTCTTGGCGAGGCTATCCTAAATGCGCCTCGAGGCTTACGCCTCAGTGTCCTGGACTGAGGCTTGCGCCTCACAATGTCTGAGGCCCGCCCCAAAGCACTGAGGCTCTGAAGCTTAGCTGAGGCGCACACCTCAATTCTGAATGATGATGTCTTATGTTAACCACCAAATTGTTTACTTTTAAGTTTATTAAAAACACTTTCTTCAAAATAATCGAAGTTCTTGTAGTTGATTGTTACTTTTCATTAATAAACATTTAATCATCATTTTCTGAGTAACATCTTTCAATTTCTATGTTAAATTTCTCTTTGTTTGCTACCTTATTCACTATGTCGGTGAATTTCATATCATTGTTAACTAAATTTGGTTCCTCGTTCCTACAAATTTGAAATTCTATCGCCTTCAGTTTATCTATTGACATCTTTTATTCTAGTAGTATAAAGAATTGATATCTTGTTATTTTTTTACATATTTATGTTGATATTCTGGTGGGTCCTTAGTCTCTATTATCATGATTAAGTTTCTAAAATAATTACTATTTCATATTGTTGTGCTTGTATATACATATTTTTGTTATAACACATTGATACACATAACATATATATATATAGAGTCAGGCTAGAATACACTCGAGTGTACGGATTGCACGAATACACTCAAGTGTGTTTGCATATCAAGACTATTTTTTACAAAATGTAAACCGTTGATCTTCACCGTCATACTATAACTAGGCTACATACAAATTTTGAGCCCATTTGGATGAGTGTAAGTCACTCATCCAAGGGCAACAAAATCGACGCGCGAAACTAATTTGAAATGTATAATTTTTGCGGTCTTCATAACATGAGCTATACATATCCAAATGTGCTCAAATTTTGCGTATGAGTTGTTCACGAGATGTTTAATAAGATCAACGGATTAGATTTTCAAAAAAAATATTACATCATGAAAAACTATTTGAGTGTATTCCGCTCCGGATACACTCGAGTGTATTCTAGCCTGACTCTCTCTCTCTCTCTCTCTCTATATATATATATATATATATTATGACCGCCTCATACATATTTTGAGGCTTACGCCTCAAATGCCTTGAGGCTTACGCTTCGCCTCACTAAGACAAAAACGCCTCGTTACGCCTCACGCATTTTTCAACCTTGTGTATAAAAGTTCCTTGAAAATATGTTAGTCATATAGATATATGTGTATTTTTCTATAAAATTATATAACAATTTAGGCACCCGCTTTTTCAAAAAGCGCCCGCTTGGCGCTCAAGCGGCCACAAGGTGCTGTCCGCACGCCTCCTGCTTCCTGCTTTCTAAAACATTGTACATAATATTGCAAAGCAAATTAACATGTAGTCGTCATGTACAAAATTGCATGAACAAGGGTAATAGTAGAGACGGCAGTCGGATGATGCGCACCTCACACTGAATATAATTACGATTAATTTCAAGCTGTAGAAATAATAAACACTGGAACCTCCTCAGTAAAAAAACTTGCATTACAATAATCATCTAGAAATTTCCTCTTATTGTTTCTTCACTTCGTCACATCTTCTCTTCTAATGTTCTTCATATCGTGATTAATTCCAATCTGCAAACATAATGAACATCGGAACCCCCTCAGTCGAAAGAAACTTGCATAACAATAATCTTTGAAAAATTTCCTCTTGACATTTCTTCACTTCGTCTCATTATCTCTTCTACTTCCCCATATCTCTCCCTCACCGTGGCTACAAAATTTACAAGGAAGCTCTAAAAACTTTAGGAGGCAAGTTGAATGATATAAGATTTTGAATAAGAAAGCAAGGAGAAATAGAGGGTTTAAACCCACATAAAAATAAAGTAACGTGAGAAGAGTATGAGATCAAGGCCAAAGCTAAAAATTGAATCATTGACCAATGTTAAGTAAACCAGGGGGTTGAAGTTAACAAAGTGCATAAAAGAAAAAGAACAACAAAGAGTAGATATAATCAAAATAAAAGGAGACACTTGTGATGCATCAAGAAACATGTAGCCATATTTGTGAAGGCAAGTACAAGCCTAGGTGGCAAGGCTCCCGAGTGTGATCTGCATTGCCTTGCACCTCACCTTATCTACCATCTTGAACTATGTTTTTGTGCTTAGGACGTATTAATGGGTTTTAATACTCTTTGTCATTGTAGTTATGTTTAAATTCGTTTTGAGCTACACCATCAAATCTAAATTCGTTTTGATTCTCTCTCTCTTACGTGATATAAGATTCTCTTATCTTTGGCATTAATGTTTCTAGGAAACTATTGAAAATGTAAGTTTGTTATGTTTGTTTATACACACACAAGGGAATTAGCCATAAAGCATGTATACCTATGCATCTAACTATAAAATATATGTATTATGAGGTTTTTTTTGACAAGACATGTATATTGTGGAATAGAAGATAAGATGGAGAAATCCCCTTTTGTGTAGTTTTTCTTATTGATAAGAGGCAACCCCCCTTACCAATAAATAGGATAAGGGGTAATCATCCAGACACAAGACAAACCCTATTGGGCCAAGACACACTTGGGTCCATATTACAAATAGACTAAGACAACTTGAGTAAATAGACTAACAACTTAAGTAAATAGACTCTTAACTCTCGCCCACAAGCTGGAGCTTGGGAGAATCCCAAGTCATCTTGCAAACAAACAGACATATTAAACAAAGTAACAAGATAACCAAGCCCATACAAGAATTTCTCCCACTCAATGTTACAATAAATCACTCAAGCACTCAAACACTCCCCTTTAAGCAGATAATCCAAAAGCAAGTAGCAGGAGTTTCTTGATCAATATGAAGTAGCATCTGGAGCAGATTAAACAACAACATGTAGGCATCATTGTTTTCATCCCAGAGAATGCTGGGTCACAAGAACAATATTAGTCTACATGCAAATAAAGCACAGATGAACTAGAGTGTTGGCACACAAAGCATGGACAAGTAGAGAGTCAACATGCGCAAAGCACGGACAAGACAGAGAGTGATGGAACACAGTAGCAAAAAGTAGATGACAATCTTATAAAAGACCTTTGTCCCTGAAGTGGAAAGTAGCAAAAAGACTCCAAAGATGAACAACAGTAGCTGAAAAGCATGAAACTCCATCATACACATGTAAGTCACCAAAGGTACCATCATCATCTCTTCATATAATTTCCATCCTAGTAGCAAATGTCACAGTGAAGTGTTGGGTCACAATCCCCAGAGAGTGCCAGGTGACAACAACAACAGTGGTAGATGTATGCACGACACATACAAATGGTCAACGTGCAAAAAGAACACGAACAACAGATAGTGCAAAAGCACAAAGCAACAAGTAAAATGTGCTAATCATAGCACAAGTAGCAAGAATAACGTCGCCGGATGGAAAAGCAATCAACAAATAACATCAGTGAAGTAGACAACTCTATAGCAACAGTCAAGATGATGATGAATAAGCAATATAGTAGCGGAAAGCTCCATATGAATAGTTTGCATAACAATAAGAATCCAACATAGAAGCAAAAGGAACGCCACATAGTAGCAGAATGATCCATATAGTAAATGTAGCATGAAGATCCATAGAACAATAGAATGAAAGTCTTCTTCTCTCCTCCTCATCTCTTCCTCTATTCTCCCCCTCACACCAACTACAAAAAGAGTCAAGAGAATGGTTGAGGTGGAGAGTCAAAAACAATGGTAGAGGTAGGGTTTATGCAAGCAAATATGTGGAGGAGGTAACCGACAACTCGAGTCGAGGTACTATATTTTTAGAACTTTTATACATATCTAAATACTGTAAACAACAATATAAACACCCAAATAGTTTATCACAAAACTATAAAACAATGATTTAGCTATATAATATAGTAAACTATATACTTGCCATAAATAAAGCACCCTAAACAACTACAAAACAATAAGTGTATATACATGATACAACAATTTTTTATCAGATGTTTACATAGCTAAACAATAAACAATGGACTTATCATGGATACTTTACACGGATTGTTACATTTGCATATCATCAATTAGTCATACATTACATCAATACATTTAATCAAAGTATGCATTCTAAATTAGATAATAGTTACATATAATTTACCTGGATACGTTACAACAATACCCTATTATTACAACTTACATACAAAATATGCATTCTTAACAAGGACTAGGTATATCATAGAACATTAATGTATATAAGTTTAATATACTATAGTCAATACTACTTGAACCATATAATCTAATTAATGTTACATGCTTACAACAATATTTAAAAAAACCGCGGGTGAAACGGGCAAAAAGCGGTCACTTTTCTTCAAACCGCTTAATTGGCGCTTAGCGGCTGAGGGGTTTGGCCAATTAAGCGGTTCAGGTCGATTTTTAATACAATGCTTACCTGTGTTGTTAATCTTGACTGCCATCTTCTACACCCAATGTTAAGAATGCCCAGTTGCCCACCTATATGAAGATTTGGAGGTGGCAGGTTTCATGGAGCAACCACTTGGATTTGTTTTTTTGGGGGGGTGTTATAAAGTCCATAGATTGCGCAAAGCTATCGCTGATTTCAAATGCAACTCTCGTGCATGGTTCAAAAAAGCGAGTCAAATTCTTGTGAAGACAAGATTCTATCGGTCCCATTCTGATTACTCACTTTTCGATAAAAAGGGGAATCTACTATTGTTTTCCTACTTGTATATGTTGATGACATCATCTTATCTTGGGTGATTTGGAACTTGAAAGGTATTCAAACAACAAAGTAGTATATATGCAAGCATTATGTTACTAAACAACTTGGGAAAATATTATATTTTTGGATATCGAAGTTGCTCATATTGCATAAGCTATTTCCTTTCTCAATGAAAATATGTTCTTGACTTTCTCAATGATATTGGCAATCTTGGAGTCAAACTAGCATCAACACCTCGACCCTAATATTTCTTGGGACGATAACTGTTCACTTGCCATTCTCATGTAGTTAGAGATAGGAAAATGGTAGACAAGATGATATATCTCATCGTGACTTGTCTGAACAATTTGCAGGTGTTGGGTTGGTAGGTTGGCACCATAATGGAACTAGGCAGTGTCATTGGAGTGTAGTATGCGACATCCTTGGATATCTTAAAAGTTGTCCTAGGAAAGGATTACATTATTGGAAGAATGGCCATCTTGATATCACATATTTTTTGACTCAGACTATGATCGATGCCGAATCAATAGGAAATCGATGTCAGACTTATGTACCCTTGTTAGTACAAAGGCTTAATGCTAAGTAATGACCCATATTTCTTCTGAAATGGTTTGGCTAAAAAATTCTCTTTGAACTTGGCTTATTTTTTTGTTCCTATGCCTATGTATTTTGACAATGTTACAACCATGGTTTAAAATTTTGACCAACATTGTAAAAATCTGCTTGAAATTTAGATTTCGGTGACTACTAGACACTGAAACCTACATTCCAACTGCCAAAATTTCTACTATGTAATTTCACTAGAAAAATGTGATTTGTTATGTATTACTTAATTGAATGCAAGATATAAGATGTAACATGCTGTTGCATAAGAACATATATATGTGTACATTGCATAATCGAATTCTTGATCGAAACAATTTTGTATCTTTTCACTCACACTTGTAGGAGCCCCCACCCTATACCAACGAATGATATTAATGCATAATTAGGTGTATTTATGTATGTAGACCATCCAAGTAACATTTCATGACTTAATTCGTTTATCTGGTTGTCAAAACTATAAATCTTGTGTTGACCGGAGCAAAATTATCAAAATTTTGACCAATTTTTTTGTTTTTGAACCATTGGGAACAATGTCGAATTGACATTTTAAGCTATGGTTGCAATTGTTTTCATTCAAAATCATCCAACATTTCACGACCATGGGATGGTAAAACATGTATAAACCCTAGATTTTGGAAAGCATGAAGCGGGAAGTGGAGCAACCAACCTTCCCTTAGCGCTTAAGCATGCCACGGCTAATTAAGCGGGATATTTCTGGGAAAAAATTATGCGGTGAAATAATGGAGATATTTACATTTTTGTAATACAATAATAGTACTCTAGTTGTTGAGATGCCTGCCTATGCGGCTAGGCGCCCAAGGGGGGTTTGCCTAGGTCGCCGCCTTACTGAAAATGGAAATTTGGCACATGGACAATTTCTTTTTTTTGGATTATTTTATTTTGTATAATATTAATTTGACATGTATATGACATGTAAGTGCTTTTCTTGCATTTGTAGGCTACTACCTCACTCTTAGATGATTATTTAGAGTGTAGAGCATTAAATAGACACAAACTACCTTATATATGTGATATATGTTATATATTGTATATATGAAAAATGCAGAAAATAAAAAACAGGTTAGCACCCAAGCGCCCTATATGGTCTAGGTGCCCAGCCAGGTGAGCCCACCACCTAGACGCCTCGACGACTATGGTAGTACTAAATTATTAAAAATCAGACAATTACCAAGTAATATGATCAATATTCATTAGAATAGTTTAGGAAATTGTAAATATGTAAATATTTGTATTTATTATAGTTTCATGGACTTGTAATATAAAAACACATTATATTACTGACTTACTTTTAACTATTAAACCTTAATATTAACCAAAATATATTAAATTGTAATAAGTTATGATTAATGAACTCAACATTAGATTATATTAGGGTATCCTATATTAGTTATAGAAGTCAATTGACAATTTTAGGACACATGTATACTACATTTCACATTATATAATTATCTGAATTCGGTATAATAGTACACATATTTTACTTTGTATATTGTATACTATATTGTTATATATATGTAGTACTCATGCAATACTCTTGTGATACCTTTACATGGTTCTTTCAACATACTTACATAGAACTCTTGTGAAGTAGAATCAATGTAGGTCATATAGGATGTTATCAATAAACTATAAAGTACTACATCTATAGCAAGTGGTGAGTGGTAGAAACACATACAACACCAAATTTGGTATTGGTAGAAACACAATACTATGGTTTGCTGCTTTTACCATTATAGCCTATTATACTAAGTGGACAATGAGCAATCCATTTTTCTTTATATATTTGTTGTTGAACCATGCCATGCCTTATTTTTAATCAAACGGTCCTAAGCGGGCGATTAAGCGACCCAAACATAGTGGGATAATGCGGGGTTGAAGTTGGAAAAAGCCCCCACTTAACGACAAAACGCTTCACTAGTCGCTTCATCTAAGATTCCTTACGTAGTTGGGTTGCCACTGGTTAAGCGACGAAGCAACCCCTTTTTAAATCAGTAATCACACCCTAAGCCCTCTACCTTTGATGCAACCCTATGGTGTTGTGACATGTAAGAAGGATTTATAGGCTCTAAATTGCAAGAAAGGGAAATCATTAAGATAGGAAAGATAATGCAATAATCCCATACAACATAACAACCTCAACACTAGAGATGCCCACATGGGTTATACCATATGTAAGAATATTTTCAGCCTGCTAATGGATAGAGAATTAGAGCATAGAGATAGAGTAGGTGATACTATGTAGCATGTGGAACAAGTCATCATCATCATCATCTAAGCCTCAGTCCCAATTATGTTGGGGTCGGCTACATGGATCCCATTGAAGACTCCCTATGATCTTCATATCTCCATGAAGGTACAGAAGTGGAATCTTGATATGGTTCTCTCCTCCCTACTGAGTTTTTTTCCTCCTTTTGGCGTTTGGAAAGATGTATTAATAATTTCGAGGGTGATTAGGGTTCATCCTAAAGCGCCAGAATTGTTCTTCAAATTCAATAATAAAATCTGCCGCATTGGTTTTGGCTGATACAGGTTGTTGTTAAGTAAAGATGATTATGCGATATATTTGATAAGAGGAACCCCTCTCCTTTATAGAGGTGAAGGGGCAAGCATACAAACTTCAGACGAAACACTAATGGGCCAAGATACACTTGGGTCTATACAAATAGACTCAAATAACTTAATTAACTAAATAAACCAAACTCTCTAATACTCCCCTTCAAGCTAAGCTTGGGAGAATCCTGAGTCATCTTGCAAGCAGAGAGATAGACTAAAAAAGAAAGAAGCAGAAAGAAAGATAAGACAAGACCATACAAGAATATTTGTCCTCAAGATTACAATAAAACACTCACCACTCAAGTACTCCCCCTCAAGAAGATAATCTAAAGAAGGTATGGAAGCAGGTCGAATTTGAAGCATGTCGCATGTCGTTGGTGCAAGTCACAGGTAGCAGAAGCTTCTTGATCTCACAAAAATGTTATAGAGTTTGGTTAATTTAATTAATTAGTTAATTAATTTGAGTCTGTTTGTATATATGCTCAACTGTGTCTTGGCCCATTAGGGTTTAGTCTAAAGTCTGAATACTTCCCCCCCATCCCATATATAGGATGGGGTTCCTCTTATCAAATATATCACATAGCCGTCTTTTACCTTACAACATTGTATCAAAGCAACATCCAAAATCCTAGCCAAAGAAAGGAAGAAAAGAATTTTTTTCCTCCGCCCGCGGGCGGCAACTGATTCTTGGCTTGGATGCCCACTAGGCTTCTTGTTCCGCATGTCTCGTCAAAATCTCACCTTACCACCTGCAACCTTTTCGTAAAATTATCGGATGACAACACTGCTGCGACCCACAACAGTGTCCCTAACCGTGAAACCCCTACAACCCAACATCTCCCAACCCAACACAACCCAACCCAACCGCTTTAGGCACTCGCTGCCAATTGTTAAATCCTTCCGTTGCAAAACGTACCTGGCGCTAACACCCCGCAACACGTGTCTTGTCTTTCAGCCATTACACCCACCTCCAGATTTGCTAACCTGCCGCCCCACACAAGCCATCTTCCATCCCGCTCATTGTAGCCGTTCCGCCCTACTGGTGCCTGACAACCATCCTCGACTGACCCCTCCATGTGTCGCCCATCAGCAGGCCATTGACGGAGTCAGCAGATTTCCCGCACATCAGCAATCCTTTGTATTCAAAAAGGGATTAGAATATTGTCCGTGAATATGTCCATGAATATGACCTCAAATTTTAATAGGGGCCTCGAGTTCCACCAGGAAAGGCGGTTGATGATGTTGTCCACTAAAGCGACCGATGATGCTTATTCTTCATAGTGCTATTGCAGATCAGGGCACAACCGAAGTGGGCCGCCGTACATCCCTTCCGCCTCATCGGTCTGTCCAAACTACACTATTGCGCCCTAGCAGGAGCAAACAACAACAACCTATGATGATCAATGTCGTTGAAACAAAAAAAACAAAGGATTCATGGAATACATGTCTCCTCTACATCCCATTTGGTATCACTTGGTTTTTTGGACTGATTTCTTACATAGGGAACTTCCTAATGCTAGATTCATGGTTGATTTTCCTTCAAAAAGTAAGTGTAGACCTTTTTTTTTGGGGGGGGGGGGAGGTGCCCCTCAAAATCCCCTGGCAGTGCCACAGCCTATTTCTCCCTAAAGCGTTTCTCTATCATTGTCCACTCCAACCGCTCTTGGTTCTTTCCGTGGTTGGTGTGAGGGGGAGAAATAGAGGACAATGAGATGAAGAGAGAGAAACATTATGCTTGTATCTGTGAGGATCTTCTTGTTACTCTATATATATTTGTGGATATTTATACACTTGTTGAAGAGCTTGTGGACTTCTACTATTGGTATTTGTATATGAAAGTCTTTTAGTGCTATATGCTATATGGTCTTCTATCCGGTTATGTCAACTCTATTTTTTAACTTTTGTCCGTGCTTTCTTTGTACGTTAACATTGTTTGTGTCTTAGGCAAGTTGACTGTCTAAACTGTGATCCATCACCCTTTGGACTTTTCTACTGTAAACTAACACTCTTTGGACTTTCCTAACTAAATTAACCACTGTAATAAAGGCTTATTTTTGTCAGATTTGGGGCTTGTGCCATTGTGTCCCTAATATACATGTTTTATTTTTTAAAAAGCCGAGTGCATTTGGCATATGTACTTCATTACACGGTTCATGAATGAGATAAATGCCACACACACTAGCATTATCTGGGCTCGTCCACCACTAAGGCATTCTTTCTCCTAGATGCTCTGATTTCAGTTCTCTTTCTGGTGTCACAGATACTTGAAAATAGTCAAATCAACCTTTATAGAAATTTGTGATAAAACAGGAAGAAAATAAGCTGAGAAACATGATGAGTGGAATACTTCAACCCCCTCCGTGGATGCCCAACTGCTGCTGCAGTTGTACACTCCCATTTCTGCAGCTGCCTCCCCTATTGGAGTTATGAGATTACAGGAGCACGAGGTGAGTAGAGGAGGCTAGCACTTCGGGAATACTGGGGACTTTGCCACCCGCTGGGATTGGGGGAGGGTGCCCAAAATACTTTGTTACATGCCTAGTTATGCAATTTTTGACAGTTATAATGCTTTTAAATACGAGGTTGAAGTCTATTTCTTAAATTTTGAATTCACTGTTTTCTTCAGTTCCGTAACCATGCTTTCTTTGGAGCCGGGGGGGGGGGGTATGAGTTTCATAAAGATTCCAAAATATGACTTCAGGCTCAAATGTTGTTCAGGTGCATCCTTCCTCAGTCCTACAAACAGATGAAGATGGTGTTTTACCTGATTACGTGGTCTATCATGAGCTTATATC